>CM029661.1:32612144-33148769 GCA_017311315.1 Dendrocalamus latiflorus | reverse complement strand
ATCCTAAAAGTGTGGTGTTCTGTTGATTTTGGCATAGAAGCTAAAAATGGTGTTCATTGCCTTTTTGTTTCTGCTACTTGAAATTTTTCCACACCACTTGTCTTAGATTGTAGTTTAATGAAGGATGTGTAAATCTAGTTTGCATTAGCCTAAAGTTTCTTGTAGTGTAAGCATCTTTCTGAATTTGTAACCGTGAAGCTTATATTTGTAAAATTATAAGTGTCCTCTTGTATATACAGTGCTGTATGTAATTCAAATCTGGAATTCAAATTCAAATATGTCGTTTCGCTTTCAGAGAGCATGACTAGCATTTTCTAAGGCTAGCCAAAATACAAAAAAAATTTTAGGTATGCTAGCTAGTTTTTTTAGTTATAGAAAGAACTATCACAGATGGTTCTTATTCTGAACTGTCTATGATATGTCTTTATCATAGACGATTTGTGGTTAGAACTGTCTATGATAGTATACCTTCACAGATGGTTCTAGTTCCGAACCGTCTGTGACAGTATACCTTCACAGATGGTTCTAATTCCGAAACGTCTATGATATGATTTTCACATATGGTTCAAAACCCGTCTGTGATAACTCATATTATCACTGACTCATTGATTCAGACGGTTCAAGGAACCGTCTGTGATGACAGTTCCAAACCATCTGTGATGAACTTTTATGTAGTAGTGAGGATCCTTTTGTTTTTATCGGTCTTAAGAGATAGGGTGGAAAATTGAATTATAAGATAAATATTGTAGTATTAAGAGAGATCATGGCTAGTAACTTGATAGCATATTATTGTGCCATTGGATCAATTTACATTTATGCATGCACTTAAAATTAAAATTGATAGCCAAACTGTGCATTGTTAGGAATATCAGAAGTACCGGAGTGTAAACGGCGGTACTTCCGCATTTTGAACATTCTGACAAAATGAGTGGTACATTTTTTCTAGAGAGCACCCTTGGAGTCACTTTGTCTCTCTGGAAAATGGAAGTACCGAAGTCTTAACAGCGGAACTACTACAAAGAAGAAGTATCGCAATTTTGAGCACAACTACCGGAACACGGAAGCTTCGAAAATTCGAGTGATATGTTTTTTCCAGAGAACACCAACTTTTGGCCTCGTAGCAAACAAAAGTACTGCACTGAAATTTTAGAACTTTCGAAGATCGGAACTACGGCAATTACAACGGCGGTAGTACCGTGCTGAATTTCAATGGCTAGTTCTGCTAAATTTCGATGGCTAGTTCTGATGCTCTATTATAGCCGTTACTGTTGCATCAGAACAGGTGCGGTAGTACTAGCCGATGAACGAGGGTACTTCTACTCGCCCTGATTTTTTCAAGGATTACCTTGTAACGGCTAGATTTAGTTGGTAGGAGTATAAATACCCCCACCTGCTCAAGAACAGAGTTAAACACTTCATTACAACATTCTTGAGCATAGAGCATTCACTCCATACCTCAATAGCTTTCATTCCATTCATTTGAGGTAGTTAAGCCAACATCAAGTGCATTCATAAAGCAAAGAATTGGTTTATCACTCTTGGTGCTTGCTGGCACTTAGACAGCTTGGCAGGAGATCACAAGGTAACCTCTTTAAGAAGATTATGAAGAGGCCCGGTACTGACATGTGAGTGGTTTGGTGCCCACCATCTTCGGAGCGAAGGAAGGACAACCACTAGTGGATTGAGTTGAGGCTAAATTCGTAGAGCCAGTCTAAGTCGCTTGGTCTTTCCTCAACGTAGACTAGTGAAGACCGGTAAGTCTTCGATACCACAGGAAAAACTTCTCGAGTCATCTTGTGATTATTTCTTTGCCTCTACATTCTGCACTTATATTTTTAGCTTTGTGATTGCTAAGATTGTCTTATTTACTAATGTTAGAGATATATTTGTAGAGATTAGTGCTTGTGGTATCTTAGGTATACTAGAATTGTGTAGGTTTAAATTACATTGAAATTTTACCTAGTCATATTTGTGGTAAGTAGTTTTAGTAGGCAAGAATTTTTAGAACCTCTTATTCACCCCCTCTAGTCGGTTATCCTTGATCCTACATATGAGAGTAGAATTTGGATGGGTAACCTCCTGGGAATTTTTTTTGAAGATCTAAACTTAAAATTTTGAAATTGGAATTTTATAGGGTCGAGTATGTCTACTAGAGGGGGTGAAAAGGAGTCAAAATTCAATTCGAGGCTTTTCAAAATCTTTTCTTTGGGCCGAAGCAAAACTCTTCACTCCAATAGCTATGGAAGCTATGAAGATCAGAGAGAAATAATCACAAGGAAATATCTGATTAAAACCAAGCAAAATGTGCTTTGAAAACCCCTAGCGGTCTAACCTCTGCATACATGGTAGTCAGACCTCCATGAAGACCTTCATGGAGGGGGCTAGCGGTCTGACCTCTAATTCAGGAACAGAGTAAATTTCAGCACCATTTTAAATCTGAAAATCCATACAACTTTTGATCGGTTGATCTAAATGACTTGAAACTTTGCATGCACCTTCTCTAGGATGTCAGAAAACTATTCTAATCAACGATCAAGAAAATTGTTGCCAAACTTCTGACCTTTTTTCGATTCAAGGAAGAGTGCACCAAAACCAATCAAAAAAGGGAAACTTTCATCTGTTCTTGCTCATGAGTTCTAGATGGTCTAGGTGACCTGGGATAGGCTCTCATATGTCATAACAAGCTAGAACATAGCATAAATTCAACCCAAAACACCTATAAGAGCAAAACCCAAAAATCACCTCTCTCTTTTGAAAAACCAAGTAAACTTAAGAGCTTTCTCTATATCATGCCTAATGGATGGGATCTTATCTCCAGGAGGCATCTCCACCTCTTATACATCCTTGGCACCAGAAAAGTTCAAGAGAAGATAAATCCAAACAAGAAAGTTAAGAAAATAGCTCTAAACCTAGAGCGCATATACACAAAGCTTCAACCCAAAGAACCTTAACCCTAATCTCTCAAGCCTATCTCTCTATCTCCCATGAGAGAGAGGAAGAGCTAGCCACTAAAAGGCTTAGCCAACATTATCAAACCTTACCCCTTGCCTCTCCCCGCTTATATAGCTTCATAATCTGAACCAAAATCTAATGGATCCACCTATTAGGCCAAAACCGAGGATAACCCGTTAACCCCACTTGAGACTGGGTTTTACTCTCTCACACACGCTTCTCAAAGTGGCTTATAACCATTAACCCATTAGTGAATCAATACTTGATCCACTTTATATTTTTAGCACATATAAGACCTAAACCACTTAGGCCAACGCCGTGGTTTCACACACTGCCACTTTTCAGTATTGGGCATTTTAACAAAATGCTCATATACCGTTTTCCATGAAGCTTCCCACTTTCTTTTTTATGAAGCATTGCTCATACTTCAACATCTTCCAAATGACCCTAATGACTTGGCGCCAAACCTCTCACGTGCCCAAATCCCACTAAACCGTCTTCGCTTGCACAACAACTCAAGTCACTTGGAACGCCACTTGTCATCTCTTAGCTTGATAACTGCACCTAGCTTCCTCGACTGTCTGGACCTGAACTACTCTTTGAGCCTAGTCCCCATCCACCTCGTCATTGCTCGTCATGATCATCGCCAATAGCTCCTGCTTTGTTATCTTGCCTTCTTGGCATCTAATCACTCCACGAGACTCAGACATCTTTGGCATCTTTTTGACCATTCTGGACCTCAGCACCATCTTGTGCCTAGTCCTGGTCCTCTTACACCTCACCATGACTTAGCTCCAAAGTCCTACAACCAACAACAACCAGCAAATAGTTATGTAGCAACGTACAATACACAAAGTCATTGATTGGCACAATTAATCCAAACAATGCACAATGCAAACGTATACAACCAAATTACGTATCCTAAACCTAGGACAAAATAATAAACCCATATGCATATAAGCAACAACAACCATACCATGACCACACTCCAACAACTCGATTCAAACAAATGCGAGATCCAACAGTTGCTCGGTTGGTATGACCGTCAACCAAAAGCCGATCACCCGTTCAACACCGGTAGTACCACACCCCGGTCTAACCGTTGTTCAAGACCGGTACTACCACACCTAGCTGGTATGACCGTGGCCCCAATACCAGTCATACCACCAGCAATAGAATCAACTGAAAAACTTGCAAACTCTCAAAAACCAAACTCAAATTCCACAAATACTCTAATCTAAAAGTCAATTACTCATCACAACTATGGGGTGACCTCTACATGGGCTCACAATTTTTGAGATATCCTTTCGGAATTACACAAATAATCCAAATAAAATACATACACTTTTAAATAAATAATTTGGATTAATTTTTTAATAGATCAATTTTTTGGGATGTTATAAACTTACCCCCTTAGAAAGAATCTTGTCCCCGAGATTTGGACGGACTGGGAAAAAGATGGGAGAGCGAAACTCGGCTCTTAGATCCTCCTCGCGCTCCCAGATTGTTTCTTTCCTTAATCCAAATTAAGATTAGGTAGGTACTATATTAACAAAAAAGTTACCAAGCATGATTGCTGCCTCCCAAGCACCTTTTGCGGTGATATGGTTAACTCGCCCTCTTCCTTGCGATTGTGGGGTCCTCGGAGTTTTTCCTGAGGTCTGAGATACTCCCCATCCTTGTCCTGCAGCTGGAGCTCGCGCTGGAGTGGTCCCCAAGTTGAAAGGAACTAGAGTGATAGCGTGATGCTTATGTAGACAATTGCTAGTATAATGTCTCATCTCATGACACCGAAAACATTGCACCCCTACTGTTGATCTGGTGCTTTTCTGAGGTTGGACTTCGATATAGATGTCAGATTCTTGCATCACTAAACGGGGCACTAAACTTGGTGTTCTTTGTGTATCTGTTACTGCTGGAGCTTTGTTGAACTGGAGTGGATTCATTCGAGGTCTAGAACTGCCTGCATTATACTACTACTGATAAGATAACCCAAATTATGATATCTTTTGACCACGTGCAGGCTAAAAAGGTAAACGAAAACGGAAGAAATTCTTAACATTTCATCCTCCAAACTCACACGACTTTGTCCCGGTTATGCATCCCAACGAGAACGTGTCAAAAATTAACCTCAAGGCAAAGCTCCTGATTCGTTTAAGAATGTTCACAAGTAACATTCACATGGCCTCCTCTCTAGCTAGCTTACCAGTTCTTCTGCAACCGAAAGCAAGACGTTTTCTCCGTTATGTATGATTCATCCAGTACCGTCCATGGCGGCCTCGAGGTACGCGCGACAGCTTGCCGTTGTGCATGGACTAGGGCAGGTTCGTGCATGCATACGTATGAGATTACGCTTACTTGCTGGGTAATTAAGCAGACAAGCTTAATTTAGTTGTTGTTAGGTTGATAGGAGGCTAGGCAGTAGCTATGCAAGGTTAAGTCCTTGTTCTTGACTTGGTACAATACATTCACGCGCCATTCTCAACTGCTACATCAAATAATCTGCGTCGATTTACAGAGGCGCATGCATGTATAAATAGCGATCCCGTGGCCATTCCCATCGATCAACTCAAAATATCCATCTCCAGCTTCTTACTACTACTCTTCCTAGCTAGCTAGCTAAGTTTGCAAAGATAAGAGTGCAGTGAGCTAGTAGCACTTGATCGATCAATCGCTAATTAATTAAGACGGCCATGAGGTCGTCGTGGTTGGTGTTTGCATGGGCGGTAGTGCTCGCCGTCGTGGCCTCGTCGCCGCCGGTGGCGCGCGCGTCGCCGCCGTCGACCTTGGAGGTCGGGTTCTACAAGCACACGTGCCCACAGGCCGAGGAGATCGTGCGCAACGCCGTCCGCCTTGCCATCGCCCGGAACCCCGGCCTGGCCGTCGGTCTCATCCGCATGCACTTTCACGACTGCTTCGTTAGGGTAAACACGTCTCTCTATATGTTCAGGAAAATAATTCTAGTGCATGTCTATATAACATTCGACTATTGTTGAGGATAAAAACAGTCAGATTGATCTGAGGCGTTAGATCTCCATCCAACGGATCCACCCATACAAGCCCCTCCAAAAAAATGACCCCCCTCCAAAAAAAAAATGATCTAGGGTGTTGGATCTCTATCTAACTGCTCAAAATCTGACTGTTTTTGTCCTAAAAAATAGTCGAATGTTGTATAGACACTCCCACAATTCTATACTTCAGTCCTATTCCTATGAGTATATGTTTATTTTTCACTTTTTATATACCATATAAATAATATAAAACTTCAGATAACTGAGAGATAAAAAAATCTTAGTCGACTATACAATAGCAAAACCGTATAAATATCACTCGGTAGCTTCACGGTTAATTGTCAGATAGATATATATGGGTTTTGTTAAATGTTAATCGGATGTTTTTTTCTAACTATCATCCAGATTTAGGACTATTGGATTAGATATACAATGACCATGAATTCTCTCCCTCCCCTTAAATTCTACCCCCTTCCCCTTGAAAAAAATCTCCCCCCTTTAAAAATAAGGGCTCTTTGATCTCTAATCCAAATGTCATAAATTTGGATGATAATTAGGAAGAAAACATCCGGATAATGCCTATACACTGCCGATATATATATAGATGCCAATGTTGTCAGGGCTAACATATCTAACCATTCATTTCTGTGATCGAACACGTGCAGGGCTGTGACGGGTCGATTCTGATCAACTCGACGCCCGGGCACAAGGCGGAGAAGGACTCGGTGGCGAACAACCCCAGCATGCGGGGCTTCGAGGTCATCGACGACGCCAAGGCCGTCCTCGAGGCGCACTGCCCGCGCACCGTCTCCTGCGCCGACACCCTCGCCTTCGCGGCGCGCGACGGGGCCTACCTCGCCGGCGGCATCGACTACAGCGTCCCCTCCGGCCGCCGCGACGGCCGCATGTCCAACGAGGAAGAGGTGCTCTCCGACAACGTCCCGCCCCCGACCTTCCACGTCGGCGAGCTCATCGAGAGCTTCAAGCGCAAGGGGCTCTCCGCCGACGACATGGTGACACTCTCCGGCGCGCACACCGTCGGCCGGTCGCACTGCTCGTCGTTCATGCAGCGGCTGTACAACTTCAGCGGGGAGGCAGGGCGGACGGACCCGTCCATTGACCCGGCGTACGCGGTTGTGCTCAAGCACCGGTGCCCGCCGTCGACGGACGACCAGAACGACCCCACCACTGTGCCACTGGACCCAGTGACGCCGACGAGCTTCGACAACCAGTACTTCAAGAACGTGCTAGCGCACAAGGTGGTGCTCAACTCCGACCAGACGCTGCTCGACAGCCCCTGGACCGCCGGGATCGTGGCGTTCCACGCAGCCGTGGAGGAGGTCTGGAAGGCCAAGTTCGCGGCGGCCATGGTGAAGATGGGCGGCGTCGAGGTGCTGACCGGCCACGAGGGGGAGATCAGGGAGAAGTGCACCGTCGTGAACCACTACTAGTAAAACTTTAATTACATGCGTAATATATGTCCATCGATCGCAGTTAATACCAGTAACTAAGGCCCCATTTGTTACAAGGGAATACCCAAGTGTTATAAATGGGGCCTAAATTTTATGTCATTGTGTAATTTATTTAAGCGAAATTTTGTGTGTTGTTTGGATACCAATATTAGTAATAAATCAAGAGAATAAAGAAATTTTTGTGTTCCAATCAGAAAAGGAGCAGTTCTTTGTTAGCACGTAGGAGCGAGTTTAACGAGCAGTGGACATGGAAGAACAAATACGTGTTTGGTAAAATAGGAGCTCTCTAAAATCTATTATGACCAGCTTGAGAGTAACTGGGCATTTGAAAGCATCATTGTCGTAGGTCGTAGATACACTGTAGCAGTCGTAGTGATCGTGATCTAAAAGATCACTGTAGCAGTCAGAGTGGTCATGGTCAAAAGATCACTGTAGCAGTCGTAGTCGTCGTGGTTGAAAGATCACTGTAGCACTCGTAAACACTCGACGCGTGCTTAATCCACACGAGAGCAGTTTTCCCGGTTTGTTAGCGTCGTGTGCGACATGGCCTAGATCCGTGGGATCATGCAGGAGGTGGTACATAATAAGTGTGGCTTAACCACTAGAGTTAGACTAGAATTTCCTTTAAATAGTGGTCTAATACAATAAAAAAACCTGCTTAGTTTTCCAGCAGCGCAAAATTTTTGTGTTCTTGCTCTGTGTTCTTCAACTTCGTGTGTGGTCATGTGTGAGCTCAGGCGTGTTGATCAGCCAAAGTTCCTGACATTTGATATCAGAGCTAGGGAATGCTGGTCCACGATGCAGCTAGGTGAATCCGCGACTCCCTGGCACTCCCAGTCTTCATCGCCACGTTCTAGAGACCACGCCGATGGAAGTGGCGGTGCTCTAGTGGTGCAAAGGGTGGTGAAGGAGGTCAGGAGATCGGCGGTGTATCCAACTCTTATGAAGATGAACTATGGTGATTGGGCCTTGATGATGAAGATCATGCTTCAGGCGCGTGGGCTCTAGGACGCCATCAATACCAGCGAGGCTGAATTCCAGGAGGATAGGATAGCACTGGAGGCCATCTCCCGCACCGTTCTGCTGGAGATGATCTCCACACTTGCCATCAAGGCAACCGCCAAGGAGGCGTGGGATACCCTGAAGACCATGCGCATCAGTATTGATCGAGTGCGTAAGGACAAAATGCTCAGAAGCTCAACAAGGAGTTTGAGAGCATTGCTTTTCACGACGGGGAGTCTATCGACAACTTCGCGTTGTGGCTCAATGGGCTGGCGAATCAGCTTAGCACCCTCGGCAACCCAGAGTTACTGCACAAGGTCATCGAGAAGTACCTACGTGTCGTCCCCTTCAGGTTGTCCCAACATGCTCTATCAATTGAAATCCTGCTTGATCTCTCGACACTCTCGGTGGAGGAGGTGATTGGGAGACTCAAGGTGGCAGAAGATCGACTAGACCCGACGCCCGTCACTGGTGCTAGCGGGAAGCAGCCCCTCACTGAGGAGGAGTGGTCTACGCAAATGAGGGAGCAGCAGCAGGGGGAGGGATCCTCTGGCGGCTCCAAGTCCGGCAACCAGCGATGCAAGCTGCCACGACGATGGTCCGATAGCGGCGGCGCAGATAAGAGCAGGGAAAGGCCAGGAACGGGTGGTGGCTACAATCTCTCGAAGGACAAGTGCCGCAACTGCAGAAAAATGTGGCATTGGGCCAAGGATTGCCACAGCCGACAGAAGCGCGCCGAGGCTCATCTAACAAAGGGGATGATGATGAGGCCACACTCCTGATGGCCAAGGTCATCACCATCCTTGATTCCTGCGCAGCAAGCTACCATCTCTACGACCATTGACGATAGCTTTAACCATGGCTTCGACCACAGCTTCAACTACTGTTTTGACAGTGTCTTCGACCATGTCTTCGACCATGACTTCGACTGCTCCTTCGACCACTCATCCTCATTACCACAATGCAGACCTCTTCGACTAGTTGAGGCGAAGATCTTTGCACAGCTAATCAGGAGGAGGCGCGTGACGATGGGCTTTGGTACCTCGACACCAGTGCGACCAACCATATGATAGGGTCATGCGAGGTTTTCTCCGAGCTGAACTCTAAGGTGGTCAGCACCGTGAAGTTAGATGACGGCTCCATCATCAACATCGAGGGGTGCAGGATGATCCTCTTCATGTGCAAATCCGGGGAGTAGGTGGAGTCAGGGCACAAGCTTAAGGTGCACTAAACCAACATGGCAGGGAATTCACGTCGGTGGAATTCGAGGAGGTGTGCAACGGTAGCTCACGGCCCCTTATCCCCTGCAGCAGAATGGGGTCATTAAGCACCGCAACTAGACGGTGGTCACCATGGCACGTAACATGATGAAGGCGAAGGGGCTCCCCAGGAGGTTCTAGGGCAAAGCTATCTCCACCGCCGTATTCATCCTCAACCATGCGCCGACATGAAGTGGCGAGGGGATGACATCGTACAAGGCTTGGCATGGCAAGCAGTCGGCGGTGCACTTCCTCTGCACTTTCGGCTGTGTGGCTCATGTTACGAGGGAGTGAATGTCATTTAATTTCACCGCATAGTGTTTTTTTGGGTTTCCTAGTTTCTGTTTGAATTCTGCACGTAGCATCGTAGAGATTAGGAAGTTTTCTGATTTTTTTTGTTTCTCTGTTCCCTTCTGAAAACGGAAAGCTTGGATCATGATTGATTCGATTGATTCCATGCCAGATTTACTTGTAACAGATCCCTTGTAATCTGCTAATGCTAATGAATAAATAGAGGAGGTAAACCAGAAACGCGTGCGGCTGTTTCGCACACGGCAAACATCTCTCTCTGTCTTCTCTGTAGTTTCAGAGTTTAGCCACCGAAAACTCTCTTCAGGCTGCTGTTCACCGTCTGGGACGGAACAGGCGCAAAACAGGGCAGCGTGGCTCGCTGCTGCCGGGCCGCCACGGCACGCATGCACACGGACGTTGGCCGCCACGGCGAGAAATGGTTCTTTGGTCTAAAAATAATTGCAGCAAGTGCAAAGATGCTTGCTGAATTTATCACTTCTTTGGTGGCAAGCCAAGGGTGCGCGCATCTCAAAAGAACTTGTCCTGTTTGTCCCCGCTCAAAACGGTTTAAGCTTCTGGCTTATTTTTCATTATTTAATAATGCCGTCTTTTTCTGGTTTTTTGTTGGTTCTTTTTTCACGTATTTGTTTGTACTGTCCGTGATAGGCTAACCTATTTTTTTATTTTTATTTTTTTAAATTTAATTACACCATAAGCCACCATCAGCTACAGTACAATTTCAGCCACAGTGCTTTTCAGCCATAAGCCACTTAAAAAATCATTTTGAGCACCCTAAGTCTCGCAGAATCTACTTTAGTCAGTGCCGGCTGATCTGCTGGAGAGAAAAAGGGTAGATTTGCGAAAATGTGGTGTACTCATGGTAGAATGAAACTATAATTTACGGCTTGCTTGTTTTATCTAGCTTGCTATCAATTTTGATATGAGATCTATCTGATAAATATTGCATTTTTTTTCCTTTGTGCACTTTCAACTTTCTTGGAACATTAAGCGAGTAGCCATTCTAATCTCAACGAGCACAGCATTCCTGGCCATATCCCCTGCAATAAAACCCTAGCAAATAGAAGAAGGAAGATTTTTTTTTTGGGATTTTGATGTTACATTCGCCTAATTGGGCCATAGGAAGAAGGGTTGCCCAACTCCATGCCTTGGCCCATCTGCCATCGACTCTGTACTTACCGACGGCCCAAAAGGTTGGAATTTGCTGGCCTTCTACGATGGACCACTACGTACTCACAGGTCACCCTCTCAAAAAAAAAAAAAACCAAACAAACAAAACTCACTAGTCACAAATAAAAGTGCTTCAGTTCTAAGTCAGATGTCAGTTTCAGCGATTCGATAGAAGACTGTTTAGTTCTCTTGATGTCCCTTCTGTTTAGCACCATGGAGGGATGAATGAATATATAATATAAGTAGTTAAGTACAGCTGTACAGGGATGAATATATATGTGGTAGGTGAGAGAATAGAATCTCAAATTCCAGCTCCTGTGGCAACTTTTCTCTGAATGATGGCGTTCGATGCTTTGGCAGATCCAGTTCTTGTTACCCTCTTTTTGATTTGATTTAGGCTCTCTTCCAAACAGCTTTCAAGTTGTAATTTTTAGAAGTCGATTTTTAGATAGAGTAGCTTCTTAAGGTAATTTTATAAGTTGTTTATAAAAATCACTGTAGGAATACAGCGTATCTTACTCTATCAATCTCTCCATAATCAGCTATAAGCTAAAAGCTACCGTACTTTTGAACCGAGCCTGATGGTGCAGAACCTTGATTATCTCTTGGACATGCAGAGACATGCACCATGTTTGCTTACTTGCCCCACATGTAAGTGAGATACTTGGTGGTGGTGCTGAAAAGGTTCTGATTTGGTTTGGTAGGTGAACTTGCTGTTACGTTTGCTTGCTTGCCCCACATGTAAAAAGGTTTTGATTTGGTTTGGTAGGTGAACTTGCTGTTGGTTGTCAACTTATCTGTCCGTGAAGATTTTTTTCCTGTTCAGCTATGCCACCTAATCTAGCTACGCAACACAAGTTACCAGATTGATTAGCGAGACGACTTCAAAGGAGGATGACCTGAACAGGGTTTGGTGTAATTAAGCAGACTATTGTTTTTTTAACTTTTGATTTCTGTTTTTAATTTTTTTTCTATAATAACTAGCTTTTAAACAAAGTGTTTTTCAAGATAGTGTCTACTAGTTAATTGTAATATATACTGTACCGACTTCATTTATATCGACAAAAACTACATGTGAGTTTCTGTTACTCTGTAATCTCTCGTACGAACAGCCCAAAAGCCACAAGCCACAATCAAAAACCATAAACCCCAGCTAAAAAGAACAGACCCACTAATTGCTGAATTGCTTATGGTATGTGGATCGATCCAAATCCATATTTTCATCTTCTAAATAATTGTATTTCTGGCAGCATCTCCTCAACTAAAACAACAAATTCCTGGAGTGATCGATGTGATTGCTGCTATATCACCGCGCACTGTCCAGAGTGAAATTTATATTACATAAACTGAACAATCATCTTCGTCGGCCTACAAATAATTCTGCGTTGCATCATGCATATATACATATCTAATTTATGCCGCCAAAGCAAGGTGGTTAAGATGCACAATGACTCATTACACACATAAGTGGATGCACACATGGCATCATGTCATCTGCAATTGCAAGGGTATTCCAAGAGAGAGAGCATGGTGCCATCACTGTTAATTTGCTTCAATCAGTGAGAGAGCCCTGGGCTGTAAAGCTCATAACATCAAGGATAGTCTAAGCTCCAAAGTATAATTTGTTGGATTCCAAGATATTTCTCAAGTTAGTTGGCTTACGCATCATAAGCTTTTGGCTCTGAATGCATTGCTTTCTTTCCCTGAATTAATTAGGAACAGGTTGCGAAAAGCATGATGGAAGGATTAAAAATACTGATGGAATTGACCTGTCAATGGTCCATACTGACATACGGTTCTAGTGACGAAAGAACCAGCAAGTGATCAACGTGCTTGTGACCCGAGTCACAGCAATCATGCACAGACGCATTCAATCATATGCATTCTTTTATTCTGCTCTCTGATAGATCTCAGCTGGAGTGTTTGTCTTGCTTCTTTGATCTGCTATTAGTCTTAGCCTCTTGAAAAATGGCACGATGAATGACTATCAGTCTGACTAATCAGTGTTAATTATATAGTTGAAAGAAGAAATTAAATAGACAAAACAGACTTGATCGATCTGCTGGTCTCAGCTGCTTGAACAAATGAAAAGCACACATGCATGCATTAGGGTTATCAATTAAATTTAGAACAAATGAAATTAGAATTGCATGTGATCTTGATGAACCCATGGCAATGGTAAGCTCAAATGGTTGAGTCCTGTACATGTACTAATATCAGATATCAAATACGTAGGAGAAGAACTGAATTCTGAAAACTTGACTGGACAAAGCCTGACAGTATATATGCATGAGAGAAAAGGCAGAGTACATTTTTATGCTGATGTGCAAGTCAAACCCAACTAATAGGCAAATCTGATCAACACCCAGTATATGTAGAATCAAATTGCCTGTTTCACCCTCCTCGCAAAAAAGGAAAAAAAAAGAGCCTGTTTGGCCGGGCTGGATGAGCTAACTAATAATTTGGCTTTTTTTTCAGGCTCTTTCTTTACCCCGGAACCGTACTCTCCGTAGCACGATGCATGGAGCGCATGAAGTACAACCCTGTGTTGTGCAATTCTATAAAACGACTAGAACTACTTTAAATGGCTTCAGTTTCGGCTATTGAAATTAATTTCAATTTTTTTTTTATTCTTTTACATCGTCCTAAAAGATATATCGATGTTTTTTTTCTTCTATTTTTTGATTTAAAAAAGGTAACAACCGTTACAGTATAATTGCAACTAAAAGCTATGACTTTTAAGCGGCTCGGAACATTGGCTAAACTTCTGTCATTCAAAGTATGCCTTTCGCAATATTTAGCCGTTTGGTCAGAGATCAGCGCTCGTAAATAAAAACGGACAAAAATGGCCTCTCGCAAGAAGACGACGACGACGCATGCCAGTCTCTTATCCACCTCAACACAAACTTTTGTCCGGGCTGCAATAAGACGCGGACGGTCAAGATTAACGCAACTTCACTCTTGATCGTGAAATCGATCGTAACACAGACGGAGGCCGGTAAAGGTGCACCGGAGAGATGCTGGCCTTCTGCCGACTCTACCTAGTTCGTGTTTCCTCACCGAATTAATCGCGATGAATACAATCAAGTTGCGCGTGGAACAGCGACCATCTTTTAGTGTGATGATAGAGTTATAGTTATATGACTTTATCTACTAAGATTTAAATTCGGATATCCACTTTTACACATATATAAATGTGCTTCAGTACAAATTTTGAGATTATATATTTATTTTCGATCTCTGTCTTTTTGGACATGTGTTAAGAGAACACATTCACATGTGTAAACATGATATGTATGTGTGGCGATCCGTGCACGTAGATGCTTCTTGTAATTGTAAGGGCCTGTTTGAGAGAGCTTCACCACTGAAAACGTGGATCTGGAGCAGCAACTCCACCATGGAGCAGCTCCACCGTGGATCTAGGATCCCACCATAGAGTGTTTGGCTTGTACAGCAGCTCCAGATCCACGAAATTGAGGTTTTGGTGGGAATGATCACTTTTGGTGGAATGAGGTGTGTAACCAGTGGCATTGGTGGGTAATTACCACCCAACTCCACGGTGGAGCACCCCTTGAGGAGCTCCATGAAATCTATGGATCTGGCCCTCACATCTAGAATTTTGGTGGATCCAGATTTCGCGGAGCTAGAGAGTTTGGGTAAAATTTCGTAGAGTGGAGTTGTTTTTCGTGGATCTGGAGCTGGTGGAGCTCTCCCAAACAAACCCTAATTGGATAACAAAACTACGCAGGGAACCAAAACCAGAAAAGCCAAGCATATAAATAGCTCTGTTCTTTTTGCTTTTTTGTGATTTTTGTTTTCAGCTTCTAAAGCTGAAATAAACAAGGTGGTTTTTCAAAACTATATGCATCATCCGAGTCCAAAATCATATATTATGTAAGCAAATATCTTTATTATTTACTACTATCTCACAAAAAAATACAAATAGAAACTATCGGCAGCACGGAAAAACAGTCTAATTATACTACCATACCATACAAGCTCCAATTCCAGAATGTTGGACGTTTTTGACACTGTTGCTATCCGAAAATACCAAAAATGACGCTGAGGAGAACAAAATTCCAATTCTAGCACCCTGTTGACCGCACCACTTAACGGGAGTGTGACACGTGTCAATGGTGCGGTCGGGGACCGCACCACACCGGAGTGGTGCGCTCCCCGACCGCACCACACGGTCACATCAGAGTGAGTGGTGCGGTCGGGGACCGCACCACTCAGGTGTGGTGCGCTCCCCGACCGCACCATTGGACACGTGTCGCGACGCGGTTAAATGGTGCGGTCAGGTGGGGGTTAGAGTTGGAATTTCGTTTCCGAAGAGACTATTTTTGGAATATCGAGTAGCAACAGTGCCAAAAGCGTCCAAAATTCCCAATTCCACGAGTGCGTGCGTGAACACACACAGCCCCCACCCGGGCCCACCGCACCGGCGGTTGGTCAGAAGCACGGAGCGCAGCAGCAGCGCCGCGTGCCCACCACCTCGGCTCAGCTCGGCGTGGTTGGTGGGTACGGGTCGCTGTCCCTCACCCAACTCCACCCGATCCAACGCCCTCTCGGCCGCCCGATCCGACCAAATCCCATCCGACGGCCGCCCGCCCGACCTTGCCGGGTCTATAAATGCGCCTCGGCCCGGCTCGGCTCGCCGTGCGGTGTGGAATTGCATTGCCGGGTCGGGTCTCATCCTCCGTTCCTCTCCCCTCCACCGGATCGGCCCCGCCCCCTACCTCCTCCTCCTCCGCGCCGCCGCCGCCGCCGCAGGTCAGCCGCCCCCCTCCGCCAAGCGTTCCATTCCCTTCCCTTCCCTCTCCGTTCTTGCGCGGTGTCGATCTGCGAGGCGGGTGGGTGACGTGCTGTTGTGCTCTGCGTTCAGGCTTTCCCTCGAGAGTTTCGGCACGCGTGGTGGGTTCGTCCTAGAACTAGCTACCTTGGTGGTCTCTCGAGCCTTGATTCGTTCCTTGCAGTGTTTACTTGGTAGGGTTTTCAGTGGCTGTCAGATATTAGGCTCGGGAAACGCGTCTTGGTGTCATTAGTTTGGTCCAAGGAATGAACGAAAAGGGGTTTACAAGGTTGCTGCTCTGTTCTTTAAAAAAACGACAAATTTGATTCTTTATGGTGCGAAACTCTCGCGCTAAACAACAGATCAGGGGTGGTTTGGACGGTTTATAACGGTGCGACTAAGAGTAACCGTTGGAATTTTATGGATCCTTATTAGAATCTTGTCCTGCTCGGGGGGAATAGTAAAAATGGCTGGCGATTTTTGGGTGCTTTTATGCAGGGGGACGTTTATTTTGATGCTTTCATGCTGTGTAATTACTTGCTGATGATCTGGTTAAGGAGTTGATTAGTAGTGGTAGTGGTAGCTGTCGACAACTCTGACATAATAGTGATCCATTCTATTGGTCTTGGAATGGTTATAAAGAAATATTAATATGGTACAGATGTTTTATGATTCTCCTAGATTTTACGCTTTTATTCTCCAATATGTTTATCCTAAAACGAATTCGGTGATAGTTACACTAGGTATTGGCGGCAGAATTGAGTGATTCTTTTGTTGTTGGAATCCTATTAGAACTTATGCTGATTCCTGTACCAACTTGGTAGATTCCTTGTGCTCTCTGCCCACTTGTCATACTTGTGGAGAATATCATTGTGTCACTGAATTTAGAAACGCTAAGCATTTTTCTGTGGAATTTAGGGAATTAGCATGAATAATATTTCACCACAGACTTGTGGTCTTGTCAAGTGCCAACAAAACAGCGGTTTGGTAGCCTTTTGTGCTTTTTTACTCCTGTCATGATGTTTTGGATTATCTGTTTATACATGAGACATCAGGACAAATTTTGATGCTTAAAGCATTCTTGTTCAAAAAAAGAGTGGAATATTTGCCGGAATCTAGGTTGTCCTGTCAGTGAGCTATCTAAGAATTTCCACTTTGTTTTTAGTCTTCTAGGAGTCCATCCGACTTGGTTGTGTCGATCGTGCAATCTGTTTGTTCCTAAGCATTCTTGCTTCCTCTAGGTCATTCTATTTATGATATGGCTTGTATCTGAAATATGTGCTATATCATTTCACACAGATCAGAGAAGATGGCTGCAGTCGAGACCTTCCTCTTCACCTCAGAGTCCGTAAATGAGGGCCATCCAGACAAGCTCTGCGACCAAGTCTCTGATGCTGTGCTTGATGCTTGCCTTGCCGAGGACCCTGACAGCAAGGTTGCTTGTGAGACCTGCACCAAGACTAACATGGTCATGGTCTTTGGCGAGATCACCACCAAGGCCAATGTCGACTACGAGAAGATTGTTAGGGAGACGTGTCGTAACATCGGTTTTGTGTCAAATGATGTTGGGCTTGATGCTGACCACTGCAAGGTGCTCGTGAACATTGAGCAGCAGTCCCCTGACATTGCCCAGGGTGTGCATGGCAACTTCACCAAGCGTCCTGAGGAGATTGGCGCTGGTGACCAGGGACACATGTTTGGATATGCAACTGATGAGACCCCTGAGTTGATGCCCCTCAGCCACGTCCTTGCCACCAAGCTTGGTGCTCGTCTCACTGAGGTCCGCAAGAATGGGACCTGCCCCTGGCTGAGGCCTGATGGGAAGACCCAAGTGACTGTTGAGTACCACAATGAAAGTGGTGCCATGGTCCCTGTCCGCGTCCACACTGTCCTCATCTCTACCCAGCATGATGAGACAGTCACCAACGATGAGATCGCTGCTGACCTGAAGGAACATGTCATCAAGCCTGTCATCCCTGAGCAGTACCTTGATGAGAAGACAATCTTCCATCTTAACCCATCTGGTCGCTTCGTCATTGGTGGACCTCATGGTGATGCTGGTCTCACTGGCCGGAAGATCATCATCGACACTTATGGCGGTTGGGGAGCACATGGTGGTGGTGCTTTCTCTGGCAAGGACCCAACCAAAGTTGACCGCAGCGGAGCATACATCGCAAGGCAGGCTGCCAAGAGCATTGTTGCTAACGGCCTTGCTCGTCGCTGCATTGTCCAAGTCTCATACGCCATCGGTGTCCCTGAGCCACTCTCTGTGTTTGTTGACACTTACGGCACTGGCAGGATCCCCGACAGGGAGATCCTCAAGATTGTGAAGGAGAACTTTGACTTCAGGCCTGGCATGATCATCATCAACCTTGACCTCAAGAAAGGCGGCAACGGACGCTACCTCAAAACAGCGGCTTACGGTCACTTCGGAAGGGACGACCTGGACTTCACCTGGGAGGTGGTGAAGCCCCTCAAGTGGGAGAAGCCTTCTGCCTAATGCACCCTTTTGGAAGCTTTCGCTCTATGTCATTGTGATTTGTGGCTTCTCCGCTCAACGTTGTGATTCTTAAGCTGCTCGTTGCTACCATTTGCCCTCTTTTACGCTACTATCCTAATGATAAATACTTATAAGGGTATTGTGTTTGGTTATTTACCTAGAGGAGGAGGATTTATTGTATGTTTTAACTGTTATTGCTGGTTTTGCTGCTTATGTAATGGTGAAAGAAACAAAGAAGCTACATCTACTTTGAGAAGAAATGGAACTTTTATCTGGTCATGTGCAGCATAATTCCTTGGGCAGTGGTGATCTGTGATGAATGGTCAGTGAATGTGTTTGGTGAAGCTGCAAGTGACTTGTTGAAACAAACTGAATTTTAACAATTTAAATTTCGTCGAATCTTTGATTTCACGCAAATCCTTTCCCAATTTTGCATCTTCTTCACTACTTAGCGTCTTCCCTCACTGGTCCTGCCCCTCCTTAGTCCACTTGTGCCAAGCCCTAGTTATCGCCGCTATTCACTGTTCGACAAATATCGGAGGACGATGCACTGCCACGATTTTTGCCACCGCCTCTCTCTTGATCCTCGGCCAATCATCGTAGCAACTTGACCAGTCGATTGTACCATCTTTCCCTGAGCCTCTAACACCTCATTAGTTTCCCTTGGTTTGCGCCGAAGCTCCCGGGCTAGACTTTTCCATCGCTGCCTCACTGCCCCACCCTAAGCCACATTATTTGACCACCACTCCTAACGCTTTTAGCCTCCATACACACCCGCCATCTCTATTGAACAAGCATCGTGGCCACCTCACCTCCCCGCCGTTCACCGTCTCACCGACATCTCTGCTCTCACCCTCTTAGAGCCGACCTAGCATTACCCTTATCTTTTGATCGCCGCATCGTTGTGTCCGAGGAAGCGCCAAATATCTACATCACCAGTAGTGCCATGCCCTCCCGCGCCTTCCTGACCCCTGTCCTGTGCCAAACCACCTTCCTCATGCTATTTAAACACATGAACCCCTCCATTCGAAAGCACCAGTACTCGAGGTGAGCGACCAAAGCTCCACCAGTGATCATCGGAAAATCCAAAGTAAGCCCCGAATTCAATTCTATCGATTTGGCCTATTACATTTTGATTGCCCTTGCCCATAGCTTCCTCAAGTCCCTAGCAATACTCCCGAAGTAAGGCCTTAGCTTCCTGAGCCCCCTAATATGGTGACTAGTGCCACTGCGCAGCCATGGGAGGCCACCATGGGAAGCTCGACTCAACCATCCTCGACCCAAACCACCACACCCCTAAGCTTCCCCTACTCCTAGAGATGCTCAATTGCAAATGCTATTGTCCTTTAACCCGTCATTAGCCCCTGTGCCATTTAAAAGTTCCGAAGAGAGAAGACCTCACCGCCGACGCTTGCTTAACTTCCAGCGGCTCTTGAGCCCATAAATGGAATCCTCGTGGCCCCAGGAACCCACCCATGGTCGCCAATTGTTGTTTTGACCACGGATTCTCCGACCGCTCCAACGCTTGAAATCTCCGACCACTCCACCACTTGAACTCTTCGACCGCTCCACCGCTTGAACTTTCTTATCACCTTGTAATCAAGAGGAGCTTTGATTGCTCTGCTTCGAGTCCTGAGCAAACACCGCTCGTACGCTGTCTAATGCTCTTAAGCCACTCGAACGCCGTCTGATGCTCTTAAACCACTCGAACGCCGTCTGATTTTTTTAAGACACTCGAATGTCGCTTAACCTCTGCAGCCACTTGAACATCGTCCGATCTTCGTAGCAACTCGTTCACTGTCCAATCTCTGTCGACTTTATGCTCGAAGTTGAATCTCGACCGTCCACCAGACTTCATAGTTGTACTTGAGACCACCTGAGTACTCGTAACTCCTCTGTTCTCTAAGTACACAGTGACAACCCGATAAGGACTAAACCCACTTTGAACAGTAAAACCCGCGATGAATAAAACCAGACCCGTTACTATTCATATAACCCTAAAATACATATATACATCCATTTCGATCATTTTGAACCCATCTACCCATTTCTCAACTCTGTTTTCCCATATCAGCCCTCCTATAATCCCTAAACAAATTTTATTTGGTTTTACTTTTTTATTTTTATTTCTTTTTATTCCTAGCTCAATTCTTCGAGCATGAAATTGATTTGTTTCTTTTACTTTACGCTAGCACACGACGTCATAGACTAGCCAGCCCAAGAAGAAGAAGCTTAACTTCAAGCTTAAGAATCAGAAGAATACGAAATCTATAATACATTGATCCGCAAGGCAAGTCACATGTTTTTATATCATGTTGAACCTATATTCCTTTAATCATTTATTTATTAGTATTTTTATTATGTTATTTATGCACTGTTATTTCTTGTATAATAAATGTTTAGAACGACATGATACTAATTATGTCCTACCACATGAAAAAGGCATGTTTTGTTTGATGGTCATATTCACCTTGACAAGCCATAGTAATAATAAATTACTATAAAATATACCATGGCAGTTTAGAAAATTCAACTGCTTTACACTAGTAGTGATAGTGCTGTAGTGCACTGGGTTATTTATTTGTGAATGGTTACCTGGTTGATGCAAAGTAAGAACTAGAACCTTATGCTAAGTAAAGAATATAGTAATCGCTCAACCAAAAGCGTTGACTTGTCAAACTTGGTATAGTAAATACTCAAGTCAATTAAATATCTACTATATGGATATAATATACTGTTCCAGAAAAGAGAACAGCCGGTGAAACAGTAAAACCATATTTCACAACGGTATGGTCTCTCTGTTAGGCCGTCGTATTCCATGACAGGGTTATCTAGTCTATCGGGTAGATGCTATATAAAGGGATGAGCAGTGAAATAACCTTATTTTCTTAATTCAGACGCAGGGGTTAAGAAATCTTGTGGGTAAAGTTGGGAAACTCTACATAGTCCTAATATGTGGTATTCGAATACGCCGTGCTTCCAGTAAATAAAGTTGTGTTTAATAGCTGATTCCAACAACAAGGCATAAGTAAATTTGGAAATAATTTGGAAATATTGCAGTTTGGTAATCAAGATGTTGAAACTCCAAATTTCTTAAGAAGTATATGATTTGTTATCTTGTTTTAAATTCAAACATATTTACAAATAAAACTGTATCCACATAAAATAGTAAAACCCATATGTCCCCATCTCTTGGAAATCCTAGTATGTAATTAAATAGCATTTTTTATGTAACTTGTTGAGTACTGTTGGTTGTACTCAGTCTTGCTTTATTTTCACAAAAACAGATATCAGAAGAAGAAAAGGCATTTCAAG
The DNA here is from genome assembly GCA_017311315.1 of Dendrocalamus latiflorus. Taxonomy (NCBI): domain Eukaryota; kingdom Viridiplantae; phylum Streptophyta; class Magnoliopsida; order Poales; family Poaceae; genus Dendrocalamus; species Dendrocalamus latiflorus. The sequence continues at coordinate 33,126,987 of CM029661.1, read as the reverse complement.
ATTTCGTGTTGGGGTTACGACCACACTCAAGCGTTCTTGTGAAAGTTTTCTTCGGATCTTCTGATTATAAGTTAAGTTTTGGGGTTGGACGCCTGTTAAATTACTAAAGTTGACTGTTAGGTCTATATTTTAATCAAATTAATCTATTTAAATATTCGTGAACATGTATGATACTTCTATCCGCAACGAAGTTTCTAAGCTATTGGGGGATGTACAAGACGGCGAAGACGCTGTTCCCAGAAACGGAAGCGTTACACTTGTGCCTTGTGATTGCATCAGCTTGGTGAATCCTATTCATGATGGAACCTCCTACGCCATCAAAGCTCTTCTTGTGCTCAGCCCAACTTATTGACCTGTGGACTGATATGGCACACCAGTTAATTGTTGACATTAGGTGGTAGTTGGCGAGCAACTAAACGAGGGTATGATACCACTAACAGCTCAGAGTGCTTCCCAGGTCAGCTGTCAATTTCACTAACAACTCAAGAGTGCATCCCAGGTCAGCTGTTCATGTCACTAGCTATCAAAGCTCCTTCCATAAGAGTGATGAAATAAATCGATGGTTCGTTTAACAACCATGCTGAGCTACCTGAACCTTATCAGTTCTGATTTTGGTCAGTGACCCTCTTAAAGTTTGCGTGAATCTTTTTTTTAAAGTACAATTAGGATACACTCATACACACGACACTACACACACGTTCACATGAGTGCGTTCAATGTATATGCTTAAAACGAGACAGAGATATAAGAGTCTTCGAAGCGCAGGCACACACTTTGACCATTAGAAACATCTATGTACGCGTGTACTCAAAAATACTATTCATATAAGCAGTTCTAAGAGTACTATTTATATGAACAGTACCTCTGTAAAATAGGCACCGTACGCTTTAAAGCCGGATGGCTAGATGCACGATGGCACCTTTTACCAGCTGAGCGAAGCTCAATTCCCAGTTTGCGTGAATCTAACCAGTTCCGGTTTGGTCGGTCATCTTGTTGCTTCTAATCTTTGCTCAAATCTTTAAGTATCTGTGATGATTGAGAATTTGAGACTACCTTAGAGATGACAGCGCGTTATGATGCAGAAGATTTCGTAGGACCGCTGCTGCCGCACGTGTTGGAAATGACCTAAACCTGTTTTGACTTCGTATCTCGTACTCAGCAAGCAAAAGGCTGTTTTAGGCCAAAGATGCGACTGTATTTCATGTTGGAATTTTTTTAAAAAAATAATCTATTTTTTATTTTGAATTACAGTAATATACCAGCTTTTTTATTTCATAGAAATTGTCATCTGTCACTATACGGTTGAGCGACTACTTACTGCCGGCGCGTCCTTTTCTCTTTAACCCGACTCTCTCATGGGCTCTCTCACCATTTCTGTCACAAGAAAACGAGAGGAGCTCAAGAGGGAAGAAAAAGAGGGAGAGAAGGAGAGGGAAAGTGAAGAGGGGGAGAAGATCGCATAGAAGTTCGGGAGAGGAAGAGAAGGAGAGGGGGAGAATGTAACATCCCAAATTTTGGATATTCAAAAATGTGGAGTTTTTAAAACTTTTCTTGCATTTTTGCTAGCACTCAAAATTCCTTCTGAATGTTTATTTGAAATCTTTTTAAGTTGTGACATACAAATTAATAATCAAGAATACTCCCCAATGCAAATAACAGTCTTGTAAACTATAAAAATGGAAAATGTCATTACAGATCATGAATTCAAAATACCAACGTCTCGAATTAAAACTTAAAAATCTAAAAGCTTCTCCTTTTCTCTCTTTTCCAATTTTCCCCTCTATTACATGTGGCCCCTTCTTTTTCTCTCCCTCCCTCTCTCTTTCCTCCTTCTCTCCCCTGCCCGTTGGGCCCCAGCCCTGCGCGCCTCCCCTTTTTTTCTTTTCCCCCACGCGGAGCGCCTCCTTCTCCCTTTCTTTTCTCCTCCTCCTCCCTTCTTCCATGGCTAAACAGCCTCCACGTCGCCTCTCCCTCCTTTTCTCCGCTCTGCACCGCCTGCTCCCACTCTGCTTCGCTGCTCATCATCACGCCACCCCGTCTCGTCGGCATCAACCGTCCCCTCCGCCGACCGGTCACGTCGCCCTGCCGCACCCTGTCGCCGCGCCATGCCCTGCGCCCAGCTCCAGTCGCCATCACCTGCGCGCGGCATCGCCCGTGCCCTGCCAGCCTCAGCGCCTTGCCGCGCAATTCCATCCGGCCCCCTCTCCCGCGCCATAAAGCAGTCGGTTTTCCCCAACTTCTCCTTGCGCCTTCCTTGTTTTCCCGATACTTCACGCGCGTCCGCCGGCCCCTCCACGCCGTCCCGGCCCTCCGGCGACACCCCGGGCAATCCGGCCGCGTCACTTCGCGCCTCTACTCCCCTCCTTCCTTCCGTTGCGTTTAATTGAAGTCTCATCATCGGAAGTGGCCGCAGTGCCAACCTCCCCAATCTTCGGCCGCCGCCAATCCCACCCCGGTGGCCCTCTCGCCGATTCCTCTGTATGGGAGCTTCACCGCGGTACCCTGAAGCTTTTCCCCACCACGGCCGGAGCTGCGGCCCGCTCCAGCTCGCCGGCACCGTGCGCCTCCGCCGCCCGACCATGCCTCACGTCGCCGGCCCGCCTCGATGCCTCCCCGACCGAACCGTCACCGCAGGTAACTCCTCAGGGGCACTCTCTCGCTCGTGCTTGCCTTCCCCTCTCCTTTCCTGTGACGGACCGCCGCCGCCACCACGGCTTCTCCGCGTCCGGCTGCTTCTACCGTCGCCGGCCCACCAGTGGTCGCCCCGACCGGAGCCGCTACCCTGGGGACTTCCTCACCTCGGGGGCAACCCGTTTTGGGCGTCCACCGCCCCTCCGGCAGACGGTCGCGCCTGCGAGTCCGCCGCCTGGCCCTGCGCCCGCCCCTCCTCTGTTTCCTTTCCCTTCTGGCCGAGCCCTGCTCTGCTCTTCTTCCCCTTCGGCTGGCATGTGGGCCCAACTAGGAAACTCCTTTTTAAGCCAATGCATGTTCCAGTTTTTCCTCCCATTTCTTGATAATTATTAATCAACATTGTCTTCAATGAAATAATATATTAATCCTTATGTAAAACTAAAACCAGATTATGTGAGACCTATTTTAAATGGCAAGTAACTATCTTGGACTCAATGAATGTAAATATCAAAGTTTAATATGTGGAACAATTTAAAGGAGTATGTAAATTAGTAATGCTAGAAACCTAACCCTAATTCATTGCTACCTGAATTAGCAAAATAATTACTCTGGAATTAGATAGCATAAGAAATTAAAAATGCATGTCATCATAAGTTGGGACTTGAAGCTTTATAGGGATAATATTAATACTCCCAAACCCTACCTCCACACAAATCATATACTAATATCACATCCTATCAAAAGCCCGAATAGTCTAAATGGTAGGACATGCCGTTATCTCCATACTTAAATCTGTTCAAGCAAGATCGGGTCTTGGTGTCTTGTAATCGGCCATGTCTAGCCATACTCCTATTTAAAGTGGAATGTCCTTGCGAATATTCCTTCGACGCCGATCCTTCTTTTATATATCCTTTCCTGACGAAGTTGCCCCATCACTTCGCTTCCACCCAAAAATTCGATCGACTCCGTCTCTATCCTACAACTCACTGCATACCCTTATTCATAAGCAAATCATAAATAAACTCATGTGCCTTAATCTTTATTTTGAGAGCTTCATTGTTGATCTAAGACATAGTGAGCAATTTAGGAGGGGTGTAATCTAGGTCCAAATATCCATGAAATGATGATTTAACTAATGGAAATTTCGTAAAGAATGAATTCTAGACCCTTGCATGATAGTAAGGTTGTGGAACTAGTCGCCACATAGTTAAAACATAACCCTATGTCCTAGCAAAAATGAGAATCCTTTGTCGACTATAATACTCAAATTAAATTAAAGGATAATTTAGAGGATTTAATAAAAATATACTAGGATGTAGATGGGACTACTTAATGTTTATATTTGGACTAGTTCATGTAGGCTTAATTAATATGGGCTGAGCAATCACCTAAGAGGCTAATTACTAACTCAAAGCGATAGTAAAGAAATATGACTATGGTTAAATATTCAAACTTAATAAAGATTTCACTTAATTATGATGCACGCCCTAACATTTAACATACCGTCATTAAACAAATCTCCAAGGTCGATTTAAGTAAGTAGCTATATTAAATATATGAACCCGTATGACATGCCTTGGTAAATAAATTTGACTAAAAATAACGCTAAGCTTAAGATTATCTATCAGCGCATAGGTCTAATCTGACTCATAAAATTTCCTTGGTAAATACAGAGGTAATAAAAGAATCCATTAATAAAAAGATCAATTCATCGCATTCTACCACCAACCTTGCCTCAAATCACCCGAATCACTCATTAACTTATAATAAATCTAAATTGAGTTATTTGGATTTATTTGGATCTCTTGAGTTATTTGCTTTTATTTGGATTTAGTCGTTCGTAGCATAATTAGAAATTGGAAGTCGTGAAGATTCAACGGATCAAGCTCAAAGTGAAGATAGGGACCAAAAGATCAAGATAAAGCATTGTGTGAGCTCAAGACCGCAGTAAACCGCGCCAGGCGAGTCAATACTTTGATCATGTTGAACCTACATTTTCTGCAAATTACTTTTGTTTAAATTATCAAATTGCATGCTGTTAATTTATATGCAAATACATGTTTAATTTAGAATTTTAGTTAAATGCCTATTCTCTAACTTGATTAATATTGCCTCTCCTTTGGAATATTTGAACATGAGAACTTTGTCGCACTAGCAAAATTATGATAGTAACATTTCAAAAGTAAGTCCGTAATTATATGCCATGCTTAGTATTGTTTAGATACTCATGGGCGCGAGAGCGCCCAAGCATCACTTTTAATCCGGAGAAAAATTGGTTGGGCAGTCATGGTGGTAATGACTGGTGTATGTTGGATATGGTTATTTTATATTCCCAAAAACCTCGAATTGCTTATTTATCTGGGCGGATGGTTCGGGGGTATGGTGCAGGTGTGCACGAGAGTGTGGTTTGTGGTAGAACTGCCCAGATAACCCTAAGGACTGAATCTTGTCATGACCTCCTGTGTAAAATAGTACAACCACAAGTCTGTAAAGTACAACTTGGCTTAGTAGATTTACCGGACCCTGAAAGTCATCATCATCGGTGGAGGAGTGAAGTAGTGCAAGCGGCTGTCTGTGTGGCGGGCTTGAATGGGACACCCACGGAGGGTGAAGTTATGCTGTGGCGGGCTAGCAGGGGACGTAGCCAGCTGCTAGACGTTCAGAAGGAGAACATCCCGCACAACGTATGGGACCCACCGCAAGTGGGAGCGGCCCATAGGGTGAGATGATGGAAGGGGCGAGGTACTTTGAACGGTTACTGTGATGGTTTGCTCAACCGCACGGCTAAGGAATCGTGTGGGGCAACGAGTGAACTGTCTCTTGTGGGTAAAGTGTGCAAACTTTGCAGAGTCAAAACTATTCGAATAGCCGTGCCCACGGTCAAGGGCGGACATGGGAACTTAACTAGATATAGTTCTATTTAAAAATGTTTGGAAAATGGGAATGGAAAAGTGGAGGGCAGTAGAAAGCCCTGATTTGAGTTGTCCTGGGTGTCGTCCCAGTGGTAAGTTAAGCGGCTATAACGCTGAAAAATGTTATACGGTGTGATGCCGTATGTATGGAGAAATTATGGTGATATTAGGCATATGGTGTGATGCCATATGTATGGAAAATCATGTTAATATTCCTTGAACATTATGTTTTGTTCCAAGCTGCTAGGTCTCAGGAAATTTTATGTATTGTATTTCAAATAGTGGCATTACTAAGCTTACAAACTAAAATATGGGTGGAATAAAAAGGGATGTGAGTAAAAGAGATGGATGTTTTTAGTATGCACATAAAGGTAATGGTGGATTCAGGTCGATCATAAACAGGAAACGATAGAGTGGATTCAGGGAGAAAATAAATTGGTGGAGACTAAATGAATATATATACTAGATAGATGACTTAAATGATTTTTGGAGAATTAAGGAGTGCAAAGGTAATTGTTGGATTACGACACTGATACTAATATTAATTTTTGGGAGATGTTGACAATATTGGGATTAATATGATTTGATCAATTACTGGATGGATGAATTGAATTTCTGGAAATATTGGAGGAATAATACAATTATTGGATTATAAAATAGATCAATGATATTATTGGTGGATCAATTAAAATGATATTAGATAAGTGATGTTTGGAAGTATGATAACAATTCTTGGAGTATAAATTTGATCCATGATATTCTTGGTGGATGAATACTAATGAATCGTAGACTTGATTAATGATATTTTTGGTGGATGAATACTAGTGAATTATAGATTTGATGATATGTTTGGTGGAGGTATAATAGTGAATTAGTTAGATATAAATAATGGGAAATCAGGTTGATTATTAGAAGAGCAAATTGTGGTTGTGGATCAATAGTAAAAAGGAATGGGTTGATAGGAATGTGGAATATAAAAGTTATTGGTGGATTGTATAATTGATGATATTCACTGTTGGGAGTCTTAGACAGCAATCAATAAACATAGTGTGTTTTCGGTGGATCAAGTCAATTATGGCAATCATTGTGTGGAGTCTAGGTAGCAACAATAATACTATGACTAAATAATAATAATGCTGCTAAAACCGATTTTTGGCAAATAAAATAACCCGAGCCTCTCCTTTGTTAAGCCATGCATACTATTTATTTGCATTCTGTGTATTGGCTCGCTGAGCACGGGGTCGGAGTGCTCACGCTCGCTTTTGCGACAAAATACAGAATCATGAATCAAATCACCTTGCCTCAGCAACACGACTGGACATGCTGGCGAAGAAGATGAAGATGTCAAGGGCTAGGTCGCGAACCTCCAATTGGCTGCCTGTGGGCATGTCCTGAAGGTCCCACCGGTGTGCTTCGTTCTTCCGCTACTGCAATTTAATGATTTCGGCCTAATCGGCCCATGAGTAAGTCTACTATTAAATTTACGCTTCCGCATGATATGTACCTTGATAATCAGAACTGTAATCTGTGAGCACTATCTACTGATCCAGGGAATAGTGCGGTGGAATCACAGAGGAATCCGGATATTAATATCTGGGTGCCTACAGAGAAGTAGAGAAGCTCGGGAGAGGGAGTGAAGAAGTGGAGAGGAGAGTAGCTCGAGAAAAGGAGAGAAGAAGAGGAGAGAAGCTCGTGAGGTTAAAGAGGAAGACGAAGGAAGTTTATTGATAAGAAGATAAGGTCTTCGCGTGAAGGTGAGCTCATGAAGGATTTTATTTTTTAATTGCATTAATCGGGTCTTGAATCCAAGACCTTTTAGCTCTGGTTCCTAACTCATATGATAATCTTTTAGGGTTTGGAAAGGTGTGCTATAAAGATTTCTAGATAAATCTTAATAGGATTAAGATTCCTATTTTCTTTTGAAGTAGGATTCCTACTTCACTTTGTAGGAGGGCTACAAAGGATTATATAAAGCCAAGAGAGGTGGTCTTGGAGAACCCAAACGACCAGGCAACAAAGCAAAAAAGTCATGCATCCAAAAGTATAGGTACACAAGAGGATTAGAAGCCAGGTTTTTTTTGCACTAGATTCTTGTATAAGACAAGGATTTGAAGGTCCTAAAAGATTTAAGAGGGTTGTAAGAGAATGACAATCCCTTGTACTCTTTTGATGTTGTGCTCAAGGAATTTGTGATCGGCTTCGCCAAATCTTTTCTCTCGTCATAGTTGCTTTAACGACATTATTTAAGTTTTCTCTACGAGATTCATCCTCTTCGTTCTTGATAACGTGCACGCTCATGTCGTATCTCATAAACTTTGATACGATCTAAGGGCTATTGCGTATAATAAGGGGTATCAGAGTGTAACAAGTGGTATTAGATTCAAGGCCAGATTACTCTGGTTTGTGAGAAGGTCGGTAAAGTGTCAGGTGGCACAAAATCAATATTGATATCGACGATGTGGTATAAAGTAGAGAAATTTAATGATAGAGGAAATTTCAGCGTGTGGCAATGCCTGGTGAATGATGTCTTTGTCTAGTAGGGCGTAATCGATACTCTTGAAAGGGATAAATAAAAAAAGACGTCTGTTGAAGAGTTAAAGGTGATGGAGCGAAAGGGTGTCAGTACAATCCGTATATGTCTCTCCCATGAGGTAAAATATTCGGTGATCTAGGATAATTTACTAAAAAAATTATATGAGAACTTATAAGAATTGTATATGGCAAAGTCGCTGATAAACCGGTGGGCGCTGAAGCAACAACTGTATAGATTACATATGAAAGAAGATACAATGTTTGTTGACCACTATGGTGGATTAGAACATTGAGGAGAACAACAAGATAGTCATACTAACATCATCTCTACCACTGTCATGGGAGCAATTGGTGGTGAATATTCTTATCAGGAAAACCACTCTCAACTTCAATGAGACAGTTGCATATTTATTGGAGGCGGAGTCCTTGAAACAGCTATTGGAATCTTCATTCTTAGGTGATTAAGCATTGGCTACGGAAGATATTGCAGGTAAAAAGCAAAAGTCACCGGAAGAAGAAGAGCAAGAGTAAGAACATGCGTGTATACTATCTATATGACGAGGAATATCACATGATAAAAGTCTGTCCGAGTTTGAAGCGAATGAAGGATGCATGCTCAATGGTGGTAGCAAATGATGATTCAGATGTACTAGTCGTCAATCAATCAGGTACTTCTCATAGATGGGTGTTAGATTTATGTTGTTGCTTATATATATGGTCGGCGAGGAAGACGTTTGAGGAAGGATCTCTATGCCCGTTGCATAGAACTATTCACTTAATTAGTGGATTACAAGGAATATACAGTTAATGAGGTGGGAACAGTTGCATTACAGATATATGATGTAGCACATCGTACATTGACGGGAGTTCGATATGTTCCCAGCTTAAAGAAGAATTTAATATATGTGAGGTTGTTTGAACTCAAAGGTTATCAGTTATCACTTTAAGGTGGAGTCATATGAGTTATTTGCAAAGGACAAGTGATCATGAAAGTATTTGGATCAATGAAAGATACCGATTGATGGGTACACCTAAATGAATGGCAACCAATGAGAGGCTTGATAAAAATTCTAGCCACGAGAAGGAAACTGTGTCATCAATGGTAGGTAATCAGATCTCACCTGCAGTTATATGTGGAACTGTAAAGACATTCTAAAGAACCAGTGCACTCTGCTTACAATCGCATGCAGAACTTCAGAAGCAGGCATTAGCCATGTAGATGCTAAAGATTGAAAGTAAACCAGAATAACATTAAGAGCATCTCCAACAATGTCCTCTAAATCTCATCCCCTAAATCACTTTTTAGAGGACACAATCTAGAATATAGAAGACTAAAAATATGTAACCTCCAATAAGTCCTCTAAATATGGTCCCCTAAATTAAAATCTGGGTCCACAAAAACTACAAACCAAAGAATTTAGAGGATCGGACGGCGCAGGAGCGTTGGGACCGATTTAGGGGATGATGTGCGTCCTCCATATATGGGGGACAAAAAATCAGGGATAGAGTCCTATATATTTTTGGGTACCACTTAGGAGATCTGTTGGAGCCCTTTTTTTACCTTTTCTTCTAAAATATAGGGGATATGAGCACTTTAGAAGATTTGTTGGAGATGCTCTTAACATAACCGCACTGACAACTGCAGTAGCTACATTTAAACATAGGTAGACCTACAACTACAGGACTGCTTATGAGCTTACATGAACTAGCAGCTTGCACTACACTACTACAGTCTACAGGGCTAAACTTGGATGTCGGCAAATTTTGGTCTGGACATCTGATCGTGCAGCATGCCCAGTCTTAAATCTAATGTAAACGCTACTTGAGTACATGACTCGCCTCGTAAACTACTGTGAGCTAGCTGCTCACGTCACACTGTAATCTATAACTTCTTTACACAGGATGGGGTTCAGGATGCTGTTCCATTCATCGCTTTGTGAGGATCACCAGGGCCAGCATAGACATGGAGGCGATGAACTTGAAGCCCTGGCTCTCCCAGAAGTTGTGCTTGTCGTCGCGGCAAGGGCCATTGGGTTGCTTCATGGCCACCTGATCCTTGAGTTCCTTGAGTTGCTTGTCTCTTTTCTCCCCCACCTGCAGAGGCAAGAGGCAATTAGTTCAGCCTCATATGCTCCCAAGTCCTAACTGATCAGAATCTACTACAAGAACTTTGAGTCAATAAAGTTCATGCGCTAAATGACCACTTCGAAAAGCTCTTAAAGATCTGGGCATGTATTACCCATAGTTCAATAGTTTGGTGCAAAAACACGCCTAAGATCAATTTGGACTAAGAAAGAATGGGTGTAGCACGCATGCATTGTTTCTCAGTTTTTTTTTACCAAGAAAATGCACATATGCATTATGTAGCTGGTACCAGAGAAGATGAGATAACTGATACTAAATAATAGGGCTTTCCAGAATCCATGAATCAGTGATCGGTTTGACCTGAACATTTTCCACACGTAATTATGGTCAACTGCCGTAGCTGGGATGCTTCATTCACATGGTATTGATTTGTTAATTTGATAAGCCAGCATACTTAATCTCAAGTGCCCCATCCCCAATTCAGGTAGCCATAAATGGACATGGACAACAACGCTAGAAGAGCAAGCAAAATGGAAGTCATGTTTCATGAGTCAAGGAACAAGGATATATGAACATACCCTCTGAAGTTTTCGTATCTGAGACCGTGATTCTTGAAGGCAGAATTCTAGTTTTAGAACTCTCTTTTTCAGCTCCTGATCGGCTCTGCGGTGCTTCTCCAACTGTTCAATAAAAAACATATCTCAAGTAAATATACAGTGCTTCAGCTTTGCGGGGAAAATAGCGCTTGCAACCAAATTCAGGCAGCATTTTGTGGATGAAAGAAAGAGGACTTACTTGTGACTCTAGTTCCTTTGTTTTGTTTGTCCAATGAGCAGATAATATCCTGATTTCATCTCTCAACCTAGCAATCTCTGCATCCTTAGCATTCAGATGCTTGTTGATATTCTCGATGTTCCTTGGTGAAACATCGGATAAGATCTTAAGAAGCTCGTTATCTTTGTTAGACCCAGCTTTGGCAACTGCATCCATGATATGAGCCTCCATCCTCAAAACTTCATCCTTGAGTTGCCTCTGTGAGAGCTCCCTTGCCTCAAGGTCCTTCTGGACAAGATCTAGCTGCTCACCGAGCTTGTTCACTCGAAGCTCATGCCCCTTCAGCGAGCTGTCCTTCTCATTCAGCTCTTTCAACAGTGATAAGCATTGCGACTGGGCTGACTTGGCTGATGCAGCACTGGCTTCTGCTGTAGCTTGGGTAACTGACAGTTGTGATCTAAGTTCATCCAACTCGCAGAGGTACTGCAAATAATTACAGCAGTTATTGAGGAAGTGTATTTGAATTGCAAGCGGAAAGGAATTATTTGAACTTGAAAGCCAGTATCATCATGAGGTAGGTCGTGCACAAGCAGATTTTAGATGACTAAAGTCTGAAATATGTAAAACTGTACACCAACCTTCCTCTCCATCATTAATACTCGACAATTATAGAGTACCAGAGCAGGAACTTAATATGCCAAGAGCCCAGATGAGAATCAGTCGAGCAAAAGGTACACGTTGTTCGAGAAACAAACAAAGTATATAGATCGATGCCCCCTATGTTGCATTGCATTCAACTCAAGTTACTCAACGTGTATGGACTCTATAGCATAGCTTAGTAGTTCATGTCCTATACAAACTATTTCCAACTCATTATATCAAAATTCAGAATAAATCAAAATGGAAAGGCTTGACCCCAAATGGAGAATTGAGGGAGCTCCTCACCTGTTCGGTTCTACCTGTCGATGCACGCAGTTGCTCATCCTTGTCCTGTAGGTGTTTCTGCAGCTTACTTACTTCCTCCTCCATTTTCCTTGCCTTTGTCTCTGCAACCTGTGATGATTTTTCTCTGGTCAGCACAAACCCGACAAACAATCCTGACTGGAGGTAGCAATTACAAAATAGAAACTTACTAACCTTCCTAGTTTGGGATTCCCTAGTAAACAACTGCTCCTGTGAAGCAAGCTTGTTCCTCACATCCTTGAGCTCAGCCGCCAAGGACACCACGTTCCTCCTGAAGCTCAACTTCTTCTCTGTAAGATCCTTCAACAGCGGATCCAAATCCGGCGAAGACACTGAAGATGATGACGCCACCTTCTCTGAAACTGACATAACCAAGCCCCAAGAGAACAATGTTTCTCTCCCAATCGAACAGGCGAGAAGAGTAACACCCAAAACAAAGCTCCTGAAAGTACTCTTCTATGCTCTCCAAGAACAAACAGGACGGCTCCCTTGTACAAGAGAAAACGAAGGGACTGAGCTCTTCTTTGACCGAAACAAACACCCCTGGTAGACTCAGAAGAAGCCCTCTTTCATAGGTCAGTAGGGGCCAATCAGTAGCTTTCACTGCAGAAAACAATTACACAACTTGAGGGGAGGAAAGATGATAATGCTTGTAACATGCGATGTGTTGCACTTAAGTCACTAATCTGAAAGCATCCGTTTTCTTCGGATCAAGGGTACGAGTTCTTGTGGTGCCAGACATTTGGCAATTAAGTGCCCAGAAGTGTATCTTTCAGTAATCAGTACTCCAAATAATTTTGTACTGGCAATGAGGGAAAATAAAAACAAAGTTTAAAATAAAAACTTGTTTGTACTACAAGTGACTTGGTAGTGTCATCCATTAGATTTGAAAAAAAAAATCGAATTACGCATCTACTTAGTCAACTTGCGCGCACTACGCAGCAAATTCAGCATGTTCTTGGTGCTCCAAGTCAACTTGTTTCACAGTATAGGTTAATTGTGACAGAATAAGAAGACAAAATATGGTCCTTCTCTACTGTTGTGTTAAAAAAACAAATCTTTTATATGAAGAGACGAGGGATTCAAAAAATTATTAAAAAGAAAGATTAGGACAAAACGAAGCATCTTCCACCCAGATCGCAAAGACATGAGGACAAAAAGAAGCTGGCCATCTGCAAATTTTCAAACTTGTTCAAATTTCTTGAGAATCCGAGAGAAACTACAAACAGCACAAAAATTGAACATCTCCCACAATGAAGCCCTAAAACATCTCAGCATTCTGGTGCGGGAAATACTAAATTTTCGTAAAAGTTTGTACTTTCCAGGAGAAAAACGGATTGCTGGACAGGGGGGACGAGACTTTCCTCCGAGTACGAAAAAGTTTGAAACATTTCAAACAGGGGAAAGCACCCACGACTCAAAAACGCCACAGATTCCAAAGATTTTGAAGAAAAAACAATGAAATAGAACAGAGAACACCGCATATCACCGCTCAAATCTTCCGAGCTCGCAATATTTTTTAAAAATATATAAAAATACAGCGAAATGAAACTTTACATGCGCATAAACATAGGGAGGGCAAAGATTCACGCACCTTCACTCGCCAACCAACAACGTAGCTCCAAGAAACCAACACCCGAATCACGAACCTTCAAGAACCACAAATCCAAACCAAAAAAATCCCCCTCCCCCTCCACGCAGAGATCTCACGGCTCCATTGCTCGCGCTCCCGCAGCAGCTACTAGCTAGGGTTTATGAGTTCTTGGGCCGAGCAGGGGAGGTGGGGGATGATTTTTCTCCTTTTTTTTCGCCTTAATTACGGCGGCGGAGATGAGATTGAGAGGAAGGGAAATGGGAAAATGGTTGGGGAGTTGGGATGTTTAAAACTGGATGCTGCCATGTGGGCCCCGCAGTCGGCGCGCGGCAAATTCCAAATTTTCCGTGGGGGCCCGTGCGCCACGTGTGCCCGGATCCTCTGTGTCGCATACGCGTCGGCGCCGAGTGTAGCCGTGTACGTAGGTGGGTGATGGCATCATTCAAGTATTGTACACTTGTAGGCTTGTAGCCCGTTCGTTTGGGTTTCAATTTCTTGTATTGTTTATGATGCACTAACCTATTTTTTTCATTTTAACTTTTTTAAAATTTAATTACGCCAAAAAAGTTACCAGCAACTACAGTACAAAATAAATCAGATACAGGACCAAACAGTAAAAATAAGTCATAAGGCACCCAAAAAAATTCCAAAAGATCAGATCAGAATAGCGGATCACGAGGTGCCCATGTAGTCATGTTTTAGTTTCTATCTTCAGGATTTTGGTTTCTGTTTTCCATTGGATGAATTATTATATATGGTATAACTGATGTAGTTGCAACTGATTGACAAAATTTATGGTATAAATTTGCCTAAATTGTAGGAAAGCTCATATTTTTGTCAAACAAAATAGTGAGGGAGCTATAATGGGGCATGCGAAACCAGGAAATCACCAACTTTGGTGCTACTTCCATTTTTTTATCCTATGCTTGTATCATAATTGGAGTTGTACAGGTGTAAGATCAAATCTACACCAGAGAGTAAAAAAAATGGCACCACAATATACAAAGTTACACATAGAAAGTTCAGGCACAAAGATTCTACGCATTTGATGTGTGTTGTACAGCTTGGAGCTAGTAATCTTGTCCACCTACACCTAGATCTTAATATTGTTACAAGTTTCTACTGAGAATTAGATAGGTGCTCCTATCAGAACAGGAGGAGGTTAGCTGGTTGACAGTGGCGTCATGCTGCTGCTCTTAATGATTCATGACAACGGAAGCATCGTATCAGGATATCATGTTGCTGACGAGGAAGACAGATCGACATAGGATGCATATATGACCTGAAATTTTGACCACGAGAATTTGTCTCGAAATCCTGCAAAAGGTGAATCGTTTCCTGTGAAATTCCGACGTTGCAAACGGGCGGTAAGTTCCAACTCTATAGACACACAATAACAGTCATCAGGGACGGAACCAACCTAAGTCTAAGTCCCGAACTGGGCCAGCTGCTTATAAGCTGACTCTTAGGCCAACTTTATTTTTTTGTTATTTTTCACAAATTTTTCATAAGCTTTTGTTGCCAGACCTCGGATATAGCCTAGGTAGTTCGAGGTCTGATTTCGTCACTAAGGGTGTGTTTGGTTTGCTGAATATGGACGGCCCGATCCCGGCTGCACCGTATATTGCGAAAAAATTAGGTGTTTGGTTGGATGAATTTACTGTAGCAGCCTGAATCCGCTCGTCCCGCATACGGTCTCGATCCGGGATCGGCAGAGAAGGCCATTTCGGCCGAAGCTGGCAGTCCAGGACCGAGGGATTCCAGAGAAGGGCGGGCTAGGGTTACCTCTCGCGCGCTCTCCTCCGCGTCCTCCGCGTCGGCAGCAGGTGATCTCCCTCTCCCTCTCCTTCCTCCTCCGGATCCGGCAAAGGCCTTCAGGTTGGAGTCGTCGCCGCCTCCCGCGGGTGGAGTCGCCGCCGCTCCCGCAGTTGGAGGCGCCGCCGCTCCCGCGGGTGAATTCGCCGTCGCCTCGCGCGGTTGGAGGCACCGCCGGCCGTTGCCCCGGCCGCTGCCGCCACCCGCGGTGCCTCCTCTCCCCTCGCCGCTGAGACGCGGCAGCCGGCCGCGGCACCGCCGTTGCCCTCTCTCTCCCCGGCTTTTTCAGAAGTTAAAAAAAATTAATATGTCATACTGTAAATAAATTACTATTAGGAATAACTTAGTTTGTGAAAAAACTGAAAAAACATATGAAGGGGTAACCACACCACCTTTCACATTCGAGGGTCACTATACCCCACTATACAGCCAACTAAACACCTTCTCAGCCTACTGTATCCGCTCATACAGCCTCATATACAGCCTACCAATCACAGACTCATTCAGCCTGTATCCACAGATACATCGAACCAAACACTCTTCTTTTTCAAAATACGGCCCTCCTCATCCAGCTTCCTCTCATCCAGGATATACGATCCCACTACCCAAAAGCAACCAAACACACCCTAACAGTCATGATTGAGCCGGTAGCAAACCAGCAGTCCGTATGCACGCCAGCTGCAAGTATGGCGACGCTTGCTTCAAAAATGCAGCGAAGATTACCAGGAGAGGATTATGGCCTGCATACTGCAGAATTTGCAGTGATGCTCAAGCTGTGGACGTTCGAATTTACTGGGCATTAGCAATGATACGTACATGCAGAGCAACCAACACACACACAGAGACGGAGAGAGGACGAGCTGGAGCATATTTTGCTTGTCTGAGACTGCATGTATTGCTTCGTACCTAGAACAGATCCAAGCAGTGACAACTGCCAAAAACCACGCGTTTCTGCAGTCCTATGCGCGTCGTAGGAACCGAGTTGTTCACGTGAAGCAGGGACTGGATCTACTACTACAGAATCGATTGGTAGTATGTACGATACTAGGATGTATTGGCGAAGACACAACAAATACAGCCTATACGGGTGTACTACCGCTGCAGCTGTGTAAGCGTAAGAACAGTCTCTGTCAGTAATATCAGGGAAGGGAGAAGTCTTGTTTCAGTAACTCTGAACACATATTACATGTTTCCAAAAAGGAAAGGAAAACTCTGGATGCATACTACTGGACTGGATTAATGCTGGCTGGTAACCACGAGGTTAATTGCATTTTCACAATACACGTACAGACGGTTGGAGTACGTATTGCTGTGGTAGTAGTAGTTGTTGTTGTTGTAAAATTGTTTATACTGATCGGTTGGATTGAATGGTAAATTATGTATGATGGGTATCGGCCGGGTACGTATATGTATGCATATTCAGTATCATAGTTGTTAATTCCATTCTAGAGACCATTCCGGTTTGCCTTTTGGTATGAAATACGCCGGTACTGATCCATTCTGGTGTACCATTTCGGATTTTAAAATTTTAGTTTAATGATATATATTTATTTATAAGTATATATATGTAATTATATGCACACATAATTTCACTTAAAATCTCACTTTAAATACATAATTATAGCAAAAAAAATGAGGAATCACTTTAATTATGTTCGGTATAGGAATAGATGGAATGACAAATACTACAAATTCCTAACGTGATCCCCTCATTCAGACACCTACTAAGAGGTATTACAAATTGTTTAACTGTTCTAGATGACCTGGTCCCTGACAGATGCATCTTGTCATAATAAAACAGTTGAACCAGGACACATGATGTGATGACAAAGCAGGTCAAGAACAGCATAGCCAGCCAACCCTATATATGTAGCTGGTACCAGAATGAATGGCACAGAATAGCCCGGTATTGAGGTCTG
Source organism: Dendrocalamus latiflorus (assembly GCA_017311315.1). Classification (NCBI taxonomy): domain Eukaryota; kingdom Viridiplantae; phylum Streptophyta; class Magnoliopsida; order Poales; family Poaceae; genus Dendrocalamus; species Dendrocalamus latiflorus. The sequence goes on along the minus strand of CM029661.1, from coordinate 33,109,762 downwards.
TATGGGATTGAGGCTGTTGTGTGCTGTTTTAGATGCCGGTACGGTATGTTCCGGCCATTCTGACTAGTACTAGAATGAAATTGATAAATATATTCAGTATGCATTCATTATGGGCACAAGTACCCTGTGACTGCCAAGCTCACTCAAGCTAGCACAAGACATTACACTATGTGATCTATGTTAGAAATATAGGCAATATTTTAATTCTAAATTTTACTAGGCAACAAATATAGTAAAAGATTAGTGATACAAAACTCATAGCTAACAACAGGCAACTCATTGCACTTCAGAAAATATGTAAGAAAAATATAGTATCAAAGTCGATCGATCATGTGAACAACTTACTGCTGGGCTTGATGAAGAACAAGAATTAGTTGTAATAACCCAAAATGCCTATTGCTTGAAAATATGTAAAGTTCAAAATTTTTTGATTTGCATCTTATTGCAATTGGATTTTCTTAGATTTTTACTTATTATGGTTGTGGTTGCCAAGAAATAGGAATTCAGGAAAGTCAAATTGAGCAGAAAAGAAGCAGATGACAAGAACTTAATTTAAATAAAGATACAAATCTAAAAAGATGATCTAGAAACCAGGGCAAGAGAATTTGCAATAAAAATCATGATAAACTAAAGTCAGCCATAAAAGTTAAAAATTTAAATACAGGTACTAGTGAACCAAAAATGAACCATGTGTTCAAAATTCAAAATAAAACATGAGCTTAAAACATCCTAAAATGGAGTAGAGGGGAAGCTATAATTAAAATGCCAAAACCCAAATTTGGAATTATTTATAAGTGCTAACTACACAAAACTTTGAATGAAAATTCAATTTAAAAATTGATAACTCCAAAGGAAAGCAATTGACATTTGAGAGCTCTAAATGAGTATTTGGATGTGGCCATGAAGCAAGATAGATCAAACTCATGTATGAGTTTAACCTTAAATTTATTTGGCCATGGCACAATTTAAAACTTAAGTTCAAAACTCCATTTCAAAATTTAAAATGCAAATGGTAGAAAAATTAAAATGTGGGCAAGGAATGAGTTGGGCCTGGCCCGCTAGGGCCTTGGCTCGACCTGAGCTTGCCTAGCTTGCCAGATCGTGCCCGGCGTTCGTCGCGCCTTACGCTATGCACGCACTGGCGCCACGTCGCGTGCTATGCTCCACCAGTGCCCGGACGTCCCCGCCTGCACCAGCCTCTACCTCGGCAAGCACCATCCCCTTTCCTTCCCCTGTCCCTTTCCCTCCCCTCCCCTCTCCTACACACCCACGCCCTGCCGTGTGATCGTCTGCCACACACACTGTCACACACACTGAGCAACAAATAAACAAGTTTATAGCGACCATGCTTCTTTGTCTCAACATGTTTAATAGAGAGCTCAATGAGATTCTTCACTTCTCGAAACCTTGTATCTTGGTGCATGTCAGTGATAAACATATTAAGTTGCAAAGAAAGTTAGATCAAATCTATGTTCAAGAAATCTTTAAGATAAAACTTGGCAAGCTTAAGAGCTTTATCCTTGTCATATGAAGCAATTGAATCAGCAGGATGCAAAGATGCCATATAAAGAAGTAGCTCTGTATTAACTTCATCAAACCTATCGTAAGATGCAAATGTATTAGTAGGAAGCAAAGATGTATTGGAATTTAGAAATAAGCAGTTGTAACTATTTTAACCAGCCTGCTATTGAGCTCTTGAAGTTGCATATCAATGACACTTAAAAACATTTCAACATGGAAGCGATGAAATTTTTTTTACTTTTCCAAAGAAATGCTTTGGTCTCCCCACAGGCAGATAGAAATCATCCATATCAGGAACTTTGATGCGACGCTTAACACAAAAAGTAACTAACATCCATGAGAAAATTTACCCATCCATCATCATCTCACAACAATTGCAACTGAAGCTTAGTCATGTATATAAGCTCAACAGCATTAACAATATCTTGATCCCTCTTTTGCAAAGCATGACATATTTTATTTGAGTATCCAAATATGGTTAGCAATAAATGTGCCATGAAAATAAAGTCAAATGACTCAATTATCACCAAACAATTTTGAGCTTTCAGATGCTCTGATTGAGTGCAATCCTTTCCAATCATTGTGAGAATTCGATTGAGCGTAGGATACAAAGAGATAATATGCAAAATAGTCCTATAATGAGATCCCCATCGAGTATCATCCGGCTCCGGCCTGCCTAAGCCCATCTCTTGATTTAAACCTTGTACGCTTTCAATCTCACTTAACTCTAAGGCTTCCATAACCTGTTGGGCTTGAACTTCTCTAAGCATGTGATGCTTCTTACAATAAATCCCAACAACATTCAGAGAATTACTAAGGTGATCAAAAAACCAAACACAATCATCATATTACTTGGCAATAGCAACAAGAGTTAATTGGAGTTGATGTGCAAAGCAATGAATATAATAAGCTGAAGTAGACTCTTCCATAATTTTTGTTTTCAGACCATTAATGTCCCCTTTCATGTTACTAACTCCATCATATTCTTGACCACGACATTTAGATAATGACAGTGAATAGTCCATAAGCAAATACTCAATTGTAGTTTTAAATGTGGAAGAAGTAGTGTCATAAACATCAACCTTTCAGCTACCCTCCCTTTTTTTGTCAACATAACGCAAGCAAAGAGCCAATTATTTCTTTTGGTACACATCGCTGGATTCATCAGCAAGTATTCCAAAGTAATCATCACCAAGGTCTTCAATAATAAGTCTACTGGTTTCTCTGGCACAAGAGTTGATGATTTCTTTTTGTATGCAAGGAGAAGTCATTCGACAATTTTGTGGAGCATTCCCTAAAATAACCTTCTTAACATCTTCAAAAAGTTCACCTAGCCAGTTCAAGAGTTCTAAAAAATTGCCCTTATTATTTGATGTCTCACTTTCATCATGTACACGGCAAGGCAACCCTTGACGCAAAAGAAACCACAAGCACTTAAGCGAATAAAGTTAAGCGGGACTTATATAAAGCTTTTTCTTCTGTGCTATAATTGTTGAAACACACTGTGATCGTTGCTTTTTGTTGGACAAAGAAATTAAATTTCTCTTGAGCTCGGTTATGGGTACTCCTAATACCACCAATATGTTTGTCAAACCCACTAGGTTTGGTCACGGCGTCGCGTGAGCGTGGCGCGACGCCGAGCTGGTGGTTGCGGGGGTGCAGCGCAGTGGAGGCGCAGTTCGGTAGTCGCCCAGAGCTAGTGGAGGTGGACTCTATTACTCTAGGGCAGGCACACACACCCTAGGGGCGGCTGTAGTCTGAGGAGATAATGTCTTCTCAGGATAGGGATTTGGGGCAAGAATGCAAGATGGGCTGCTCCACCGCTGGGCTTTATTGATTGGAATGGGCTCGCCCCTACATCTGTTGGGACTTGGGCAGGGCTGGGCTGCCAAAATTGTTGGATACTTGTTAGTAAATATTTCTAGTGTATACTCTATATATTAAGGAGGCTGTATACTCCTGGCCCCTCTTTCCATCCATGGGACGATATGGTGATGGCTTCGATGTAAACTCGAGGTGACAACAATCAAAGTCCGATTACCACTAATTGTATATAGGTGGGCAACTCATTTGGATTTTATATGGATACTATGAAAACATCCATTAGGTCAAAATCTGAAAACGTCAACAATATCTTGATTACATTACTGACTTTTCTAATCTTGATTTACATAAAGCTATTCACAAGTTTGTCGGACACACTTATTATTAGCGACTAACTACCTTCGTTGTATTTCCCATTTCTATTATGTCTCTCTTGTATTTATGAATAATTTTGAATTGCAAAAGATAGATCAATCCATATTTCATAGATTTGTCTTATATTAACTTAGCCACCTCTAAATTTTAGCCAGGAGTCCACGACTACAATGGACGCATCCAAAATAAGAGGCGTGGATGTTTGTCCTAGGTGAGTGGAGGCGTGACTTCTATTTGTCCTTTTATATTGTCTACTTGAGATCTCTGTTTCATAAATGAAGACACTTTCAGTCACTAAATAACTAATGTTCAGTTACTATCGGCTCCTGATTACTACAACCATACGAGCTTAGACATACAAATCCTTCCTTTTTTTCACTTATACTTTACAGTTTATACTATAATAAATTATTTTTAAATGATATATTTTTAAACGGGTTTAATATAAATATTATAGTAAAAAGTATACTGAATTGAGCTATACCGGTCAAAATCGCATGTAATTATTTTCTTTTACATACTATCTCTCGCGAACAATCAGAATTTAAAATTTTAAACCATAACTTATAAGTTACAGCTCAAAACATGGCCTATTCTTTTCCTCCGAAGCTGGTGGCTTTTGGCTTTTACTACAGTACCTAACTTTCAAATGGAGTATTTTCTTAAGACGGGGTCTACAAGTTAAACGATGTACACGTTAAAAGCCCAACATCTATACCATCCAAAATCGCAAATGAGTATCTATCTCTCTGTAATCGGTACCGTAAATAGCTAAAATTCAAAAATTTTAGCCAAAAGCCATAAGCCGCAGCCGTTGCCAAACAGGCCCTGTCCACCTTATTAATATATGGGTTTTTTAAACCCTACGTAATCAAATTTATTGCACTGCATGTATAATTACGATGTGTATGTTCAAGGCCGAAAACCATCCGACTTTGAAACGGCAATCATGGAAATTATCCGGCTTTATAAGTGAGATTTATTATGCTTATGCTCTAACAAGATTTTCAATATAGCTCCGGTACGATCAACAGGACAGCCAGTCTCTCGTTTGATGTCTCCATTCTTAAATTTTCATAATAAATAGGAATAGTACCGGCAGCAATAATGTATAAAAAACACACACACGCACACACGAAAAGGATTTCTTTTCTCTTGTTTGGAAATTTTCTCCTTGCATTTTCGAGAGGAGAGAAAAATGAGAAAATCATCTCACCTCGCAGAGCCGTTTGGTGGCCGCGTCTCCCCTCGGAAACCCTAATCCTCTCCTCTCCCCGAAGCCGCCACCGCAACGATGACGCCTCCCTTCCGCCCGTCCCCCTCCGCCGCCCCCCGCGGCTGCGGCGGCGACCGTTGCGCCTCCGCCCGCGATGCCTGGCCACTCCACCACGTTCGCCACGACGGCGTCTTCTGCCGCCTCTGCTCCTCCTGCGTCCTCCTCTACCACCCCGGCGCATTCTGCTCCGCCTGCCTCCTCCTGCTCTCCCACGATGCCGCCGCCGTCGCCCAGGAGCCCCACCTCGACCCCATCCTCTCCCCGCCAGGCCCCACCGCCGCCTGCTCCAGCTGCGGCCTCTTCGTCGCCCACGTCTCCTGCGTCCCGGACGCCGCCTCCTTCGTCTGCCCCCCGTGCGCCGCCGCCGCTGAGAGCAGGCCTTTCACCTACACGCCCGCCGGAGGCGGCCGGTGCGCGCTGGACGAGCGCGCCGCGCGAGTCCTCCTCGTCGCGGCGCGGCTCGCGCACGAGTCGGTCGGGCGCGCCGCCGCCGCGGCCCGCGAGGAGGCGGAGCGCCACGTCCGGGAGGCGGCCGCCGCGCGGAAGCGCTCGCGAGACATGCTCGACGCGGCCTTCCGTGCCCTGGAGGCGGAGGCTAGGGACGCCAAGAAGCCCGCCGCGCCCCAGCCGCCCAAGAAGAAGACCCCGAAGAGCAGCGAGGCGAACAGAGACAGGGATAAACTGCTCAAGTTCAACGCGATGCAGCAGCCGGCGCTGGCATTCGCCGCTGCAGCGGCCGCCGCAGCCAGCGCAATGCCATTGTCGATGCCGTCACCCAGGGAGGACAAGAAGCCGGTGAAACAGGAGGCGCAAGGTGAATTATACATTGAATCATTGAAAAATGGGCAGCCAATTGTTCTGTACAATGATTGGCATATGATTCTTGCAGGTTCAGCGGACAGAGCAGCGAAAGATGATCGGAAGGAGCTGTTCGGGACCTTGCAATCATGAGATTGGGGGTACAACCATTGCCGACCAGTTCGTTCTGCTCATAATCTGCTTCTTTCTTCCATGTCATTGTGCTTCTGTGTAGCTAAGCGATCCGAGAAGGAACCGCATGTTCGGGGGTAGTAGGCTTGCTTGCAATGTAATGAATCCCCATTTTGGAGTCTCCTCACCGTAAATTCTAGTCTTGACATGTTTGATGATCCTTTCATCTTATGTAGCTGGTTTGCGTCATGTACCCTATTTGTTATTAGGAGCAAAATATGTTGCTTGTGGACGAATATTGCGCAGTGAAATGCAATCGGGCGTTTAAATTTCTACATTTGTGTCACTACAAAAGGAGCTGGATTGAGAATACATGGTGACAGAGTTTATTTCCTGTTTCCGACTCGTACATGTGTTCTTCCATTTTGGTTGTTGGGCTTGACATTGCGAATGCACAATTTCTTTTGCGAGATTGAGAGGATTGGACAAATGCATCAACGTGTTTCTGATCTTTTTGCCAATTTTCGGTAGATGCCAATTGCAAGTGATGTGGCTGTCCTAAATCCCGTTTTCAGTTTGTATCTTGTTCTTTATATTATTTTCACTGTACAATTGAAAATCCCGTTTTCAGTCACTGCTAGGTGATCTTGGTACTGATTTTGATTAATTACTTCCGACTAGGGATGGCAACGCGCGGAGAATATCCTCCTATCCCCACTCTTTATTTAGCTATCGGGGACTATTTTCTTCGTGTCCCCGTCCCATTAGGGTTTTGGCAAAGAATGGGTCCATCAAAAACCTCAATTTCATTGACATTAAGAGTGATTTCATATATTTATCGTATGGCTATGTAAAAATAAGTAATTTTATTAACACATGATACGGTAGAATAATACTAGATGAGTTTATACCATATATTATACCTATGGTTATTAAGATGTTGAGATATCGGCGATATCTCGTTGCCATATCGCGTATCGCCGTGGCTGATTGGAGATCCAGGACGTGCACCGTATCCGCCATCGGATCCACTGCCTCCGGATCCGAGCGACGAGTCTTCTCCGCCGCCTCCTTTGCGGCTGTCGCTTGGGGGTGGTGGAGAGTGGCGGCGGGAAGAGGGAGCGACCGTTGGCAAGCTGGCTCGATCTCGCGGGCGCCGGAGGTGGAGGAGTTGGAGAGAGGGAGAGAGGCAAGGGGCGAAGGAATGCCGAGCTCAACGGGCGACGGTTGCTACTGAGGGGGATTTCGATATTTTACAATTTAGCCCTCTTATTTTCTGAAATTACAATAAAATTCTCTCTTTATATTTCTTCTGTTTGAGCCTTCGGAGGTCCGATATTGTTACGGCTACTTGTGTGTATAGCATCACTACGCCGTACACTATAAACGATATTGTTGTGTGAAGGTGGTGAGTCGTCGTACCTCGCCGCATCGCCTTAATAAGCATAATTATACCAAAATATATTAGACTCGAGACAAAATACCTATATTTTAGACATATAGAAGTATATATCGGAGAATAGCAGGATCGGGGATGAGGGAGGCATTCTCATCTCTATCTCTATATAACCTATATGGGACAAAATCTCTCCTATACCCATCCCCTAATAGGAGAATTGCCCACGGGTTGCCAGGTGCCGGGGGGCCATCGCCACCCCTACTTCCGACAATAGATGGATGGAAGATTGCCTCATACTTCACCACAACAAAGCTTCCAACCTTACGAGAATTAGGGTTCACCCCACCATCGCGAGGAATGTCTTAAACCAAACCATCATTAACGAGGATGCACAGGATATTACAATGTAGATCTCTGTCAAAATTGTTTTATATATCTGAGTTTAACATGATTAACACTGAAGTGGCATCCACTTCTGAACTAGTTACCCACGCAAAATTATGAAGAAAATATATCATCACCACTACTGCTTTCAAAACAGTGCTCGATACAGCAATGAGCTTAAAGCTCCAAGCCTAGATATTCAGGGTCAGGTAAAACTTCAGAATTCAGAACTGGAAAAATATTGCGCACGCAAATACCGAAGTTCTTGTCTTCATTGGTTCAGTGTTCTGTATAGTTCCTTCTCTCTTTTGTTTATGATGTGGTTGATGCTCCAAGAATCCGCAAAACTAGGACTTAGGAAGCAAATGAAGCGATTGCGTCCGTCTCTTCTTGCAGCAGGAGCGCATTGATAAAGGTGTCCAGACTCTCCCCCTCCATAACATCTTCTATGGAGTGGTGTGTGATCCCAACATGATGATCAGTGACACGTCCTTGTGGAAAGTTGTATGTTCGGATACGCTCAGACGTGTCACCACTTCCAATCTAACAGAGTTAGGACTTACGAATCCCATAATCTGAGTAACATCTGTGATCAGCTTTTTGAATTGTGAGATACCTGCTCTGATCGAAGCTTTGATCGGTCCAGATGGAGTCTGCCTTTCCATTTCATATAGTCTTGCTCGAAGAACTCTGAGACTTTGGCCTTGTTCTAAAGAGAGTTAAATATAACATTAATAGATTAGATTCCTTTATGAAGATGGAAATGAATGATGTGGACTCAGTTCGATGCAAGTTAAGGCAACAAATATTGAGACTATGCTATAGACAACAAAACTATGGACGAATGAGTACATATAGATGAGACAAAATCCAATGAGTGCCATAACAACACAAGAATGAAAATGTGAAACTGAGCCATCTAAGCACCAGCTTTCTGGTTTTAAGGGGGAAAACTAAAGCAAAGACACTAAATTAGTGCGTGTATTGTAAATTTGTAACCTGATGCTGTGATCTCTCGTCTTGTATTGCAACCACTGTTCCAGTTGGAACATGAGTTATCCTAACAGCACTATCAGTCGTATTGACAGACTGACCTCCAGAGCCATCTGATCTGTAGGTATCAATTATCAAGTCCTCATTACGCAGTTGGACATCAACCTGCACTTGCAGAAGTGATTTTTACAACTACCAGTCATGCCATAAATTGCACGGATGAAAAACAACTTATGGAAAAAAAAACAAGGCCTATTGAAATGCTATATCCAATTCAAACCTCATCAGCTTGAGGAAGAACAGCAACTGATACAGCACTAGTGTGCAACCGTCCGGATTTCTCAGTCACTGGCACACGCTGCCATGGGTGAGGTCAAGTCAAATAATAGAAAAGGCAAGAGGGTAAATGTTGATGGGTATCAGAAGAGTAACTCATTACCATACCTGAACTCGATGAATGCCACTCTCAAACTAGAGTTTTCCATACACCCCAGGACCTGATATAGTTCCACTAGCTTCCTGCATAGAAATGAATAATGATAGAAAAAGCATGTTAGGACTTAGGAGAGAGCTGCCAAATCTAAACACTATAACAGCATTTATGCTACAATGATAAACCATGTGCATATTAACAAAAAGACCTTGGGTACTGCCAACAAACGTTGTACCTTATATCCCTATAAAGCAGACTCCATTATGCCAATAACATCAAATTTCCACCCGTTCTTTTGGGAATACTTCTCATACCTATAACATAGAAGAATCAAATTTGTTAGTTACACAGATTGAGGCCTGAGGGTCACAGACATTTGCTCCGGACCAACATCAGTAAAGGGGGGGGGGGACCGTACATTTTGAACATATCCATCGCAAATAAGGATGCCTCTCCTCCTCCAGTTCCTGCAATATCGTATCATCATCAATCACCAGTTGCCCAAATACACAGATCCAAACTAAAAGGATGAATTATGCCAATGTTCAGATAGGACAAGTTCTGCCTTACCTGCTCGCACCTCCAATATACAGTCCCTCTCATCAGCTTCATCTTTTGTAAGCAAGGATCTGAACAGCACATGCTGCAACTATTTCTCCTCCTCGACAGCCTCAAGGAGCTCCTCAGTTGCCATCTCACGCATGTCTTTCTCTTCAAGGAAGTTTGTCACCAAAGATTTCAAGCCCTCAATTTCCTACAACAATAGACAGCCTCCTCACAATCCTTCATACCATAGGTTGAAGATTATACAACAAGATGTGATTATTACCCCCTGTTTTGACCTCAGCTCCTTGATCAATTCCATGGTGCTCTCCAGCTTGCGGAACTCCTTGTTAGCCATGGAGTATTCCTCGGGCGAGGCAGCTGGCTGACTTCATTAACATCACACTCAAATCAAGATGATTGCAGTAAGGCTGCCTTAATTCTCACGCGAGGCTTAAGAACTATGCAATTCTTGCTTATACACCATAACAATGAACACAAGTGTGCGAGCAACGTCAACAGGTGGTTGTCCATCCGAAATTACCTGGTTGATTTGCTCCTGGAGGTACGCGCTCCTCTGCTCGATCAATTTCATTCTCTGCTCCATGGTCTCCACCAGGTTTGCAGGCAGCTGCTGAAATTATGTCTTTAGGAAAGAGAAAAAAACAGGAGAAAAACTATTGGTTTTTCCCAAGCAAGCAAGATTGCTATTTTTGCCCCAAAACGAGCTAGATTTCTCTTCTCGGAGCGACGCAAATGTCACAGGAGGATCCTACTATCGTACACAAATTCTAAGCTATAGAGTGGAGGAAGCGAAGATGGAGCGAGAAGAGGGGAAGAGAGGTGCTCACCGGCGGTGGAGTAGAGCCGGGGAGGGGCAGGACACCTCCATACCGCCGGAGAAGATGCGGCTTCGGCGGCGGCGGGGAAGTGGCGGAGCCGCCGGAGCGCGGCGAAGGCGCCGCCGCTGCATCGGCGGAGGTGATGCTGCATCGCGGTGGCACGAGGGGAGGGCGGCGCGGATTCTCTGACTTACAGGAGGTAAGTCACGGTAACTTTTCCCCTGCCCGATGCCATCCATTCCGCATCCAACGGCTGAAGCCGCCGGCTGCCCAGCTCCGCTCGCGTCCGCGCCGCCGCCGCCCCAGCTCCGGCCGCGCCAAGCCGTCTGCTGCCCGCGTCCACGCCGCCGGCCGGCTGCCCAGCTCCGCTCGCGTCCGCGCCGCCGCCTGCTCGCCCGTGTCCGCGCCGCCGACCGGCTGCCCAGCTCCGCTCGCGTCCGCGCCGCCGCCGCGCCAGCTCCGGCCGCGCCAGCTCAGCTATGCCCGCTTCCGCGCCGCCGCCTGCTTCATCGTGTCTGGCGCGGCCGGAGCTGGGGCGGCGGCGGCGCGGACGCGAGCGGAGCTGGGCAGCCGGCCGGCGGCGTGGACGCGGCGCGGACACGGGCGAGCAGGCGGCGGCGCGGACGCGGGCGGAGCTAGGGCGGCGGCGGCGCGGACGCGAGCGGAGCTGGGCAGCCGGCCGGCGGCGTGGACGCGGCGCGGACACGGGCGAGCAGGCGGCGGCGCGGACGCGAGGCAGCAGACGGCTTCAGCCGTTGGATGCGGAATGGATGGCATCGGGTAGGGGAAAAGTTACCGTGACTTACCTCCTGTAAGTCAGAGAATCCGCGCCGAGGGGAGGGAGGCTTGGAAGTGGGAACCTAATGTTGTTGGTTGCCTTTAGGTTCGGGGTTTACTGGTTTAGGCACCAAAGTTCGCCTCCTACATTAAATTTACGTATCATTGAAATCCGCGTTCTACTGTGCTGAGAAGGTGCTCCTATTTGTTGCAGCTGATAGATTTTGATTAAAAATAAATAATAGTAACCGAAAGAAGTAATTTTTAGAATAAAGATATTAGCGGTGGGAAAGCGTGTATGAGATGGAAGCGAGATAAGTGAGATGTGTGATGCGCCCTTGACCCTTTGCCTTATCCACGGAATGAAACAAGAGCTAGAGAAGTGAAAAGGCCGCTTCGAGAAATCAGATATTTATATTAGCTTCTGTTTTTTCTAAATAGAAACTAAATCACTTTCTAACAAAGGTCACAGAATTTCCATCTCATCTGGCTTCCGAAAGGCTTCATTTCCTCCCGGTAATTTCACGTGGTTTGAACCAAACAAGCAATGGATCGAACAACTAGAAACAGTTCGATTTTTATAGAAATATGATAATACTAACGCATTTCAAATAAGGTCTTAGTTTGCGTTGGCCTCTGAAACAATAAGCTGCGTTTGCTGCAATTCGTTTCGTGCTCCCAGTTGATGGATTGGGAGAAGTGGAAACTGATGAAGATAAGAACACCAGGGAGATGCAACAGAAGAAGCAATCCATTTCTCATATATCTTTCTTTTCATAAGTCGGTGGCTACGTTTCACCGCTCGGTTTTTCTACACTGTGTCCTAGAATTTTTAGCATTTGTGACCCCCTGAAAATCTTTTTTTTTTTGCAAAACTAATCCTCCTCTAGCCATATTTGCAAATAGAGCCTATAAATAGTATTCCTACCGTGGGCACCAAGTGCGGCAGGGACCTGTCTCTCGGCCCCGAGCGCGACAGGTAACCTACCCCCGATATTGAACACGGCAGGGGACTTGTCCCCTATGCGTGCGCGGGAGGGTGTGTGTGTTGTGGGCAGATGACTTAACCCATATGGGGGCATGGTACGACCTTATGGCAATATAGCACATTTTTAAATATATATATTTTTGTAGGAATTTTTAAATATACCAAATGAGCTCGAAAAATTATAAATTTTTTCATGGAGCCTGCGAACACATTGTACTTACTTGTGTAATTTTTCATAATTTTATCTATTCTAAAATTTTTCATAAAATTCATACCAACAATATAATTAAATGAATTTTTGAGAAAAATTTTGAATGGATAAAATAATGGAAACTTGCACAAACAAGAACACTGTGTCGAGAGGCTTCTCAAAATAATTTATAATTTTTAGAGTGCATTTGCTACATTTAAAAATTCCTAACAAAATATGTTTAAATGGATTTTGCAGAAAATGTGCTGTAGTGTTGCTACAGTGCCGTCCACACGGTCACGCATTTCCATTGAACAAGACACAAAATTGATTGCATGGACTAGAACAACCAAGATAAGCATTAGTCTTGCACATATTAAAGCCGTAGAACAGACGCATATTACATGTAGTTACATGAATACATCTTGTAGATGCCCTTAACGATCAGTCGGTCATCTTCGATGAATCTGATCTTGCGAGAACATCAGCCTCTGGGCTAACCATGGGTTCTCCCGCAAGTCATTGCGGGGCTCTGATCTGGCGTGTTGTCATGCTAGGGGGGTTCACCTGGGGCTGTGGCGTTGAGAGGAGCTCGGTGATCCAATCCCTGGCTGCTTAGTAGGATTCATGAAGGGGAACCAACTCGTCGGAGCTTGCAGGGTGAACTGCATGAAACGAAGTTGTTAGGATAGAAATACAAACAAAGGTCATACTTTCGTTCTGTAAAATTGTTACCTACTGCTGCAAACTGGATGCCCCCATACCCATAGGTGTACGAAGGGCCGGGGTATGGCGTGTAGCTAGACTGATACCATGAGGTTGTTTCGCCCATTAGGTACTGTCCGAGAGTGTGGTAGTCGGCTAGCCCCCCTTCCCTCGGCACTGGTCAGCGGAAGAATTTGGGATAACTTTATGCATTGTGGGTTGCGCCTCTGTGCTCTCTGGTACGGCCTTGTCCTGTCTCCGTGACGACGACGGCATCAACGTGGAGTCCCTGCTATCCGATACGGCCTCCTCCTGCCTCCGTGATGACGATGGCATCAATGTGGAGTCTCTGCGTCGCAACTGCACAGAACAACATGATTAATCAAGGATGAAGTAATTCGACATAGCACAACTGAAATATGTTGTCACTCACCGAGGAGGTCTGCTGTGCGGACAATTGGCCGAAGACACTGTGTTGCTAGGTTGACTCACTTGGACGGGAAGATGGAGGAGGTGAGGGTGCATGACGATACGCTGTCCTGTGCCTCAAGTCGACATCGATGGGCCTTCCACAGCTCATGCTATGAATGACGTGCTTAACATCATCCAAAATAGACTTCATGACCGTATGAAGTCATTCGACTATATTATTCCTTCCCCACTCCAGTTCCCGTTGGCCGCGCTGCACCACGCTCTGCAACCAGTCCAGCTGCATGGTTACCCAACAAACAAAATTTTGTTAGTTCAGCGTATTTAGGAGGGTGTTTTATATGCTACGTGCTCAACGTACTGACTCGTCACAACACACTACACGGGTGCAGGTCCAGCCCCAACCACAAGCATTTAGTGTGGCTAAGATCTACATGTCGAGCTGGGGTCGCACCTGTCAATCTTGCCTAGCCCACGCGTGTCGTACATACCATTCCAGGTACGTGCCGTAAGTCCTAGCATCGTAAGGCCGTGCCTCCTGGAAAATGTTATCGAGGGCAAATTGCCATGCATGTATCCACGTTTGCTGTGTCAGAAGCCAGTCATCGTTCTTGTAGCCCTTCTTCGTCTGCCTGATGGTGGAACAAAACAAATAAACTATGGTACTGACATAACAAATGAATAACTAAGCTACAATATGAAGCAATGTATCGTGCTTATAAGTGGGTACACCTCTGAAAGCGGTTGCCCTAGAGCTGAGGGATCTCCTGGTGCAGCCGGAATTGTTGCATCACCCGTTGCGGGTTGTAGGGCTCAACCAAAGGGAAGAACACCAGATGACAAGTTGTCCCCCAATATGCCACATCCTGGTGGCATAGCGAGCTCACATCGTTTGGTGTCGCGTCCTACACAAAGCCATCCGTCCAAGGAGCCCATATTATGTTGTCCTCATGCAGGGTCTTGAATTCGTTGAGGAACTCGGGGTATATCTGATACGCTCTCGACCTAGCCCACTCCAACACTACCACAGTCCATCGGGATCCCATGGTCAGGCCTTCCACGGGATCCTCATCATCTGCCCCATCATGGAAATGCTCGACGCACAAGTAAGGGTGCACTGGGGAGCGGAAGTACGACCTCATGACCAAGAAGTGCCCCAACGATGACAGCTGCAACAGTGTGTGGCAACCTGAGAGCACGGGCTCAGTTCTTGTGCAATGCTACGAAGCGTCACACATGCTGCGATACGTGGTGCACAGTAGGTTGAACCCCAACTGTATTGTGGCACGTACTCATCGTCAAAGTCCACGATGAACTCCGCAAGATGAATGTAACTAGAGTACACCATGTCCCCCTACGTGCTAGGGAACATGACTCACCCAAATAGAAACAACAAATATGCAATTAGGTGGCATCAAACCACCTCCTCTATTGCGCCATCTAGGCAACGCATAAATTCTCATAGCCAGGCATGTGGAATGCCCTTACACCTCTCGGTGATAGGCTGCCCCAAGCGATGAGTGAGATGCGCCTTCCAGTCTAGCGATCTCGGAGGGAAAACAACTACAAGGCCTCACAACAGCAAGCCGATGATGAATCTGATGTCTTGCAGTGTGACGGTCATCTTTCCCCACAGGAAGTGCAACGTATGGGTCTCCGGCCGCCAACGATCAACTAGGGTAGAAAGAAGAGAGGCATCAATCAGGAGATTCTGCCCCGTGTTCAGCATCCGGGCGAACGCAATCAACCCAGACTAAAAAAGCCTCCTAATGTATTGGTCATCCAACGACCAGGTCTCCCTCAATGCCCATGTCACTAGGGTTGGCGGCCCATGGCCACCGATTCAACCGTGGTAGCGATGCTAGGCATCCCATGCCTCCTCAAGTAGGGGTGGTAGATTACATATCATTGATGCAAAATAGAGAACACATAAATGAATTTTTAAATTTAACAAACAGTACGCTTGAATGCATTTTTGAGTCAAATTCAGAATAGATAAAATTATAAGAAAATTACATAATCAAGCACACTCTATCGAGAGGCTCAAAAAATTTCATAAAATTTGTACAAGCAATACACCTAAATGAATTCGCTAATTACGAATTAATTAACATTAATTATGCATGTAGCAGTTGCCACCGCACGGTGGCTCTGCAGCAACAGTGGCCATTTCTGTAGCAACATACTAGCATATGTACATTTCTAATAAATATGTCCAGTTATAGCGGCACGTCAAATATGCACAAAAATATTATATTACAACACTACAAACAAGGTACCATGTATGCGTGCAAACTATAGTACGAATCAAACAATTGTGCATATGAAATAATGTATGTGCATTATTAACTAATTAACATTAAAAATTGCATTAACAAAAGTATTAAATACTGTGGACGAATGAATGATCGATCGGAACGGAATGAGGGAATGCTTTGCACGCGGATGAGCGAATGCGAAGATTGTTAAGCACAATTCGGCTTCTGACGATTTTGGCCACTCATTGCCCCTTAAATATGCATGCAAACACAGACAACGAGTGAATCAATGAGACATGACACACCGACAACATGACGTAAAGAAGACAAAAAAAATGAAAAACATAACGGGACAAAAGGGATTTCGGCGTGCATGTGCATGGGGTGGACCTCCTGCCATGCATGGAGATGCCTGGCCTCACATCAGAGGAGGCAATTCGCTGGTGCAAGTGTCATTTCTTGCATCACAAAATATGATCCTATACTCATCTCTAGTTGCACAACAAATGGCACCGCTCAGTCTTCAATTCTCTAGCATTCTACATCATGGCAGAGGGCACAGTGGATCCAAATTTTGCCAATCCAGAATTATCTGTGAAGCCACTATACTGTTATCTGGATCAGGAGATAGTGCTCGTAGATATATTGCTGAATTATTTCGTACAAACCGTAAACTATACCATACGATAATATTACACATCAGAGTTCAAATAGCCCATGTCAGGCCAATTTTACAATGGGCCATTCAGGTGAAATGATTACATTACATAAAAGCGGAAGTAGTAGCAGAAGCAAAAGGGAAAGGCACATCTCACCACAGGCAAGCGACTGGGATAACATGTGTGTGATCGATATTAACAATGACTTGAATAATATTGGTGCACACAAACATTGACTTACTCGGCTAGATTGAGATGAGATCTAGATTACTAGAAACTAATCTAAGCTCGACCGTCTTCATCACCATCGGCTCCTTGCTTATTTTAGTAGACGCATTAACCTTGATCCACAGGTTCTGAATGATTTTGAGAGTGAGAGTGAGCATAAACAACGGTGCTCCATGAGCCAACACACAAAATGCAAATATTTAACTCATGCAAGGCTTAATAAGGAAGGGTCAAGTTCTTTTATTTGCTAAAGGCAGTATTTTCATTTACAATAATTAGGAAATTCTATGACCTTAGTATTTTAACCAAACCATGTTTTTATTAAAGAGAATAAAAGTGTGCAATATTTAAAGCGGCACAGTTTCCATCCACCTGCTATATGGTTCCATTCACCATATGCTTAGTTTTGATTATTAGGACTACATCCACCGAATTAACATCACTAGGTTACATCCTCCTAGAAAAAACTAAATTCAAGGTTACATGCTCATCCTACCTAGAAAGGTTTTTGAAATAGAAACTAACTCGAGTAAGGTCCCATGCCCACCTTTAACCGTGGGCATGGGTGTTCGAACAGTTTATACTCTACAGAGACTATATACTTTACCCACAAGAGATAATCAACTTGCTATGTTTCACACGATTCCTTAGACATGTGATAAAGGAGATCATCACAAGGCCCATACAATGTATCTCCCAGTGTAAATTACACCCGCTAAGATTTTATCTGAGGGTGGTTATGTCCGTCACAACCAGACTCCCTCTTGCGCCACACGACAGTTTACATCAATGACACGACCCGTGTCCACAATGGTTTAAAACCAACGACACGACTCATAGGTCATTCTAATGGTGCAACTTGCATTGATGGATACAAATTATTGAGCCAGGTCAGCACCATTATAGACTTATAGCTGTACTATTTATATTGAGAGGTTATCACAGGATTAAGTTCTTAAATTATCTGGGCAGTACATACCACAATCCACAATTCTATATCCGTACCAACCATCATACCATCCACCCAGATATGGTAACAATAAGTTTTAGGGTTTTGAGAAGTAGACACTAAGTTATCTCAAGTATACCAGTCATTTCTCTCTAGTGACTGTCCAAAACAAGTTTTATGATTTAAAAGATGATGATTAGGGCAGTTTAGTGCCTTGGTACTTAAGCAAGACTAGCATGGTATTTAAGCATAACTATAGCTAGTAAAGTTACCATTTAGTATTTAGGGTGATAATGGTCATGTGATTCAGTGTCAAAGGATGGCATACTGATAATACAATAATATCAAGTAGGAATGTAACTAACTTAAGTTTGATATACATTTGCATAATAATTAAGCATGCAATTGATAATTTAAATGAACATAAATTTGCACAAATGTAGGTTCAATATGATCAAAATGTTGACTCACCTGACTCAAAAGAAGGTTGGTCTTAGAGCTCTTGTGTTGCTTCGATCTGGGACTCATCCACGTCCTCGTCATTTACTCGGACGGTCGCATCATAAAATAAACAACACACAAACAAGAACAAATAAATATATAAGAAAGTTCAAATGGATTCCAATTGATCAAACTAGCACCATTAGATAGATCTTGAATTTAGACAAATTTAGAAACAAGTTTAATTAAATTTGGTGGTAAGATGAGCGAGAATGGGCTTTCCAAAGTTTAAATTCGGATTAAATCCAAAAATAAACAGAGAGAAAATCTCTCTTTGACAAGCGGGGCCCTCCTTTTTAAAATATTTTTTGAATTAACTTTCTATTGAAAAAGGTTTATAGCTGGGTCCCACTAGCTTTATTTAAATTTCTATTTATTTCTTAAAAGAAAAATGGTTTTGATGCCGACATGTGGGACCATTGTACTATGCAAACAGTAAACTAGGCCCACATGTTAGGGGCCCTAATTTTTAAAGCCATTTTAAAAGAATTTAAAAAGGGCCTAGGACCCACTTGTCAGTTGGACATGGCCTTAATCAAGAGAGGGTGGCCCATCGGTCATATACTATTTAACCCTAGGCTCAACAAGGTCATTAGCACTAATTAATTATGTCACTAATTAATGATGGAGGAACGTCGCTCCCTCTCAGCCAAGCAGAACAACAACGTTGGTGGCTATGAGCAAGCCCAAAAATAGGACGCTGGCGCCACTTTGCACCTGCACATGAAGCCTCACGGCCCAATTTGGGCTCGACGGTGACCAGCGGCAAATCGAGCGGCGGCGACGGTCCGACGCATGGCACCAAGGCAAACGACAGCGAGGGGGATCAATTTCTCATGGGGAGAGCATCTAAGGGCCAAGGTAAACTCACCAGGAAGCTTGGTAGGTGCTGAGGGGCAGTGGAGAGAGCTGGTGACGTGAGCCTGCAGCAGCTGTGAGGGGGTGGATGGGGGTAGCTTGCCAGAGGGGAGGGTGGCGTCAGGGGTCTATGGTGGTGTCCCGTACTGTTGGAATCAGGTGCTGGTGAACTAGAGAAAGGCTAGTGTTGGTGGCAGCAGAAAAGGCTGGAGCGAAAGAGGGTGGCGGGGGGAGGGAGCTTGACGAGGCAAGGGAAGCATATGGGAGGTGAGGGATGTTGGAAATAATCCTGTCGAATCCGATTTCGAGTCTGAATTGAGTTGAATTTGAATTAGTTTCAGAGTCGATTTATGTATCCGAGTCTAAGTTTGTAAAGCTGTGTATAAATAGAGAACAAAACCAAAGAAAAGGTGTAGCGATTTGAGCACCACCAAAGTTTTTGCGTTCTCATATTGTCTCTGTTCGTAACTTACGAAAATTGACTAGGGGCGCAAAAAAGAAGTTGATCGGACCAGTCCGATCAGTGAAGATGCTCAGACCATCTGATCTTCATCTTAGTCGTTTTTGATGATTTGATTGACGTTGGAACGCTTGGACCACTCTAAACGGCATCGCGTGCGATCGGAGCTGTCCGAAGAGTTACTTGTTTTCGGCCGCTGATTTACGATTGAGTGGATCGACTACTTACGACTGATCGGACTAGTCCAATCGGTGTAGTTAAGTCGAAGTCGACATCCGAAGGTGATGTGGTCGTAGTTGAAATCAATCAACGTGGTCGTAACATCTACAGAGTGGTCGTATTCAACAAGGGAGAGTAGGGGGATGGCTTGGTGCCCTCTTATAGACCGGGGGGAGAGGGAGAGATGGCCGTTGCTAGTGATTTCAATGCGCTCAGCGTGCGTTGCAGTGCACAACGGGGTACGCGGGGTGTAAATGGTGTGGATGACGCGGAGATGAAGGCGCATCAAAGCATCGGCTCGGGTGCACGAGACATGGTCTGCACGACGCGGCGCGACGGGCAGACACCGCAGGCATGGGCCGGCTGGCTGTGGCGTGGAGGGCGAAGGGGAGCCAGAGGATCCGGAGTGAGGTCGACGTAGCCATTAAGGTGCGCACAGGAGAGGGCGACCGGTGCTGTGGTGTCGCAACGCAGAGCACAAGCTCGGGCAACACGGCACGCGTGCATAGTGTAGACACTGCGCATCCAGGGCACGGCCAGCGGTGCATGGGCCGTCCTATCCGAGCCAAGGGGCCAAATGGGCCAGGCCAAAGCCAGCAAGCCAGGGAGGGGCAGGGGAAGGGCTGGACCGGCCCAAGAGGCTTTCGAAAATTTTGAAAATTTGGAATTTGGGTAAATTTGAGGAGCTTTGAATTCAATTTTGAATCTTGGCAAATTGGATCAAGCAATACACAAGTCCCACAAATGGGGTGTTACAGGGCAGCATTCCTCAAAAAGCAACCAATGGCGTCGCCGCTCGGCTGTCGAAGCTCGCCAGATCATTGTCAAGCGACTCCGTCCTGAAAATCTGCTCCGTATTGCAAATCCCCAGGTCACTAGAGATCCTCTCACAGAGCTGCAAACAGGTTTGAAGAAGCAACATCACTTAGTAGCTCACCAGCACGGCACAACTTAGTCTTCTCCAGTTACAGTGAAGCTATAGTGGTGGCAGTTGCACTTGTTAGCTGTTATTTACCTGTCTATACAATTCAGGGTCTCCATGGGACTTCTTAAGCTCTACAACATACAAAGACGAGCCAAGCTCAAACACCTGTGATCAAAAGCAGCACACCACTTATTAGCTCATCTCCATTTGTCAGCGCTTGTACTGAAAACGGTGCAGTTCGTAGTATTGTACCTCAGTGCAGACTAAAAATGACGCAGGATTCTTGGGGTTCTTTGGTCCGTTGCAGTTGCGCATCATTTTGAGCTGAAAAATCACATACACATCATTTTTAGTTCCTTCAAAACGTCGATAGCAGTATCAGTATGCCATATAATGTAACCCATGATGAAAGGCTTGTACAGACCTTGCTATGCCCCCTCTGAACTTGGAACCCCAACTCCGTCGCGGAGCTTTCAATCTTGTTGAACAAATCCTTGGGTGGATGTGTTGATGTGAACCTGATCTTCCTTTGGGACACTTCCTGCAATAAGTCAAACCACATGAGATGAATTACTGTAAACTCATGGGAGCAGCATTCAGTGTTCATCATAAGAAGCAATGGCAATTGTTTTAGTGAGGCAATGAAATCAACGTGCTGGGAGGAAATTTCTGAAAAGATGTTGTACAAACCTCTTCCTCAAAAAAACCTGAAAGATCAAGGGACGATGCCATTCCAATCAACTGAAAAGCGTTGATCTGATGAGTAGTGTTATCCCCAGACGCTTCATTGATTTGCTTCAGGAAATAACAAAGAAACCAAAACTTACCAATCAGAGGTTACAAATACCGAAACAAAGGACGTCTAATTTCAGGACATAGATAGTCTCTGACAGTGTGTCATACAGTCTGTTCATCACTCCCTACCTCTTTGACTGGAAGAACTGCATCAAGCTGTACATCTTCATCGTCATCGTCATATGGAACAACAGGAATATAGTCCTTCTGAAACCATTCGTGTGCTTTGATCCCTGTCATGTTAATCCTCTTCATTGGATTTGGTTCAAGAATCCTCTGAAGAAGGTTTTGCGCACTCGGTGAAAGCCACTTTGGGATTTGAGTGTCACCCTTGAAAATCTAGACCCAACCAGGCAAAAGTAGTATAATCAAAATGGTTTCAGAGAACTACTAGAACATAATTCTAAAGATCAGTTCACTTTTTCTGAATGGCTACCTTCTGATAGAGAACGGCAAGATTTCGGTCATCGAACGGAAGGTATCCTACAAGTATTATGTAAAGAATTACTCCACAAGACCAGATATCCGACAATGACCCATCATAACCTCTATTCTGCAGAACCTGCATGCATTTGGCACATGAATTACCAACTGTACAGCAGAAGAGATCAATTGGTCTGAAAGTTGTCAGTCTTTTACCTCAGGTGCAATATAGTTGGGGCTACCACAGGTTGTATGCAGCAATCCATCATTCTGAAAAGTCAGTTTGTACAATTCAATGAACGATCAATTTAAGGAAATCATTTCATATAGTTCAACTCAACAAATCATTTCACCTTACCCCGAGATGTTGAGGTAAAGCACTGAGACCAAAATCGGAGATCTTGATGTTGCCTTTTCGGTCAACAAGAACGTTTTCAGGCTGAAACAGTTCAATGGATCAGAAAAATGGTGTCACAGAATAATCAACCACATTGACCATGTTGCTAAGTACATGATACATGAAAAAACATTGATAAGTAACCGTTTGCCTGAAAAACAAATCACTCAGTACCTTGAGGTCTCTGTGGTAGACGCCCTTTTCATGGCAATAGCTCACACCATCGATTAGCTGCTGAAAAAGCTTCCTTCCTTCTTGTTCAGAGAGTTTTCCCTTTATGGCCTATTTTATTGCAGGAAGGAAAGCAATTTTAGGTATTAACCATATCTGGCATGAAATTTTGTAGTGTAAACGGAGTCCAAGAGATCACTGAAATAAGAGTTGTATGGGCTTACAATCTTGTCAAACAGTTCACCTCCATTGACAAACTCAAGCACCATGTAAATCTTTGTTTTGCTAGCAGCAACCTGAATCAAGAGTTAAAAAATAGCAAGATTAAGAACCGATACCAATATTCTGTCAACAGCTTACATGACCAAATCATTTATTCATAAAATAGTCATGTGCATCATGAGACCCCATAAATTTCTTTCAACAGCACATGCAATCTTAGCTACGGCACTGCAAGCCAAATTAAGTAACTTTAGCATACGGTTCACATCCTGATCCTTTGTAGCACACGATCCTTTGTTGCACATGATGCTTGCAATCTGCATATCCAAATAATAATAGAACTATTCTATGACAACCTTGAGCATCTATCCCGTCATAGCCCACCATACGCACACACAAAGAAATCACTAAATCTAATAAATACTTAATAAGAAATAGCCACACATACTCTATTGAATGACATATCACAACCACATAACCTCTTTCAAAACATTTAAGTATGGATAGAGAGAGACAAACTTATAATAACCATAACCTCTTTCAAAATATTTAAGTAGGATAGAGAGAGAGAGACAAACTTATAATAACTATTCCCTCGATAGACAAATATGTTGAAATGGGACTATAGACAAATATAGCGTAACACAGAGTATATTAACAAAAGTTTGTTGGAACAAGCAGAAAAATCGTATAGTTAAGGGCCTGTTTGGATGGACTAGGACTAGTTGTTAGCTAGGACTAGTTGTTAGCTGACTAGTAGTTAGCTGGCTAAAGATTAGCCCAGTCCTGTTTGGATCCAAGGACTAATAAGTGCTACTATCTCAGTGCAAAGTCTGTTATACCCCTATGCATGGTGGTCTGGGAGGGTTGGCGTGGGTATCAACGTCTTTTTTCCATCCGGCTGGTCTTTTAGCCCTCATTAGCTGGGTTTGATGGACTAGTTGGCTAACAACTAGTTGGGGCTTGGGCTAAACTTTAGCCCACCCATTAGCCCTCCTGTTTGGATCCTCAAGGGCTAAAGTTTAGCAACTAGTTGTTAGCCCAAAGGATCCAAACAGGGCCTAACTAGATTCTCGCAACCGCGAACCGTTTCTAATAACAAGACAGGGTGACCGTGGGAGGTCAAGCGCTCGTTGTCGCACGGATCTTGAGGAGCCGGGATGGCGCCGATCCATTTTGGTCTATGGACCATGTCCGTGGCGGGGGGAGCGGGCGGGAACGCCGGCGAGATACGGGTGCACGGCGGTGATTACGACTAGGAGGAGCTAGCATTAATCCTTTGACTTGATTCAAATGCAAACAACGCACGATCGAATTACTTGGACAATCCGTTTAATTTCTCTCGAATTTCGTGTAGAAGATGGTGGTGATAAGTATGAACCATCAAAGCAAGGAGAAATCAAGCACGAATGATGCATGGATGGAGGAAGAGATGATGGGATTGGACGAACCTCGTGCAGGCGGACGACGTTGGGGTGCTTGAGCAGCTTGAGCGTGCCGATCTCCCTCCGTATCTGGTCGTCGACGCGGAGGGAGAGGATCCTGCCGCGGTCGAGGATCTTGACGGCGAAGTGGCCGCCGGTGGCGAGGTGGCGCGCGTACTTTACCTTGCCGAAGTTGCCCTCCCCGAGCGTCCGCCCCATCTCGTACGCGCCCAGCAGCGCCGCGCGAGCGCGGTAACCCCCCTCCGCCTCCTCCCTCTCCCCTGCGCCGCTGCCGCTCGCCATTGACGTACGACGCCGGCCTTACGGCAATCTAGCTAGCCCCGTGGAGAACTCGCGTGGATACGCGCGTGTTGCTGGATTCGAAGCGGGCTCTTGGGTGGATTGGAAAATGGATGCTCCTGCTGCTGCCGCCGCCGTATCTATATAGCTCTCCTCTCTCTCTCTCTACAATCCCTCTGTTGTGTCTTTGTGTGATCGTGTCATCTTCTACTTCTTCCTTCTCTCCTCTCTCTCTCTCTCTCTAAATAGTGGTTTGGATTAAGTTACTGTGAACTTGTGGCTAGTGTCCCTTCAATATGGCTTATACTTTTGTCTTTTAATTTCTAACTTTTTAATATCGTTTTTTAATTGTTTTGTTTTTCATATTTGTTTGCATAGTCTAGTATAAAGAAAAATACTTATATACGATTTTTATCTATATAGATAAAGTTAAGATAGTATCTACTACAATAAATTTATAGATCATATCTTAAAATAACATTCCATGTTCGTCGCTGCCTTTCTGGGAAGGCAGAGAGTACATGGTAAACTGGGTAGCCGTACCGATTCCCTGGGAACTTAACGGATAGATGCTGACGTCACCGACAGGGCCGTCCGGGCCGACGTTCCACGTGGCCCAATCGGGCCCCAACAAGCGGCCCTACCCGCGGGCGAACTTTTCCTGTGCTCCGTCCCACTCCAGTCATCTTGTGGGCTGAACTCAAACCTCACCTCGCCTCTGAAATTACCAAACTGCACCTCAGTATCACTTTGAGAAAGAACTTTTTAGAGGGTAATTTAGGGAAACTAAACATATGGATTGATGTGGCTGGGGATTATTACCGGGAGCTAGGTAGAAACTGAAAAGGTCTAGTAGGATAAGGATGCGTGCTTGGATAAGCACAAGACAAAGAAAAGGGGTTGGATTAATCAACGGACAATAATAGACATGGGCTGCCTATAGAAATTTTGATTATTTTTTATTAAAAGTCAGTCATATTCTAGACCATCGGATGAAGATCTAACGTCCCAAATCGAATCCTCAAATCTTATATAAATCCAACCATAACCTAACTCCTCCTCGGCGACCACCTCCAATAGCGGCTTCCACCTCCCATGTGGCCGTGGGAGCCGAGGCCGACGCCAGCACCTCCTCCGTCCTACCTCCTTCACGCCCGCACGCCTCCTTCCTCTACTCCGAAGACAGTGGCGCCGCCAGATTCGCCACCTATTTCGCTTCCTAATTACTCATCGGATCTCATTGTCCCCGCCTGTGGTCACTGTCCTCCTCACCCACGTCATCGATGGTCGGAGAACAAGACAGCAGGGAGCCTCACCGGACCTTCGTCGGAGATGGAGATAGATGGGCAGGAGCACAAACCTCAACACAGATTGAATGGTATAAAATTAAACTAATTTTTTTTAAAAAAAATAGTCGAATATTGTATAATGTTTCCGTAGCTGATAAACAAAAATAGCAAGGAATGGACACTTGCTACTACGTACGTACACTTGTCAGCAATGAACTTTTGCTTGTGTCGAGGGGTTTCGGATCTTGGCTGGCTTCGGTACGCTCCATGAGAATCCCTTTTTAGTCCACCCTTAAACATGTCACTTGGTTGCTTCGCGAGGCGGGTTTGTTATAAACTACGAGTATCAGTGTTGGGTGTGGCCACGTAGGACCGACTGGGTCCAAAACACACTTGTGGATTACGCATTTACGCTCGTGCGTGCATTGACATTTTAATTGATCTAAGCTTAGACGCGTCTCTCTAGTTGTCGGTGCCAAGATCAATATTTCCAAGAGAATTATTATTTTTCTTATCCAAGAGAGACGACTTCTTTTTTTTTTTTTTGTTCGACTAGTCTGATCTGTAGATCAATTTCTTCGCACAGGTAACTTATCAATCCATTAGTCGATTAGACTTTGCATAGTACATCGAGCATATATTCGTGCTCAGGAATAATTGTGCTTTGTGGTGTGTCATGTGCAGTTAGAGACCCATGCGTTATAACAGTCATAAAAATTATGAGATGGAACTTACTGTCTGGTCAACTTCACACATCAAACAAGTAAGACCATAAATTATTTTCTCACTTCTGTTGGTTAGAGCTGGTAGAAGAAGAACTTCTCTGATATACGGCATTTTACTCAGAAAAAGCCTAAGGTAAATCCTACAACCAAATAGCAACATACAATAAAGGATTTCTCAGTTTATTATGAGTTAAAAGTATATTAATAGAACAGTATTTTGTAAAACAACAAACCCATCAATGGAATAGCAGCCATTCAAAAACTTTACAGTACCATTGTATATTCAACAAAATTACAAGTCAACTACTTAACAGGGGCAATTCAATAGATGACAAGATATAGTGAAAAAAGAAAGACAAGGAGCATTCAAATCATTAACTCAGGTGATGTACTCCTACTTCATACCATACCACTAGAGCTTCTCAGAGCACCAACCACAGAAGCAGCACAAAATGCATTAGTGTGTGCATGTGGAAAAAATCAAAACTTAAACCAGTTAGCATGTCCAAGAATCACAGTTTATACAGAATAAATTTATCAGATATTGTCAAAGAGACAAAAAAATGAGAAAGGGGTCAGTATTGCAACGCTTCCGGTCTTAATCTTCATGTCATATAGATATTTAAGGAAAAACATACTTCATGAACTAAATGATGCTCTGAACATCATAAAATTTAATCCCAAATAAGCTATGTATTAGTTGGTTCAAGTTATTCAAGCATTAAATTAGTGTCTTAACACAAACAGAAGAGAGCAACCTGAATTGTGCAAACCATTCCATGGCACATACCAATTCCCAAATACTACAGTTCTAACCGAAAGAAATACACACAGCAACAAAAGGTGGAGTAAGACTGTGTGAAATCTTGGCATTAGCTAGCAAAGTCCAATTCAACCACTATTTCGTGCAACTACCAAATTGACTAGTTGGTTACACCACTGCAGTTTAGAATCCTGCAGAATGAATCAGAAGAACAGAACTTACTTGGTACTGGCTGACAAGCTCGGTCATAACCTCTATGGCCACGTCAAACAAGGACACCTTCACTGGCCATACAAGAACGAAACACCATGTGAGGATGTGCATGCACAACTAATCCCTTGAAGTACACTTTTAAGAGCTTATAAAGAATCGATGGGTGCATTGTTTTGAATGCAAAAGTGAGAAGTGGGTGCGCAGCGAGTGCAGCCACCGGCATCTCCGAGAAGCATCCAGTGTGAACCTACAATGTTGTCGCTCCTCTTAGCGTAAGGCGAGCGCAAAACAAAGCAAAGGAAGGCGCATATGTATCCAGCTTAGAAGGCTTTGTAGGATTGTGCGGTTGCGCTCGTGGAGGGGGACCTCGTCATCCGCAAACGTCTTCTTGAACTGGGCAAGAAGGAACTTGAGCATAGCGGGCGTGTGCGCGAGGAGCTCATGCATGACCCTACACCACGCAGTGGTGTCAACCCCTGTGTTGCTGCTCTGATCCTGCACTACCTCCTCAGGGAACACGGTGAGCAGCTCCAGCACGGCGGGGTCAGGTAGGTGCCACATCTGGGCGAAGATCCCGTCCATGCCTCCCTCGACGCGGAGCGTGAGTGCTGCGAGGGCCAAGTAGATCTGTGTGAGCAGCCGCAGGGGCCCTAGGCAGAACCGGTGCGCTGCTAGGAGGAGCGCATCGAAGAGCGGCGCGTTGGGGAGGGGGAGCTGTGCATCGGGAGACTGATCTTCCTGTGAAGCATCTGGGCGGCGAAGAAGCGGAGGTTGGTGGGCGGGGCGGGATACGGGGACGCGAGCAGCGAGGTCACCAGCACCCATGCCTGCGGTGAGTGCTACAGGCCGAGGAGCCACTGGTTGGCGGCGAGGTGGGTGGAGGGGTGTGTGCCATGGTTGAGCGCGTGCATGACCGCGGTGAGCCGCACCTGGAGGTCCAACACCTCAGCGGCATCCATCGCGGTGGTAGGCAAAGCGGGAGGTAGGTGGATTCAAGTGGGGAGGCGAGGGGACGGAGGGGATTGGGCTGGTTGTTTGAGTGACTGCAACATTGGAGAGAAAAGCGAAAGAGAGAAGGGTGGCCAGAATACGCGAGGAGATGGGGAAGTGGAGGGGATGGGCGGTTGGATCCTGAGAGAGAGGAGGAGAGAGACAAATGGTCCAGATCAAATCGGATGGCTGTAAAGAGAGGAGAGGAGAACACACCGACGACCACCCTTTATATAATAGTAGAGATATGGCTGCATGCATGGGTTGCTGAGTCTGCATGGCATGCACTTATCTTTTAATTAACCACCAATTGTAGGACAAAAAAAAGACAGAATATACTTAAGAAAATATAAGAATCAAAAGGTCTTGATGATAGGACAAGCCAACGAAATTATAACGGTGTGTTTTTTTTGCTGTGGTTTATGGTTTTTTGTCCTAGTGCGAGCACTCATGCATACAAAGCGAAAGCCGATAAGCCACTTCCAAAAGGCTATTATGATAAGTTGTTTCATAACAGCGGGGAAGAAATTATTCCGTTTATTTTTTTAAGAAAGCCATATCCATAAAATATAACACTACTACAAACAGGGTCATCACAGACGGTTCGAAATTGTCATCACAGACGGTTTTCTGAACCGTCTGAATTTATGTATAAGTGCAAACCGTATATGATAAACACAACACAGACGGTTTGTAATTAGAACCGTATGTAAAGAACACTATCACAAATGGCTTGAACCAAAAACCATCTATGATACTCACACATCACAGACAGTTCTAGTTACCAACCGTCTGTGATGGGCGAGTATCATAGACGGTTGGTATATAGAACCGTCTGTGATAAATTCTCATCATAGACAGTTGGTAGATAGAACCTTCTATGATGTGTGAGTATCATAGATAGTTTTTGGTTTAAGTCATCTGTGATAGCCCTTCATAGATGGTTTATACTATAAAATCATCTGTGATAGTTCATTCTATACCTAAATGTTTTCTATTTTTTGGCTAGCCTTAAGAAATGTTAGTCGTGCCCCTTAAAAACAAGCAAATACAACAGCACATTTCATTTCTATTAAGATTATAATCCACCATTACAACATAACAAAATATCAAGTAGGTTACACATTTAACACAACAAGAACATAGCAAAAACACATCTCCTAATCCTACAAACCAAACTCTTAAACATAACATGCAAGAACATAGAAGAAGCAGCGTGTGAGGTATATTTGACGCCCATCATCGTGCGGTGCTGACTTGAGCGCCATCTTGGTCTGGTTGTTTTCATGGCGCCTTGTTGCCCGCAGACTTGCGTGCCATTTATTTCATAAGGGTCACCAAGGTCGGGGTCGAGGAGGAGGATGGTGTGGAGAGATTTCGTCAAAAATTTGAACACTGATCCACCACAATCTTGTCCAAATTTGGAGATCTCGATGAAAAGTGGCGATGGCGGTGAGAGCAAGACAACAAGCACGCCAATCCACTGCACTTTAGGAAGGTGGTAGTTGTGGCACTAGGAGACGTGAAGAGGAGGGTGAGGGAGCAGCGAGGACATAGGTGAGTATATATAGAGGAGGAAGAGGCGGAAGTGGAAAAACTTTTGGTGGAATAGATGCTACAATCTGTGGGGTAGGGATTGGTGAGTTTTTATTGGCTGGAATTGGATTGGGGAGGATTAACGGCCCAGCAATCAAGGATACATAATTATCATAGACGGTTTGAGGTTCAAACCGTCTATGATACGTAATTACCACAGACAGTTTGAACTACAAATCGTCTATGATACGTAATTATCGAAGACAATATATGTATATACCAGTGCAATGTAAATAGATAGTCTCAAAAGATAAAATAGCAAAATTCTATATGGCTTATGCATACTAGTTTGAAATGTTTCGACGAGATCTATAACTTTACAGTTGAGGCGAATACCAAATTCCAAATGGAAGATCAAAATTTTTGGCAAAAATAAAAACCAAAGACTTGCGACGCAAATTTGAGGCTAAAGATGGCTGATTTTGGGGATCAAGAACGTCAAAAACGGACACCGTATATATATAAGTTATGCTTGTTTTATTAAAAGTGTCTCAGAACAGAATCCTACTCGGACTCAAGCGGGAGATTATGAACTTTTTGGGGATTGCGAGCAGAAAACATGTTACATACGATTTTTAATACAAAACCGTATCACAGACGGTTTATAATACAAACCTTCTGTGAAGTATCATATACGGTTTAAATACAAAATCATCTATGATATTTCGTAATATCATAGACAGTTCTTGGTCTGTGATACTTTACAAACGGTTCTCATCATGAACCGACTGTGATATTATCTCTTCACAAACAGTTTTAGCGTTGGCAGCAATACAGACGGTCTCTAAACCTAAACCATCTATAATTATATTTAACACTGACGATTTTGATCAATCATCTATGATGAAACGTTTAATATAAGTTTTTTTTAGTAGTGTAAGCCGGAACGAATGGATCTTAGAACTTCAACATGATTGTAGTCTGAGACTGACCACTCAGATAGATCCACATCATCTGTCCCATCATATTTAAGTGGATGGGAAATCAAAGAGCACATTCGTGCATTCATGGCACATATAAGGGCATCTCCAACAGTATGAGCTAGTTACTAGCTCTAAGACAACTTCTCCAATAGTACTAACTTTAGCATATAGCTCATAACATAAATAGTCTCACATGACACTCTCACATAATCTTGGAATGTGTGTATGAGACTAACTCTTAATCAAGAGATAGCTTTTCTCTCTCTTCTATTAAAATATGAAATAATATGCTTAGAGCTAGCTCATAAGTCACTGTTGGAGATGCTCTAAGGTGCATATAAGGCGCGTGTGGTATGTTTTTTTACGAAATTATTTCTTTATTGTTTTTTCTTAACGATTTATCGGAATAGTTTTTTCGAAACGATTTATTGGTATTCAATTCGCTCGTATAAATATTCATGCTAGAGTTAAAAGCTATAAACCATAGCTATATAACATCAGTTACAGTTGAAAAGCATTCATCCATAGCATGCAAGTAGGTGTTTTAATTAAACGAGTCGACGATATGGGCAAAGAATATAACCCAGTATTTTTTTTGTGAGGATGGGAGATCCCACGCATGCATGAAATTAAAAATAACAAATCCAATATTTGTTTGTAAAAAAAAGTACGGAAGATCAATTAATGAAATAAAAAAACTAGTCTTCCTGGTCGGTGGCTGATACGCTAGCTCGACTCATCCCTGAAATTAAAAAAAACTAGTCTTCCTGATCGGTGGCTGATACGCTAGGTCCAACAACTTTTGAGTCTCACATGACATCCCTGAAATAAAAACTAGTCTTCCTGATCGGTGGCTGATACGCTAGCTCCAACAACTTTTGAGTCTCACGTAACATCCCAAATGTCACATGTTTGAAAATACAAAAAATTGTTGATAAGTCTATTTTATGCATCTTGTTGATATTTGGATTTTTTAAATATTATTTGGGGCTTTTCTGGAAATTGAGTTATGTTAATTAATTAAAAAAGATATACAATTACCAAAAAATTAGAATAAGAAGTCTTCATCCAGCCGTTGACTCCATCGACGTCCGTCCAAAGGGTGGGGGACAGAGTACACATGCTTCAGGTCTTTATCCCGCAGCTGACTTTGTCGACACCCGTTTGACCACCTCGTGGTTGTGACTCCGCCGACTTCATTGGTACCCGTGTGATCACCTCATGGCCACGGCTTCATCCGACGACCTCGTGGGTCATGACTTCGTCTAACTACCACGTGGTCATAACTCCGCTCGGGCCTCGGTAGTGTGGCCTGACTATGACTCCCGCCTTGTAGGCATCGGCTCAGCAAGGCGGCCTGGCTTCGACATTGGACTTCACCGTCCTCTTGGAGGCATCACCTCGATGGGCGGCATGATTTCACTATCCACCTAGTAGGCATCGCCTTACCGGGACGGCACGCTTTCACTGGGAGACTTCGCCGTCCGCCTGGAAGCATTGCCTCGGCGAGGTGGCACGACCTCGACTCCTACCTCATAGGCATCGGCTTGACGAGGCAGCCTGGCTTCGGCATTGGACTTTGCCACCCGCCTAGAGGCATCAACTCGATGGGGCAGCATGATTTTATCGTCCGCCTAGTAGGCATCGCCTCAGTGGGGTGGCACGACTTCGATTCCTGCATCGTAGGCATTGGCTCAGCAAGGTGCCATAGCTTCGGCATTGGACTTCGTCGCCTGTCTGGAGGCATCACCTCGGCGAGGTGGCACAATTTCGCTGTCCGCCTAGTAGGCATTGCCTCACCGGGACGACACACCTTTGCTGTGGGACTTCGCCACTTGCCTAGAGGCATTGCCTTGGCGGGGTGGCTCGACTTTGACTCCCCCTCATAGGCATCGGCTCGGCGAGGTGACATGGCATCGGCATTAGACTTCGCTGCCTGCCTAGAGACATCACATCAGTGGGGCGGCGCGATTTCTCTGTCCGCTTAGTAGGCATCGCCTCGCCGAGACGGCACGCCTTCGTTGGGGGAGTTCGCGGCCCGCCTAGAGGCATCGCCTCATCGGGGTGGCACAACTTTGACTCCGACCTTGTAAGCATCGGCTCAGCGAGGCGGCTTAGCTTCGGCATTGGACTTCGTCGCTCGCCTGGAGGCATCACCTCGGTGGGGCAGCACGATTTCACCGTCTACCTAGTAGGCATCGCCTCGGTGGGATGGCACGCCTTCGTCGAATTGCTTCAATAGATGAGCTTTGGATTGCTTCTTTTGTTCAACTTAGTGATGCGCCTAGATAGGAAGCAAATCATTATTGTGTCATTGGTCTGTATAGTGAACTTGGTAGAGACAACGGTCACCAGTGAGCAGTGTTTTTCTGTCATTGAGGGTATGTTTTGTTGCTTCTTTCATTTTTTGCTATCATTAGTTTTCCCATTTTTCTTGGTAAAATATACATTTTAGCATTCATTTGCTTGCATCCAATGCTAATATACTAATATAGCTATTGTTATCTACTAATTGTTTTAGCCCTGATGATACCAATATGCTTTGAGCAACACTTGAAGCATGTTGTGAAGTTTTTTTAGCCCTAGATGTTACCAATACCCTGCAAACTGTGGAGTTTTTTATTAAGTGCAATGTGGAGGTCAATGTTGCAGATAATCTCTACTACTTAAAAGAGAGAGTCGGTGAGTGATACAATCATCCTTACTTCCCACACCAACTAACAAATTTGCGCGCACCCACGTGGGCCATTAGGCCCATGTGTATGTATGAACAAATATTATGGTTAAGTATTCTTCATTTCTTTTGGGAAATAATCTGCATCTTTTTGCATATAAGTATTCTTTGCTCTTCAGACACTTTGTGTTAGCTTATGACACAACTAATAAAAGGAGTTTACCCATGCATCAGGACGATCATCCCACCACTCCTCTTCCGTCGCCCTTCCCTCCCTGTCTCCCTGTACGCACACGCAACAACCATTTCCTAACTCTCCACAAACTGCAATAGATGGCAAATGCCTTCCCCAATCTTCCTTTATCCTTCCTCCCCGATGATCTTCTTGGATTGGGTGACCCTTCCTCCCCCAAATTTCTCTCGTTCTCTACTTCTCTTCACACACCATGCAATACTCTCCAACTAAGGGCCGCCACTGCATAACTTGTTACGCCAATGGCTGACCTCGCCACCTTCCACATCATTGCCTTCCTCAGCCTCGAGCGAGTGTGGTGCCGCAATTGACATTCGTATTCATGTCGAGTGGCACTAGGGTAGCTCTCTACCAGAGCGTGAAGCAAGAGAGGAGAAGGTGGCGGATTTTATCGAGGTGGGCGGTGATGGTGTTGCAGACATCAAGGTGTGACCCCCATCATGACCACCTCCATTGATCAATCTCTTCACCATTAGAGATGGATATCCCTCTTCTCCATTGACCTGCAGGTGGAAGGAGCGGCAGCACTGGTTGAGAGGGGTAGTGGAGGAGACAAAATGAGGGGGACAGGGTGCAAGTCGAGGGGTTGGAGGGCAAAGAAGGCGGCAGCGGGGGTGGAAGAGGGAGGGCGGCTAAGCGAGAGAGAGGGAGGGGAGGGAGACAGCATAGTGCTAGCTGAAAGAGGGTGACGGAGGAGGCAGAGGGAGGGGGACAGGGATGCAAGGTGAGGGGTGGAGGGTAAGAGAGGCGACGACGTGGGAGGGAAAAGGATGGAGCGACTAGGAGAGAAGGGAGCGGCAGTGTTGGCAGAGAGGGGCAGTGGAGGAGGCAGAGGAAGGGGGAGGGGAGGCGGAGAGGAATAGGAGCTATGAGGTCGGCCAAGCGGTGCAGGGCTCGAGTGAACCAGAGGAGACGTGCAAGGGAAGAAGCCCCTACGACACACGTGAGATGAGGCAGAGAACAAGCAGACTAGCGCACTCACGCCTCTCCTCCAACGAACCAGACACATGCGGAAACCACGACGCACCCCAGCTCCACACGACACACCCCAGCCCTACAGCATCG
The DNA here is from genome assembly GCA_017311315.1 of Dendrocalamus latiflorus. Taxonomy (NCBI): domain Eukaryota; kingdom Viridiplantae; phylum Streptophyta; class Magnoliopsida; order Poales; family Poaceae; genus Dendrocalamus; species Dendrocalamus latiflorus. Next base: position 33,074,873 of record CM029661.1, on the reverse strand, counting down.
AATGGCCCAAGAAAAACAGCCTACATGTCCACCTTGGGTGACGAGGCTTTCTGCCTCTTTTACTTGGGATGATAGTGAAATGCCTCTCGTTTCAATTGCATGTTAGATATGTTGCCTGGTGCACTATGGTCATCAACCGCGTGCAGTGCTGACACACGCTGATCACAAGGAGGAGAACCTCTCCCGTGTCTTCCTTTTAAGAGTTTTAGTGACCGTCGTGATCCAGCTGCTGGTAGAGGTGGCGAGGAGGCGCTGCCACTGGGCCATGGACCAGCTCGCGCTCATGCTGATCGGCGACACCGCATGGCAGTGGTGCTGCCTCTACTTCCCTATCTAGCCGTCACAGTCTATCACATTTTATAATATGTATCACCCCTCATTTAAGATTCTGTTGTAACGCACGAACATCTTACTAATGTTTTTTATATTTTCGATTTAGTGTTAGAATGTACATACTGATATGCTGTATCTGTATATGGCCATCGACACCGATATTGCGATTGCAATAACTATCACCACGCTTTCGTGCTCGAAACCCTCACAAGAGCAAAGGGATAGGTGATCGGTTGGGCTTCAGCTTTTAGCTTCCGGCTTATTTTTCACTATTCATAAATTTCGTCTTTTTCTGAACTTTTGGTTTTTTGTTGAACTTTTTTGCTGGTTCTTTTTTTTCCGTATTTGTTTGTATTATATGTAATGGGCTAATATATTTTTTATATATTTTTAATTTTTTTTAAATTTAATTATGCTAAATAAGTCTCTGTCAACTACAGTATTTTTTTTCAGCCAGCTACATTGCTTTTCAGCTATAAGCCACCAAAAATGAGCCCAAATGATCACAGCTCATTGCTAGCTGCCGCTTACAGACCGTATGATGTAGCCACTGATCGCGTCATTAAACCTGTGCGTGAGCCGACTATGAAAGTTGTGCCATGGCCACGACAGTTCAAGATTGACAATAGTTGCTTATGGCCAATAGGCAATGTGATAAAAATTATGATATGTGGGCAAACGCAGGTCAGGCTAAAATTTACAATTTTTTCTTCTGATTTTGCATTAGAAGTTTCTCCAAAGAAAAAAACTCTTATCAAACCACACCAGACATTTTAATTGACTTATGATTTAAAGGATAAGAAGCACATCATCTTATCAAGCACATTATTAAGACAAGTAAGAAAAATAAGAAATAAACCGTCACATTCGCTTTCAAGAGCTAGAAATTAACACGTCAGTACATCATTGATATTATATGGGTTCAACTTATAACAGTGGAGCTTAATCAAAATATTTATTGATCAGTGTGATCGATCGATGTTGATCGAGGCTCGTCCATGCAGAGTTCATCTGCAGTACGTACTGGTTAGTGTGGTCGATGACTCAAGAACAATAGGTGCGCGCGTGTCAGATCGATGCTGGAGTGCGTAAGCCGTGGCACTGCAGAGTTAGCGAGCTACCTGTTGTGCTACGAAGGCCGGCCGGCCAATCTCTGCATCACACATGTATGCATTGTTTAATTCCATCATAAAGTGATCTCGATCAAGTAGAGGCACGCATTGGAAGAGCAGCAGCAGCGCAACACTGCAACATGCATGCATGGCCCACGAGAAGGATCGGTCTGTATGTGTAGGTCAGGTAAGAGATCTGCATTCATAGCTTGATTGCTATGCTCCGATCGACAGATCCGGCAGGGTAGGGACTCCCAGTTAAATGAGTCGGCAGGCAATGCGAACCTAGGACTCACCAATCAGCAAGTCAGTCTCTGCATCTCTGACCTGTTGATTCGATCTGAAAGAAAAGTCCAGTTTCAGCTCCTGTTTTCCCTGATCACAAGAAGAATAAGAAGAACGAGATACAAGTCTCTACTACTAACTCATGAGCAAGATAGCTAGCTATTGTTGAGACAAGCCTCCAGAGTTGGAAGATTTTTGAAAATTCAAAGTTTGGTTGAATTTGAGATGATGTTTTAAATTGCAAAAGAATTTGAATTCAATTTTTTTTTTAATTTCACTCAAGCACATCCAAATCCCAAAAATGGGACGTTACAATCTCCCTCTTGTCAGTTCACAGTCCTCACACAAGCCTACACTAGCTTTCAGTTTTCTTCTAGAAGCTGGGCCATCTCCTTCTTAGGCAACTCACGGCCCAGTTTATCTCCATCAGGCCCAGTATCGACCAGGCAGGATCCAGCAGGGAGAATGCGGGCCTGGACCGCATACTATCAAGTACGCATGGGCCTCCATCCACACTCAAGAATCTTCAGATATACCATCCTGTATGGTACGATTGCCCTCCTGATATCATTCATGTACCTTTGAACATTGTTGAGTAATAAAATCTCTTTCTTCCTCTAAAAAAACTCATATGATTGGCACAGTATCCTCTTAAGAAAACAAAATATAATTAACGGGCCCAGTACCAACTGTTGATGATCACATTATTATCCTGACAAAAAGAAGAGGAAGCAGAAAAGGATAGCGGCAGCATCATTGCCGAACAGCCCAAAGCCAAACCTTTTCGTTAGACAAAGGGCCTGGCTATATTTGGTGCAGCTAATAACTTTTAGTAGTCGTTGATAGATTCCGATTTAAAATTAATAGTATTATTTGCAAAAATTGACTTTTAAAAATAAGGCACAAGTGATAAGAAAAGTGATAGAGAAATACTTGTGCAAGATGAGAGCAAGAAGAGTGGGATGTATGATACGTCCGTGACTCTTTATCTTATCTATAGAATAATACGGGAGCGAAAAAGTAAAAAAGCTACTTCAAAAAACGAATATTGATATTATTTTTTAACTAGTTAGAGACCCGTGCGTTACAACGAAATCATAACAATGGTGAGACGAAACCTACTGCCTGGCCAACTTCACACATCAAACATTTGAGAGCAAGCGACAGAGATAGAAGGGTGGCAAGAATGCGCGAGGAGATGAGGAAAGTGGATGGTGTGGACGGTTGTATCCTGAGATAGGGGAGGAGAGAGACGAATGGTCCAAATCAAATCGAATGGCTGAGAAAAAAACAGGAAGAATAGATCAACCACTAACTCACACTTTTACAATAGTAAAGATTTCTTTAAACAGAAACAGAAGTCAATTGAGATATACCTCCAATCCGTGGCGTGCATATCTTATTACTTGTCAGTGTACTGTACTGTACTCCAGTTGCACTGCTTATATAGGCCCTGTTTGGCACAGCTCTAGCTCTGAGATCTATGCTGGATCTGTAGTTTGTTGACTAAATTAAAATGATTTAAATATTTTTATTTAACATACAATATAAATGAAATGAGTCATGTAAATGCACTTAACATGCCTGCAACTCTAGATCCAGAATTTCCTAGAGCTACAGATGACCAGCTCTAGGAAATCTACAGATTTCCCAGAGCTAGAGCTCTGCCAAACGGGGCATATTATTCACTTGACTAGCGCGCGACTCAGCAAGACGTCGTGCTCTCGTGGTTGGTGGAGCGTCCTATCCGATGGACGATTTCTGCGCGCCCCCTGACAGACAGGTCGCTAACGGAACAATCGGCAGCAACACTTATCTACCCTGCCTAATTAATTGCAGAGTACTAGCATTGATCGATTATCGTTGGTCCAATTGATTAATCCATCGCGTTCATATTCAGTTCTATACATATGAACACGCATGACAACCATGAAAATTAATTGTTCATGTCACTGTCTCTATCTTTTTAGAATATATATATATATTATCAAACTTTTTAAAATTTAACGATAATAGATTTAAAACTATCTAATTGATTATATAAAATTATATCATTGGATTTATTGTTAAAAATATTTTTATAATATTATAATTTTATCAGTATATCTTAATATAAAGCTATAAAAAGTAACAACCAAAATTATATCTTAAAAGACCATAAAAAAATCAAAACATCAAGTAAAAAAAAACATGATTAACAAGGAGATCAAGCCAAAGCATACTAGGCCTAGCTAGCTAGCTGGCTTATGGGGACTTAACCATTTGTTAATGAGATCGGTAGCTGGCTTATGAGGGCTTATAGTGGCAAATCACTTAGTGGCAATTCCTTCAACGAACTGCATATGGAACCAGTTGAGTGCAGCCATATCGATCGGCCTCTTCTTTTGTATAGTAGCTAGTAAGCAACGTGAGCCACGCATTAACATATTTTCTATTTCTCTACTACTTAAAAAAAAGTTGATGAGGAATACATTCTTTCTCCTCTCATCTCTCCTCATGTCAACCAATGCCAAGTCTGATATCTTGAAGATGGGGCTTATGGCACTACTACACAAAGATCATCACAGACTAGCATTGATCGTTGGTCCAATTGATTAATCCATCACATTCATATCCAGTTCTATACATATAAACACGCATGACAACCATAAAAATTAATCATTCATGTTAGTGTCTCTATTATTTACTTGACTTATTAGAATATATATTATCAAACATTTTAAAATTTAACCATAATAGATTTAAAACTATCTAAATTGATTATACAAAAATTATATCATTAGATTTATTGTTAAAAATATTTTTATAATTTTATTAGTATATCTTAATATAAAAGCTATAAAAAGTAACAACCAAAATTATATCTTAAAGATCATAAAAAATCAAAACATCAAGTAAAAAAACATGAGGAACAAGGAGATCAAACCAAATCATACTAGGCCTAGCTAGCTAGCTGGCTTATGGGGACTTAGCCATTTGTTAATGAGATCGGTAGCTGGTAAGAGAGGGGATCGCATCCCTAACCAGCTACACACGTCTCCCCCTCTTTATTTTTTTTCCGGCCAGCACACGGTGACAATTCACACAGTGGCAATTCCTTCAACGAACTGCACATAGAACCAGTTGAGTGCAGCCATATCGACCGGCCTCTACTTTTGTATAGTAGCTAGTAAGCAACGTGAGCCACCCATTAACACATTTTCTATTTCTCTACTATTTAAAAAAGCTGATAAGTAATACATTCTTTCTCCTCTCATCTCTTCTCATGTCAACCAATGCCAAGTCTGATATCTTGAAGATGGGGCTCATGGCACTACTACAAAAAGGTCATTACAGACGGTTCATCACATACGGTTTTATAAACTATCTGAATTTATGGGTCAGTGATAATCATAAGTTATCACATATGGTTTGTAAATTGTTTGTGATAAATACAATACATACAGTTTATAACTAGAACCGTCTGTAAAAAACACTATCACAGACATCTCGAACTAAAAAACGTCTATGATGCTCACACATCATATATGGTTCTAATTACCAACCGTCTGTGATAGACGAGTATCACAGACGGTTGGTACATAGAATCGTCTGTGATGTGCGAGTATCACAAACAGTTTTTGATTCGAGCCGTATGTGATAGTTCATTCTATGCCTAAATTTTTTTCGTTTTTTGCTAGCCTTAAGAAATGTTAGCTATGTCTTTTGAAAATAAGCAAATACAACAGTAAACACAACATCACATTCTATTTCCATTAAGATTAAAATCCACTATTACATCATAACAAGATAACGAGTAGGTTACCCATCTAACACAGCAAGACACCGCCGTCGTCGACTTAAGTGTTGTCTTGGTACCTAGCTACTTCCACGGCGCCTTGCTGCTCGTAGATTTACGTGTCGTCCACTTCGTAAAGGTCATCAAGGTCGGGGTGAAGAAGGAGGACGGTGAGGAGGCTGAAGAGATTTTGAGTGCGGTAGAAGATGGGTTTCGGTGAGTATGTATAGGGTAGGGAGAGGCGGGAGTGGGAAAATTTTTGGCGGAATGGATGCCAGGACAAAGAGGTGGAGCTACAATCCGTGGGGTGGGGGTTGGTAGGTTTCTATTGGCTGAGATTGGGTTGAGAAGGATCAACGGGCCCAGTGATCAGGTATACATAATTATCATAGACGATTTGAACCACAAACCGTCTGTGATACGTAATTATCACAGACGGTTTGAACGTAGACAATGTATGTATATACCAGTGCAATGTAAACAGCTAGTTTGAAAAGATAAAATAGTAAAGTTCTATATGGCTTATATATGCTCGTTTGAAAGGTTTCGATGAGATCTACAACTTTGTAGTTGAGGCGAACCCTAAATTTTGAACGAAAGATCAAAAATTTTGACAAAAATAGAAACCAAAAACTGGCATCGCAAATTTGAGGATAAAGATGGCCAATTTTGGGGGTCTTAGAGGGTGACTGGCACAAACGGGTCATTTTTTGGATTGAGCTCATCGTTAGCTTTCCAACGAGTATAAAAACGTCGAAAACGGACACTATATGTAAAAGTTATGCCCGTTTTAGTAAAGATATCTAGGAACGGAATTCTACTCGCCCTCAAACGGGAGATTATGAAATTTTAAAGGATTGCAAGGCAGGAAACATATCACAGACGCTTTTTAATACAAACCATCTGTGATAACTTCATTATCATATACGGTTTAAATAAAAAAACCATCTGTGATATTGCCAAATATCATAGATGGTGCTCACCATAAACCATCTGTGATATTATCTTTTTATAGACGGTTTTTAGCACTGGCAGCAATATAGACGGTTTCTAAACTTAAACCGTCTGTGATTACATTTAACACTGATGGTTTTGGTGAACCGTTTGTGATAAGACATCTAAAGTTTTTTATAGCGGTGTGGTAATGGAATAGTGGTCAATTCTGGCCTTGGTTTTGATAAGTTTGTGCATGTATGATTATTGATATGTATATAAATTTGTTTTACTTGGCTGTCTTCTTTGAGCAATAATTTTGTTGCCACTAATATAGTGGTGCGATAGGGTAGCAACATAGGTCTAACGTGGTGGCCGGATTAAGGGTTGGTATAAGCTAGGTATCAGTTGCAGAGCTATCACGTTTGCCATAGCAAGGTCTATTCGATGCAATTGTGAACTCGAGGGCACGATATTAGCTGAGTACAGCATATGGATGAACTGTATGGGATGTAGTGAAGTATGATGTAACGCATTACGGCAGTTTCGTGTAATGATAATTTCATTTGTTTTATGGATAGTAAAGTAGACGTTCAACTACTTTGAAAGAAAGGACAATCGATCACATTTGCCGTACACACAAACACATATATATATATGTGGCTAGTGATAGGCACGGGGCAACGAACATCTTGTCTTAATTTGGTGTACGTGACCCCGGCTATTATTTCTTGCATTTGTAACCTGATAGGACCGAAGGACACAGTGCAGGTATGACACATGGATGAGGCTATGATCACTAGCTGGTATTGACCGCTGTCATTAGGCGAGACAAAATAATCATTACTTTGATCACCGAATTGTGCACATGCTAATGTAAGATTTTAATTTACTGTGTTCCCTAAGAAGGAAAGGAAGATTTTTTACACTCACGTCTACCCGGCCGGTTTCAGCGTGTACTCTTTGCTCTAGTGATTACGGTGTGTTCTTGGGAAGTATGTACAAAGAAGTATTAGTACAAGTACACGTTTATACATCCTTTTCGAAACGAAACAGATAGGAGAGCTGCCTGTTAAATTAACAAAGAAGGTCAGGTACATGTCTATACATTAGTTTGCGCGCGCGCGCATATATATATATATATGAAAAATATTTTTTACTCCCGGGTGTAATTACATCCACCTCTAATATACCACCTAAACAAACTTGAAATACTTCTTTATCACTTTAGGTATACTCATATACTAATTATAAGATACTTCAATGTGAACCACACGAAAAAATTGTAAGGAAGTCCATAATTTTTAGCGTATTTTATAAATACCTTTATATACGTACATAAAAAAGAGTATGTCAAAAAAATATGCATACCACCTCTGAAAAATTGTTCATACCACCTATATGGTCTTAAATACTCGTATACTATACGTACATACTCTCCGTTACGCGAGATACTACCTATGTTGTGAGATACGACATAGGGTGTAATTACACCCGGGAGTAGAAAAGAGGCTTCTATATATATATATATATATATATATATATATATATATATATATATATATATATATATATATATATATATATATATATATATATATATATATAGTGTTTCATGCACCATGGTGCCTAGGCACCAATATCAATACCCGTTGATTTGCTTCGAGATTCGCAACGTTTGATGTGGGTATCTTCATATACCCATAAAAAGTATATTTGAGATATCAAACTCCGAAAAAATTTAAATTCAACTTCAGTTTAATTAGTTTGAACTATTTTTATGGTATATACTCACTGTAGTTGCATTGAACTCAAAAGTAGTTCAAACTAGTTTGAACTGAGTTCAAAACTAACTTACCATAAATATATCAAGGGTATAAAACATTTTCATACCCAAACTCAAAAAAATTATCAATCATACACGTGTATCGGATGTTGGTGCCTAGGCACCATGGTGCATTACGTAATTTTCCTATATATATATATATATATATATATATATATATATATATATATATATATATATATATATATATATATATATATATATATATATATATATAGCCAATGCGAGGCTTTTGTTGTATAATCCTTCGATTAAATTATGGCCGCTGCTTTTAATAATATGTATTATTCGGATAGAGTTGTTGATCTACCTACTTTTTGCCCTATTTAGAACATGAGAAGTTGGTAGGATACCGAATCCTGAATTGACCCTTTTTAATCGGCTATCTCCCAAGGTCCACCCTAATCACCAGAAAAAAAGGAGATTAGATTATCAAAGGACTAAATTATCGTTAACCAAATGCATGGTCGACGAATGTGCCACAAGGGATGATAACGACCTAGCTCAGCTCGCTAAAGCTCATTAGAGAAAGAGCTCAATTTATTATGCTAACGAGTTAAAAAGGTAGCTCGGCTCGACTCGATAGGCTCGTTACTATTTTATCCATCCTATTCATTGCTATGCTGGTTAACATTATTCATACTATCATTTGCTCATTTTAATTATGCCTTATCATATGAAATTAAGGACGCCATCATGTTAGTATGGGCTGTCAAGCCAAATCCTGAAAAATGTGATGCAAATGTATGTGCGTATCAACCATCTGTGTTTCTAGGCATCAATCATCCAGCATTCAAGCATCAATTTAGATATTTCCCATTCATCCATGCATCATTCATGACTTGGCTAAATAGGATTTAGGAGCTACAGATAAGAGGGCCAAACCTAGGGAGTACATGATCGATCGGAGTTACAGTGGTGTCGAACACCGCGCCACCTCACAATCGGCAGCAATCACAATTACAGGTATGTACATTAGTTTGCACCTGACATGCAAAAAATAAGAGCAAAACTTGTGTTGGAAATGGAATGTTAGTGTGCACTTAGAGGGCTCTGCTTTCAGATCAAGCGCGGCGACATGGGTAGAAAAAAGGCATGCGTAAGTGGGTCACCGGCCACCTGAAATTCTTAGGCAGGTAGAAAAAAGGCTGAAAATTACTCCACTTGAGAAACAGTACACACACACACATATATAGCCAGTGCGAGGCTTTTGTTGTAATATCCTTGGATTAAATTATGGCCACGGCTTTTAATAATATGTATTATTCGGATAGAGTTGTTGATCTACCTACTTTTTGCCCTATTTAGAACATGAGAAGTTGGTAGGATACCGAATCCTGAATTGACCGTTTTTAATCGGCGATCTCCCAAGGTCCACCCTAATCACCATAAAAAATATGATGCAAACGTATGTGCATACCATCCATCTATGTTTCTAGGCATCAATCATCCAGTATTCAAGCATCAATTTAAACATTCCCCATTCATTCATGCATCATCCATGACTCAACCAAATAGGATTCAGGAGCTACAGATAAGAGGGCCAAACCTAGAGAGTAGGTGGTCGATCGGAGTTACAGCGATGCCGAACACCACACCACCTCACGACCGGCAGCGGTCACTGGTGAGTTGAGTGCGGCGTTGAGGTTTGGATGAGGATCTACCTCAAATCCAAATCCATTAAGATAGAGAGAGAAGTAAGGCCGGGGAAGTACGGGCCCTTGGGGTCTCCATGGCGATGCCATTAGCGTCGGTAACATGGTGGCATCACTCAGGCGGAGGGGCCATCGAGGCGCCGACGGCCTCAACAGTGGCTTAGGCGGTGCCTTGAACCCGACACAGAGGAGCCGAGGGAGGAGAAGAGGGTAGCAGTGCAAAGTGAAGCGTGAGGAGGAGGCCAAGGCGGATGGAGAAGGGGATGGGAAGGGGGGCGGAGGCAGATAGCGAGGAGGAGGGGAGATGCACGGTAAGGAGGAGGAGAGGCTGAGCATGCAGTAAGGAGGAGGAGGGGAGGCAGCGGACAGCGTGGATGAAGGAAGGCCAAGCGTGCGGTCAGGAGGGGGAGGTAAGGATGGACGGCTGCTTGTTGTGTGCAGTACTGCGGTGACGCCGATGAAGAGGTTAGGGTTAGGTATAGCCAGTTGGACCAGGCAATATTGGGCTAGAATTGGGTTGGCCAAGCCAACTAAGCCAGTGAGCGGCTCGCGAGCCGGCTCAGGCTCAACTCGTTAGTGAACCAAGCTGAAACACTGGCACGGCTGGCTCGTTTATGCGACGAGCCGAGCTGGCTCGTGAGCCTCAATCTCTTTTGCCACCTCTATGTGCGACGCTTTTCTGCATTGACAAGATGTACCTGAGCAAGGCACATTCAACCAATAGGATTCTAAATGGGTAACAACCAGTGGGCTTTCAGTGGTCATTTTTACTAGAGTTGTAGTGACTTTTGACATGTAAAACACTCGTGTAATTTTAGAATAGGTGTTCATACCTTGGAGCTAGGTTGCTCAGATATATCGATACTGATATGTCGATACAGCGACACATCATTCCCTCAAATATATCAATACAACAATACGTGTATATAGATATAATAAAAATACAGAAAATATAGAAATTAATGATTTTTATGAGGAAATAGGTGACATAAAGTAAGCATAATGACATGAATTAAACAGTAAATTATAGAGATTAATGATAGTTGTATACATTGCTGATCCTGCCCTTTTTTGCTCTTTTCCCCGTCAACAAGAACCACCCATCTAAAAGGAAGTTATATGTTCCTTCCATGGATCAAAACATAGCAAAAATTGGCATGCAAACATATATAACAAAGGTCCAACTAACTACTCAATGTCCAAGGCAAAGATTGTATTTTTATACAGTATTTATTAGAAAGAATGAAGAAAGCAGATGCTAGACTCCAGAATGAACCAGAGCTGGAACAAAGTAGACTAGAGTATAGCAGAGCAAGAAAGAAAATAAGTGAAGTGGGGCGGAGCACACCTAGATCTAGAGAGAAGATGATGACAGTGACTTGGAGGTGCTGCTCCCTTCCCAATGCCGCACTCCCTCCCGGGCACCGAGTTGCTCCCTTCCCGCCATCCTCTCCCTACTCCCCTATTCACCATGCCGCCGCCCGCTTGCCTGTGACGCCTCTCTGCTCACTCGTGTTGCCACACACTTGCCTTGCGTGCGTCGCCTCACGCATGATTATTGTCGCGTCACGACACCGCATCCATCAGCTGTCACTTGCCTCCACAACTTATGCCTCCGCTCGCTCGCCACTCAAAGACCGGAGTCGCGTCCCACACAGACAACCACAAGATGAGAACAAAGGTTAAGGTTTTATTTGTATTTTTACCTCTTTGGGCCTATATGAGGATGGTTGAAGTGAGAAGAAAAATGTGCCTAATGTGTTACATAGGCCACGCACGAGATACGGAGAGTGCAGGTTGAATTTATTTACAGGGTACAAATATATAGTTTTAGATTAACTAATATTATATACATATAATATATCTATTATATACCTGATATTTTACAAAAATATTAAGTGTTCAATTGAACACCCTTAAACTACTACAGGTCCACCCCAATATCTATAGAGGGACCCCACATTTGCACTACGGCTTTTAACCTACTGTACTATTTCCTAAATTTGAACATGAAATTCTACCGTGATAATTGCCCGCACTGCAAACCTGAAGAAAGCCCCCTTTAAAAGGCTTGAAAGAATGCACTTCAAATAAAATGAAACTGTTACATAAGTGTCGTTCATTCGTTCAGGCTAGCAAGGAATGCCATTTGAGACACCTATTCTCTTTAGTCCAATAAAATAAAAGTTTGTTTGAACTAGCTGTGCAACTACATTGGTTCTCTCAGCTTGCTTGGTTAAAATAAATGCTAACTAAGAAAATCTTCATTCCATCATAAAGCAATGCGAAATATTAAAGTTATTGAATTGAAAAAGGGTACAGTGGAGCTAGACAAAAAAGTCGTAGTCACGGCAGCACTGCAGCAAGTAGGAATGCAAATGAATTAAATTCAGACGGATAATATTTCTACGGATAGTCTGAGTCCGTATTCGTATTCAACGGATAGTGGATTGATGTATTCGTATTTGTTTCCGAAAAAAATCTATATTCGTTTTCGATTCAAGACTATCTGATAAAAATTCGAGCCGAATCATTCCGTATTCGAAAATTATCCGGATCGATGGTCCATTTTCACCCCTAGATGTAAGTATACACGCACCACTGCACCATCAAGTGTGGATACCTCTGCACCGAATTTTCAACGCTCTCGTTTTCTTGATATTACAGATTCCGGTAAAAAAAACAGCTTGACTTTTTTTTTTATCAAAATTAAGGGAAGAGTACGAATCAAGCAATATGTACAATACAGCCAAAATTAATGAGGTATTTTCCGGATTCACAATTTGTTTGTTCCTCGAAATGAGTTCGTCGGATTTCCCTTTCCTCACCTATCAATGAATGTTACGGTCGCGACGAAATCTCGTAGGTTTTTTTTTTATTTTTTACAATTACAAAAAAAGACGTACATGGACACACTATCACGCATGCACACAACGTGTATATATGAATACGTTCCTTTAGCATATGTCTAGATAGGCAAATGTCAAAAATAAATACGTAATCTCACAAAATTTCTACTAAAATATATTCACTGTATATAAAGATAAACATTATGATTTGAATATGATGAGCTGAAGTTGTACATTACAACTTCAACAGCCCACCGAGAGGTGGTTCCAGGAAACCTCTCGTACGTCAGCCGATCGGTCAGGAAGCAACTTTTCCGATTAATTTCTTCAAGGCATGTAATGCGTAGCTTGAAATGAATCGATCAAATGTTTTGTCGTTATGATCACATTTTGCAAGTTGCCTCACCGCACACAGCTAGCACAATCAATCCTTAATTTGATCTCTCTAAACAGATTCTAGTAAAAGAAACGCCAAAAAAAGAATGACAGTTTTAATTTTTCAAAATAAAAAATGTAGCTATAACCATTAGATTTTACTACCACATATTTGAAGGGAATTTATAAAAGAATAGTATTTTTATGGCAAACTTAACCATGTCACTTTCCTACATACATATATACATGTGTGTGTTCAATCTATATTTACAATGATATCGGCCCTTTTTTAGCCTTTTTGGGGGCGGGGGGTGTTTGGTTTTTGTTTCTCAAATGGAGTGGCTTCTCTAAGTGATTTTTTGAAGCTACTTCTCTAACTGTTTTTCAAGCTCAAAACCGTATGCGTTATCCGTGTTGATACTTCTATTGTTCATAGTCGTCTTGAAAAACACAAATAAAAACTATCAACCGCAGTCTAAAAAAACAAGATCCATTATTTGGCCAAGCTAAGGTACTATGACGTATCCTCTTGGGACCAGGGGAGCGCATAGGTACCCCCCTCACAGATTTTACAGCGTTGCATCGTCATGACAAAATTGACAACAAGAGGCCAGAAAATGGGCGCGAACCGCACTATATCCCCCGCACTGCTGGCATTGAGCTACCACAGATTTGGGATCATGGAGTGGATTCGATATTGGAATAACTAGGAATGTACGCTTTATATTGACCACTGCAACGGTGAAGAAATACGAATCAGGTTTCTTTTAGTTTTATCAGCAAAAAATTAGCTTAAAAACCGTAGACAACTCCCTAAGCACCAAATTGCAACTAATCAACATCCTAACACTTACAGCTACGAGACGCCGTCTAGCTCGAGTGAGTATGGGTGTGTTTGGTTCGTGGATAGAGGTTGTATCGTATATCCTGACCGAGTGGATGCAGACTGAGTGGAATCGTATTTCAGAAAAAGAAGATGTTTGGTGAGGTTGCACGAGCGTATGCAAAAAAACTGAGATGCTGTTTGGTTGCCTGTATAAGCGGATGCAGTCTACCAAACCTGAGAGGCTGACACGTGGGACCGCATAAGATACACTGCATCAACCCATCCAGGATGACCAGTGAAGCTCATTTTGAGCGTATCCACCCATCCAGGATGAGGGCGTATTTTTGCATCCGCTCATGCAAGCTGCATCCACTCATACAGGCAACCAAACAGCCTCTTTCTCAGATTATACGGATCCACCCAGCCAGGACGAAGAAGATTCAGGCAACCAAACACACCCTATATACATGCCATCTCCGCACACAGATCGCGCACACACACACCACATATCGTACAAGACGCAAGGCTAGCTAACTAGCTAATCAAGGTGCTTATATCATCATCATCATCATCATCCCTTCACAGGTTCACAACAAAATAAGCTAAGCGCGCAACGATCGATCGAAGAAGCTAGTATGGGATTCGCGGTGACGAGGACGAGCAAGTCGTTGGTGGCGCCGTCGTCGCCGACGCCGCGGGAGACCCTGCCGCTGTCGGTGATCGACCGCGTGGCGGGTCTGCGCCACCTGGTGCGGTCGCTGCACGTGTTCGACGGCCCGCGCGGCGGTGGCGGCGAGCCGGCGAGGGTGCTGCGCGAGGCGCTGGGGAAGGCGCTGGTGGAATACTACCCGTTCGCCGGGCGGTTCGTGGAGGACGAGGGGGAGCTGCGGGTGGCGTGCACCGGCGAGGGCGCGTGGTTCGTGGAGGCGGTGGCGGCGTGCAGCCTGGAGGACGTCAAGCACCTCGACCACCCGATGCTGATCCCCAAGGAGGACGTGCTGCCGGAGCCCGCACCGGACGTGCCGCCGCTCCACATGCCGCTCATGATGCAGGTACATAAGTTTGTATATTTGCCAATATTTACTAGTAGAGTAGTAATACTTTGTGCAGAGTTTTTCACATACCTGATACTATTTACAATAGTATTTATAAAAATAGTCATATATTTATTATATTGATAAAAAATATTATTTTTACTGTCCATGGCCGAGCGACAACGCAGGGCTGATGCATAGGCCCCAGCCATCCTGTCATCGGACGGCAGGCAGCCTGTCGCCCCATCTCATCCTCAGTACTGCCTACCGTCTCATGGCTAGACGGCAGGTGTAGCCGGCTTACTCACTGCCCTACATTTTGCATATTAGTTGTTTAAATTTTTGAATATAGTAAATAGACTTAAAAAATTATGAAATTTTAGGAGTTGTTATATATAGCAAACGAGTTCTAAAAATTATGAAATTTTATATGAAGCCTTCTGACACAATCATAGTAATTGTATAATTTTTTTAAAGAATTTTTATACTTTAAATCTACTATGTTAATTTATATTAATTAAATGGGATAAACTATTGCACATGCGACTGAAATTTTTTTATCTTTCAGTCACCTAAAGTTGCACTTTGAATCACCTGAAGTTGCACATGTTTTTTTTGGAGGGGGGCTGCAATTTTAGTTGATTGAGAGTGCAATTTCAGGTCACCTGAAGTTGCACTCTGAATCACCTAAAGTTGCAGCTGTTTTTTTAGAGAGGTTGCAATTTTAGTTCATTGAGAGTGCAATTTCAGGTGACTGAAACATAAAAAAATTTCAATCGCCTGTGCAATAGCAAAACTGTAATTAAATTATGTAACTAGCGATGATGAGGAAATTATGGTGTCTACTTTTATGGCAAAAATAACTCTAGGCGTGTGGAGGAGGCAGTCGCGGGGGGCGTGCGTTTGGGCTCGCGAGACATCTGTGAAAAGGATGGAAACTAGGCAGGTCATAGATATCCGTGGCCCGTAGCGAATCTTCCAAGAGGAAGCCACTGGTCCAACTGTGAGGAAAAGAATCCCATAGAGCTGAAGAGATCAATTTTTACACTTTTGTGTAGCACATCAATTTTCACACTTTTGTGTAGTGCTACACTAGCTGCTACGTACGCAAACAGCAACAATACGTAGAACATGGTAGAACTTTTTCCTAAAGGGAAAAAAGAGAGAGGAAAAAGTGCTAGCTAGGCCAGATATGCAGAGCAGTTGTTGATCTGTGCCACTGACCTGCATACGTGGCCGGCCACTGGCTTGTGCCCAGATGGTGGCAACACACGAGGTACGTACACATAGCTTGCGTCACCATCGGCAGGTAAGTGAGGTGATCAGCTCGCTCGCAAACGTCAGCAAAAAGCAAACCTTGCTCTTTGCACCCGGCCCAGGTAAGATCACACCTTCAGCGATCGACTCAACTATTAGGTCCGTGCTATAGTTTTAAATTTTTGATTGTTGGCTAATTGCAGGAGAGAGCGAAAAAGTAAAGAGATAAAAGTCACTTTGTCTAGAATGATTTCTGCAATGACTACTATAAACAACTTGTAAAAACTATCTTAAGAAATCACTTCGCTTAAAAATTAGTTTTTAAAAGCCAAAAATTATTTGGAGCATGGTCTTAATATATACAATCACTTTTCAAACACCAGATTAGGCTCACCATGACACCAAACACACCTATAAATTAGATCGACCACTCGACATATTGTATTTCTTCTGATCCATTTCAATTAGCTAGATAGAATTACGTCAAGTCGTCCTTGATGGGTACTCATGCCAGTCCATCGTTAACAAGAATAACAAGGCAGGTAGTCAACAAAACACACACACCCCCCTACCAGTTTACTAGTATATGTAGCACCTCTAAGATAAAGACTGGCCATCTACAAGTTGATATGTTTGTGCAGTACTAGCATGTAACATCAGGTGACATGCGGCATACGTAATATAATGTTTACATGATGCTGCTAATTGCTATCTAGCTAGCTAGTTGCAGGCGTAGGGTCGTTGTTAACATTGTTCTAGTGTGATCGATGCTTTCTGGTTAGAGGAGTAATCAAGTGTATTAACTATAATAACACGCGCTCACTTGTGCTAGCTGTTGTGCACCTGCATGATAAACCAGGGAGATGCGTGCCATGAGTTTGGGATATATATATATGGCTGTGCGACATATATATATCTTCTGAAAGCCTTCTAGTTTTGCAAAAAAGAAGAGAGAGAGAGAGAGAGAGAGAGAGGGAGGGAGGAGGAGGAGGTGGAAGATTTGCTTCAACTTTCCTTGAGCACGTAAACCACTTCTGGACCAAATTAAGAGTAGCCGGGTCCTCTCACCTCTTTTCGTACGTGTGTTGGATTGATCATGATTCATGAACTACGATTCGCTTGCTTGACCTTTTAATTGAAATGGTGTAAGCACTCGTAACCCAGAGACAAAAATGGTCATGGCTAACTGATGCCATGTAGAGACCAAGGATCTGATGAATTATTTAATTATACATTACAAGCATTACATACTCCGTTAATTTATATCATGCTCTAAAGTGCTATAGACTGTTGATTGGGATTGCCACTAAGGAGTAATGATATAATCTGAATCCACCAGAATCTTTACTGAGTCTAGGGCTTTCTTGACCGGTGGTTGTTGAAAGCTGCCTGTAAACAAAAAAAGGGCCTAATTGGTATATTGATTACTGCCTGATTGGATAACCACATAGAGATGCATGCAGTTGTAGGTGAAAAGCGGAAGGTTTTAACCACCCGTTGATCGATCGTGATGTGATGGACGGTTCTTGTGTATTGGGTCACACACTAGCTAGCCCGTACAAGCTGTCGGCATACACATGCAAGCCAGACTGAGCCAATCGATCGACCACGTAGCTCTCACTGACTAACCACCAGCTTGCTTGCTTTGCCTGCCACGTTTTCTTGGACATTTCCATGTCTCCATGACACGTATAGTTAACCAACTCCATTCACATACAGTGATTTTTTTCGTGGGTCACTTCGTGGACATAACTACTTTCTAGCATTAGTTTGATAGCAAATTGCAGGTTATAGTTAACCACATGCTACTATCTTGCTGTATAGTAAGTTGGTAATTAACTAAGTGAAAACTAGCTAGGTCGCGAAGTTGCAAAGCTCACGTAAAAGTTTACGAAGGTAATTCAGACTGCAAAAAATTTTAGTCGCTTGTGCAATAGTCACTCTCATTCTTATTTTGACTTTCGAGATGATTCGTCGTGCGTACGTGCAGGTGACGGAGTTCACTTGCGGCGGGTTCGTGGTGGGGCTGATCTCGGTGCACACCATCGCCGACGGCCTCGGCGCCGGGCAGTTCATCAACGCGGTGGCGGACTACGCGCGCGGGCTGCCCAAGCCCCGCGTGACCCCGATCTGGGCGCGCGAGCTCATCCCCGACCCGCCCAAGATGCCGGCGCCGCCGCCGAAGTTGGAGCTGCTCGACCTCCGCTACTTCACCGTCGACCTGAGCCCGGACCACATCGCCAAGGTCAAGTCCCAGTTCTTCGAGTCCACGGGCCAGCGCTGCTCCGCGTTCGACGTGTGCGTCGCCAAGACGTGGCAGGCGCGCACCCGCGCCCTGCGCCTCGACGCCGCGCGCCCCGTCCACGTCTGCTTCTTCGCCAACACGCGCCACCTCATGCACAACGCGTGGCCGGCGGCCGGCAAGAACGGCGCCGGCGGCGCCGGGTTTTACGGTAACTGCTTCTACCCGGTGACGGTGACGAGCGGCAGCGGCGAGGTGGAGGGCGCGGGCATCGTCGACGTCGTGCGCATCATCCGCGACGCCAAGGCGCGGCTCCCCGCCGACTTCGCGCGGTGGGCGGTGGGCGGGTTCGAGCAGGACCCCTACGAGCTCACCTTCACGTACGACTCGCTCTTCGTCTCCGACTGGACGCGTCTCGGCTTCCTCGAGGCCGACTACGGGTGGGGCCAGCCGGCGCACGTCATCCCCTTCTCGTACCACCCGTTCATGGCCGTCGCCGTCATCGGCGCGCCACCGGCGCCCAAGGTCGGCCCACGCGTCATGACCATGTGCGTCCAGGAGGAGCACCTGCCGGAGTTCCAGGAGCAGATGAACGCGTTCGCCGCCGGCAATTGATCCGGTGACCAACCAAATTAAGCGTGCAAGCATGCAATGCAAGCTCCTATTAATCTAGCTCCTCCTAGTTAAATATGCATTCCTGATGGATCGGTGTGTACGCAATTTGCTTTATCCTCCTAGTTAATTTGGCTTAATAATTTGTCACAACTAGCGTTGTACTTTGTACGTACGTTCGTGACTCAAAAAGAAAGTGTGGCTTGGCTAGCTTCTTCTCTGTATGATGCAACTCATCAAGGGTTAATTGACAAATGAAATAAAAATGGCTGTAATTTGTACTACTATCCAGGTGTCATTCGTGGGAGCTGACAGGCCAATTTCTCTGACACGTACCTCGGTCTGTTTGGTACGCAGGAACTTCGGTTCTCTCGGACAACTCTTTAAGAGACTCGATTCATCAAGGCACCGCGCTCATTTCGAGTTAAATCTCTGGCTTTTGATTTATTTTTTATTGTTCAATAATTTTGTCTTTTTTTCCTTCTGATTTTTTGTTTTTTGAGCTTTTTTGTCGGTTCTTTTTCCGTATTTATTTTTACTGTCGTTAATCTGTTTTTTATTTTTATTTTTTTTAAATTTAATTAAGCCAAGTAAATCACGGCTAGTTATAGTGTTTTTTTAGTTAGTTATAGTGTTTTTCGACCCTAAGCTACTCAAAATAAACCTTTTGAGGAGGGCCTAAGTCGTCTGAGTTGGTGAACCGAGTCAATCGTGTCCAAGTTAGTGAACCTGTTACATAACAACTTCAGATTGGACTGCTTTGGATGGATTGATTCGACCTGTCGCGTCTTAATTAGAAGATTCATAAAACTAACCGCTAATGGGAAGGGAACTGAGTAGTTATTCTGGTACATACCGATCGTTCTTATATAAATTATTCTTAAAAAATATTTCATGAAAACTGAGTAGGATAGGTTACTTGGGAGACTCTCTGATTCATTCAAGTCGTCAGAGTTGGTGAACTGAGTCAATCGTGTCCAAGCCAGTGAGCCTGTTACATAACAACTTCCGATTGGACTGCTTTGGATGGATGGATTCGATCTGTCGCGTCTTAATTTGAATATTCATAAAACGAACCGCTGATGGGGACGTACGGTAGAGTACTGGTTCAGCTGATATATAAATCTGTGTAACTCGGGCAACGCGACGCGATGCCATCAAACTCTGGTCTGGATTGAAGTGGACGTTACGTTTTTGGTAGGATATGATTGGTCGTTTCGTTGAGTTTCAGTCATGTTCGGTTAGGCTGAAAAGCTGTGGCTTATAACTAAAATTACATTGTAACTGATTGAAATTGCATTATAGTTTAAGATAATTTATTTGGCATAATTAAATTTTTTTAAAAAAAATTAAAAATAGAGAAAATATGTTACCTCATTACGGACAACGTGAACGAATAAAAAAAGAACCGACAAAAAAATTCAAAAAAATTAAAAGTTTAAAAAACGATAAAACTATAAATAGTAAATAATAAAGAGTATTGCTATACAACACGTGACTGTTTTTGAGGACAAAAAACAGTCAGATTGATCTGGGACGTTAGATCTCCATCCAACGGATCCACCCATACAAGCCCCCCTTCAAAAAAATGACCTCCTCCAAAAAAAATGGTCAAGACGTTGGATCTCCATCTAACGGCTCAAACAGTCGAATGTTGTATAGACACTCCTGCATCTCAATCCAAGATAAACAGGACGTCGGGCTCCCGCGTGCCCATGTCAGGCCGTCGTCGGCATGACGCGAACGCAACAGCTAGCCCATCTACGTTCCCAAGTTGCAGCGCGTGCGTCCTACTCCTCCTCTCTGTCGAGTACCGACTACTGACACTCGACCACCGCAAGTCTACGAGTCGACCAAGAGACTGGCGTGACACTCATTCCAACGTGGACATAACAAAACCTACTCGTGAATCGAACGGAGGAGGACGGGCCAGTGGGAGCAAAGCCTGCTCGTTTCCTTCTCCATCTGGATCCAATCCTTGGGATCCGTGTTTTGCGTTTTCTTTAATTAAAGCACATATATGTGCGTATCGAACGATAAAGTGTGTGTCCGTTCTCCATGAGGCTCTGGAGCTTTCGTAAAATATCTATTTCTTTTGTCTCGTAATATAAGGTCTTAATTTTTTTAAAAAATATCATTCCATAATATAAGTTCATTGTGAAGGTCAAATGTATAGTAATTACAATATTTTTTTATCATATACCTCCATTTTAATGCTAAAAATGAGGGAGTAGTTATAGCATGATATTTAATAGAGATATACATGGTTCAATGATATTAGCTTTTTCAAAATTTAATATCTCCTTGGTTTGTACGCATGATAGACTTTAAATTTATATTATAGGATAGAGGGAATAGTGAATAACGTGTGTAGTGGAAGCACAAGTATGCATAGTATGAGTGGGGCATACCTGTGGTGTGTCCCCTGCCAAGTATAGAAAAAACTCATGAGTCAGGTGGTCTTGTGAAAAAGAAAAAGGAAAAAAAAAAGAAAACAGGAGACATCTTTTTCGGTACAAGAAAATAAAAAGGAGGCGATGATCTTACCTGTGAATTTTTCATAGGATTAGGCCCATTCTTCTCTAATTTTCGGCCTAGTCTTGTTGCCAAAGCCCGGCCCGTGTCGTACTGCATTGTTGAAATAATAAATGAAGAACGCATGGGATGGGAGCAAGCCCGTTAGGATCATCAGGCCCAACACTGCCGCCGAGGCTCGAGTTGTAACATCCAAAATGTCAGGAGGTTCGAACTTATGTGAAATTTAAAACTTATCGATACAATTGATAAAAATAAAATGAGCTAAAATTTGAATATCAAAAGATGATCCAGAAAGTGGCAAAGAAGAATTTCTAGCAAAATAATTATAAAAATATAATTAAGGAAAAGTTGGAACTCAATCAGGGATTCAACAGTTTGAAAAATTCAAAGTTCTAAACCATTTTCAATTTAAAGACCAACAAAACCCAAATGTGAGTTCTGTTCGAATTGGGAATTTATAAATTCAAAAACCGAAACTCATGCCTTGGAAAATTAATTCCTAAATTGTAAGCTAAAAAGGTTTAAATTCAAGATTCCATTCAAATGGGAACTCAAACTGAATTTGAAGTTCAAAATAAATAAGGAAAGGGAAATTCAAATTCTGAAATTGGATTTGAGCTTGGCTCATTTAGGGGGTGCTCAATTGGCTTTTATAAGCCGGCTTATGGATTTTTTTGCACTGTAGCTGGCTTATTTTGTACTGTAGCTGTTGGTGGCTTTTTTGGTGTAATTAAATTTCAAAAATTTAAAAAGAAAAAATAGGCTAGCCCATCACAGACAATGCAAAGGAATATGAAAAAAGGCAAAAAGTCCAAAAGAAAGTGAAAGAACCAAAAAACGATGAAATTAAGAAGTCAGAAACATAGGCCGAAATAAACATAGCCTTAGCCTGCTAGCCCAGACAACCTATTTTTCTCCTAGCCTAGCCCAACCAGCCCTAGAACGTGTCAGTGTCGTCCTGTTTGTGCACTGGCCGCACCCATGCCATGCCCAACCACGCCGACGCCGTGCAACCTCGCTATCCCGACCGTCCCAAGTCCGCACGCCAGCTCCTTGGCACGTGCGTGCCCCTCACTGACTTGGCTGCACTGTGCCCCACCCCACCCAGTGCTTTTGCCCCTATACGCCATGCCGTGCGTTGGCCACATCGCGCCAGCACTGCCGCAACCTTTGACCGTGATGCCATCCTCCTTCGCAAGCGTTTCGACCGCGTCATTACTGTCCCATCGCCATTGAAGAACTCCATGATGCCTCCCACCATACTAACATCCCCTCGCCACGCCTTTGAGTTGTGCTAACTTCCACTCTGGCAACCAGCCGTGAGAGCCGTTCCTCCACGCGTGCTGCGACACCCAATCTTTCTGCCTTGCCGCATCATCCCTCTACCACGGTCGTGCGTAGCCCATGTCACCTGGTTGCTCTGCCGCCTATAAATACTGGGCCAAGCCCTTCATAGCTTCCATGTGCTATCCTCCACCCCTCTCCAAGCAATTGCTCTCCCCCTTACCGTAGCTCACTAGAGTCGTCATCTTCCCCAACTTTGGCCACCGCTGCACTCGATGCTATGGTAAGACTAGGCTCAGTACCTTTTGCTCGGAGCACCACCAAAGCCTCATCTCACTATCCCTATACTCCAACCAGGTCAAAGGCTGCTCCAGCTCATCGTTGCTATACTCCTCGGCGTCGCCGCTACCCACAATGCCAGCACATCTCGTGGCTCCCCAAGCTTCACCGACCCTTCTGGTGAGCTCCTTACGTCCATTAGATGCTCCCAGAGCCATTTAATTTCTATTTGCACCATCGAAACTCTAGCCGCCATGTTGACCAAGCCATCCCACCACTGAGCACTGTTGCACCACCACTATAGATCAC
The DNA here is from genome assembly GCA_017311315.1 of Dendrocalamus latiflorus. Lineage (NCBI taxonomy): Eukaryota > Viridiplantae > Streptophyta > Magnoliopsida > Poales > Poaceae > Dendrocalamus > Dendrocalamus latiflorus. Next base: position 33,051,326 of record CM029661.1, on the reverse strand, counting down.
TGTCAGTCATGAAACCACCATGGTTAGGACTGCTACGATGTCAGCAACCCATTTTAGGGCTTGGTAGAGCATGCCGTCACTTGCCTTGCTAGTGACGAGCTCAATTGCGTTTCTCTTCAGTGAGGAAGCCCTGTAGCATGTTAGCTAGTCTGATATGTGGGTCTCTTTTACTATGACTAGCACATGCCAGGGCCCACCTTTCAACCCCTAGACAGTTCCTTTAGAAAAATAATTTGAAAAGAAAATAAAAACAAGAGGGTCCCACCTGTCAGCCACTATGGTTTTCCAGAAGAAAAATAAATAAAAAAAATATTAAAATCAATGGACCCCACCTGTCAATGAGGGTCTCTCTCTATTTATTTTTGGATTTAATCCAAACTTTGGAAGATCCATTCTCATTCATCTTAAATCCAAATTGAATAAAACTTCTTTCTAAATTCATATGAAGTCAAGGCCTTTCTAATGAAACTAAAATAATAAATTTTGGAGTTCACTTAAATTTTTAGTTGGATTTATTCTTATTTTGCGCGTATTTATTTGAATTTCTGTGCGCTAGTTTAAATAGAGCATGAAACCCAAGAAGAGTAGTGGATCGAGCAGAACCAGGACTCTCAAGACTAGACAATTTGGGAGCAAGGCGAGTCATTACTTTGATCATATTGCACCTAATTTTGAATGCAAATTATTTTTTGAAAGTAACAAATTACATTCTTTACTTTGTTATGTAAATTACATTCGCATTAGTTCATAGTTAATTCCCTATGGATAATTGCTTAATTATTCCCCACTTCTTAGCTTTGAGCATAAAACTTTGTCACCCTAGGAATAATGGTAAACATACTAGTGATAAATTCATATTTAAACGCTATACTTAGTCTTATTTATGTACTCAGGGGCATTAATTTGTTCTGACATCATTTTAAACAAGAAAACTTGGTTTGGGCAGCCACTGTTGGAGAGTGGCTAGTATGTTGAACTCAATTATTTTATACTTAAAAAAAACCCTCAACTTGCTTAAATATCTGGACGGATGGTAAGAGGCGCTGGTGCTGTCTAAGCACGAGGATGTGGGGTTTGTGGTAAAACCGCACAAATAACCATAAGAACTGAATCTTGTGACAACTTCCCAAGGTAAAATAGTGCAACCATATGTCTATAATGGGTACATCCTATTTAATTACTCTGGCAAACCTTAGCATTTATGCTGTAGGCTGCAACAATTGGAGTCGATCCTCTTGTTGGGGTGCAAGTGGTGTGGTGTGAGAATCACTTGAGGAAGTGTGGAGGGAAGCCTCCACATGGCTGATGGGTGTCTCATTCACCCACGACAGTAGGGAATAATTTCTAATACAATTTAGAGTTCCTCACTTCGAGTGCAAGCAGTGTGTGGTAGGGAATCCACTTGAGTAAGTGTGGAGGAATGCCTCCACATGACTAGGGTTGGCAAAAAAGCTCGTTAGGGCTTGAATCAAAATTGATTCGATTAAAGTAGTTATTGGGTTCAAAATTGAAATGAGTTTATTTTGTGTGGAAAGGTTAATGAGGCTTGGCTCGTTAGCTCGAATTTGAAATAACCACTTAAACAATAAATAAAATGATTTTATGTTGAACTATGTCAATTTCGACAGAAGCTCAATAATAGCTCGTTATGCTCGATAGCCAGCCCTACACATGGCTGAAGGGCGTTGTTATTCACCCACAATGGTGGGGAATAATTTCTGACACAACGAGGACGTCTTGTCGAAGTAGGAGGGAAATAACCCTACGAACGGGTAAATGTTATGGGGAGGCATTAGAAATACCTTATGATGATCTTCTTGATCTACATGCCTAAGAAAGCATGCAGAATATAACAAGTTGAACATCTCTTATGGGTAAAGTGCAGAACCTCTGCAAAGTGAAAACTATTTAAATAGCAGCGCCTATAGTCATGGGCGGGCATGGAAACTTATTAGAGTTAGTTCTATTTACAAAATGATCTTGTGGTTGGGATGAGAAACAACTATTGCATTTGGTGGTGGAAATCATGCTATATAAAAAGGTGGACAGAGTTTGCACTCCTATTATTATTATTATTATTATTATTATTATTATTATTATTATTATTATTATTATTATCATCATCATCATCATCATCATCATCATCATCATCATCATCATCATCATCATCATCATTGTTATCATTGTTATTATTGTTGTTGTTGTTGTTGTTGTACACTCTTACACTCTTTAAAAATATGGTTTAGTAAAAAAATGCTAAGTCTTAGGAATTTCTACCTATTATATCTTTCAAATTGAAGCCTTTAGTAAATAAAACAATCCGAGCCAACTGTTGATTAACCCTTCATCTATATAATTGTATTCTATGTGTTGGCTCGTTGAGCACGGTTACTTGTGCTCACACTCGCTCGCTCAATTACCTTAGAACCTGTGGAGCAAGACTACTACGTCTACTATGTCACGCCTGGTCAGGATGGCGAAGATGATAGTGGAGATTAGGATGATCTCTAGTAGCATAGTTCTTGTCTCAGTTAAGCAGACTTTGATAACGACTATGTGTGCATCTATTATCTTTTTTCTTTGAGAATAGTTTGGCATCATTTACTTCCTGTCGCTTTCCTGTGGCAAAGTGGCCTAACCTTTTGCTTTCATTTCCGCTTCCACTTTAGTGTAATGTAATCATTTGGGTTGACTGGCCCTTAATGTAAACTCTGCATGGTATGTGTTATTTGAGCTCTGATATGTAATACTTCCTTTGTCCCAAAATGTAGTCATTTTTGACTTTTTATAGTCTCCAATGTAAGACTTTGACTATAATTTATTATCATAATATACTAACAAAAATAATAATATATTATCAAAGAATTTTGCAAGATAAATCCAATAGTATTATTTTTATATAGTTAACTTATATACTTTAACATATATTAATGGTCAAAACTCAAAAAGTTTGACAGTACGGTATTCACGGCGACGTACATTTTAGGACAGAGGGAGTATAAAGTTGGTTTGGTTTATGCGATGTATGAAATAACTTAATAATATATTTTTGAATACTATCTACTGATTCAGAGAACAGTACAGCAGAACTATATAGGTTCGAATGACAAATTTGGCGCCCGACAGAGTCCGGCTTCAACCTGCAGCTCCTTTGCACTTGAAGCGTCAAGTGACCACCTCACCACCCGTCCATCCATCCAACCTCTTCTTGCACCTATCATGATTCACATCGCATTCACTAAACACGCCACGGTTCATCAGTCATCGCCACGGTTCATCAGTCATCACATGTACAACTATGTTTTTAAAGGATAAAAAATCATACTATATATCCACGTGATTGACTGAATCGAACTTCGATTAGCTGCTTCTCTCTCCCCAGGTTTTGGCAAAATGGAGTCACTTTTTTCGTATCTTCTTTTGCTTCTTTCTACCGTTTTTTTGGATCATAGTGTGTGGTTCACTTTCACAGATCCTGCAGGATGGCAGCACGCATGAAAACGACTTAGCTTGCATCGGATACGCACGCACACATCATCAACGTTGCTTTTCACTAAATTTACAGATCTTTCTTTTATCCTCAAAATACTAAACTTGCAGATCTGGCAGAAACCAATGGGATCCAGGACGATGTACCACTGAATTTGCCAGCAGCATCTCCTTAATTTATCCTGCCATTTCAGGTTCGGCCGGCAAGTGCAGCAGGTAAGGTTCAGATGGAAACCCGAGAGGTATGGTTTGCGTTGTGCAGAATGCTCTTGTGCTTTCACGCAATCAATCGAGGTGAGACAGAAGAAACACAGAGATGTCATTTGAGCAAATTAAGCAACATTATTTGCCATAATATTAAGATGATACATTCCAGATGGCAATTGGCAAATTAAACTACCAACTGGGGATTTAGTAATTCGCGTCCTTAAAGCAACTCTAACTGCAAGTGTATCACTGCAATCTGGTAATAAGCTCTTAAGCCTAGATATCTAAGACAAGGAAGCTAAGCAAGCAGGGTAGGTTGGTGCCGAGTCTCCATCCGGCAAGTAAGTTAACCCAATCAATGACCTGCAAAGACTAGCTAGCTAGCTGATGAGTACTATTAATCGGAGAAACAATTGATCAGTTCAGAGTGACCAGCTCATCATCCATCCATCCAACTTTTTCTTGCACCTACTGAAACAAGCCCTACTTTTACTGTACCTAAATCAGTTTATTTAAATTTAACCCTAAAATTAATTAAACAGCAAATGAGATAATTATAATTAACTCACTTGCATAAATTACCAAGCAACAAGCAAGTCCCAAAGCATTTGAATACGACAAGAACTCAAAATAACAAGACTAAAGAATAATACAAAGATATCGGTTACATCATAGAAGGTTACAAGGGTACAATATGTATCAGAATACATTGTATATTTTCATACAACAGCCATTTAATTATGTATTGGAGTGATAAATTAAGCGGTCTATGCCTAGGGAGTGAGTCGGTGCCAAGAATCTGTACGGGAAAAATCAAACCAAAATCCCACTAGCAACCAACCATAAAACTAAGAGAGAAAATAGAATGTTGTCAATACCCTGTCGGTTGTCCGAGGCCAGTTGACACATCTCGCTATAGTGGGCATCATCATCCGGAAACTATACCAAAACCTACTTAACCTCACCACACTTACCACCATAAGAGAAAACCGAGCCACAGTGCCAAAAAAACCCCAGGGACCTTCGGTTAATACGGAGTAACATCTTTTTCACTACACATGGTAGAATGCGAGAAGGAGGATAAGAAGTAGCTAGTTGAGGCTGAGAGAGAGAACGCATATTTCCATCTATCTTCCTTGAGCTACCAAAGGGAACACACACAACACCCCCAAACTCCACCCACATCTCCTCCCAAGTCCAATCTAAGCGGAGATGAGAGAGGGGAAGAATGGGGGCTTGAAGCCAGCATGGCAAGCTTGGGAATGGAGGAGGAAGCAAAAGGGTACCTAGGGAAGAACCAAGGAGGAGAAGGCAAACCACGCCTTCGGTGGTCTTGGATCAAGAAGGGGACAGAACCAGAGGAGGCCAAGGAGGAGAAGTCAAGTCACTCGAGAGAACACATGGGGAGGACCACAACCACCAGCTCAACCGTAACCCAACCAAACCGAGTAGGGTACCCCATATTCTTTGTCCCATCCACCCCCAAATATTCCTATAAATCGCTTCACCTCATGGGCAATACTAGCAAATCGATTAGGAGATAACGAGAAAAGAGGGTTGGGGTTCTTTATCTTGGCCAAATAGAGTCGTGACATGTAGCATCGCCAGCACACAGCAGTGAGGGCCAAACCATGGATGGCTGCTTGTGCGCGCCTGATGGATTCCATCATGCTCCCTGGCGCATGCAGAACCCCCGAGCCCTGTCACGACTTGCTCAACTGCGGAATAGCACCACCACCTCCAAACCCCAAGCCAAATCAACCCCGTGCAAATTTAAAACAAAAATAAACTATAATAATGCAAAAATATGAAAAGATAGCATTGAGGTTAGCTAGGGAGTACAAGGGATGTGTAGTTTCAAGGGAGTCATGCTTAGATCCGCCACCATCGGCACTGGATCTAGTTGGAGGTGGAGAAAAAGAGGCACAGGAACCACAAAGATCCTGGGGGAATGGCAATGTTTGGAAGAAGCACCCGATCTGATGGAGCCACGCCTAGATCCGCCACCATTAGCACCAGCGGGCGATGGTAGAGGGGAGGCGACCACGACGGAGGTGTGAGTGCTAGTAACAGTGTGTCGGTAAGGAGGGAACGGGAGAGAGCAAGAGAGAGAGAGAGAGAGAGAGAGAGAGAGAGAAGAGTATGCATGTGTGTAGAGTGCACGTGTGTGTAGAGTATGCGGCGGTGTGGAGTGTGGATGTGTGTGTGTGTGTGTGGGACGGCCATGAGTGAGCCGGGCCGATCATGCATGTGCAGAGTGTTGGGCCCGTTCGAGAGTTTGGGTTGTGCATGAGAATGGGGCGGGGCAATTTGAGACCATTTGACGTCAAACTAAAACCAAGTTGAATAAATCCCACAAATGTATCTTAGTATATAAACATAAAACCATGATTGAGGAATCAATACTATAATGCAACACAACCACTCAATTGAATCAAATTTCTTAAGCCATAAAATACACTCTGTAATATAGAGGGTAAGCCAAGGCAAGAAGGGCAAACTTTACAAGCCACAGTTGAGGTAGAGACATACTACACGAACCAAGGCAAGCTCACCTTTGATTATTCTGAATAGTTTATGTTACTTAAGAAAAATTACTTTTGCATTATGTGTTATTACATGTTGCATTAAAATGACTTTTTTTTTAAAAAATAGTGGTTAGAGAGAAAAGAAAAAAGGCATAGAGGAGAAAAGAAAATGGCTTAGAGGAGAACAGATCCAACTAAAGGAGCAGTTAGACTATAAGTTGCGTATAATAGGAGAGTATAGAACGGTCAGGTTTAGGATTCTCTATATATTGTTATAATATAAGGACTAAACAACTCTTATTTAGGTATGGAGTTGTATTTTTTGTATCAACTATTGCCCTATTTTGACAAGTGGAAAATGTTACCTTACAACGTTATTATATTCTCTACGAAGGTATATAGTATAAATAGGTGATTTGGAAGATACCAAAATTGGTGCTGACCTAGACATGGTGGATCTAAACAGGCGGACCCAGAACTGGTATAGAGCCCAAAAGTGGTGAGCCTGGCGCTTATATTTAGCATCGTAGAGAGTCGAGTGAGGGGTAGATTGTCCGCAACCAACAACTATTTATAGTCATGTGGAGATATAATAATGAAACCAGAGGAAACACGTTATGTACTCTGACTTACCATTACCTATAAGGAGATACAGATGATCCAGTAGTAAGGAGCTTAGAGTAGCTATGGTTAAGGTGATACAAACCTACACAGTGCTAACTAAACCATAAATTCATGTTTGTCTCCTGGAATGGAGACTACGGGGACCGACTGGGGATTCTTCTTTTTACCAAAGTGACTAGCAGTATTTGAAATACTAAAATATGCAAGTTCACTTTTAACTTAACAACATATTTTATTATTGAGGCTGGAGTGGAATAGGAAACTTGATTACGAAGAGATTAGTCATACAAATTATATATTCCATTCATGAGACGGCTCGTCACACCGATCATGATTCACGTCGCATTCACAAACACACCACGGTTCATCAGTCATCACGTATAATTATGTTTTTAATGGATAAAAATCATACTATATATCCACATGATTGACTGAATTGAACGTAGATTAGCTGAATCCACATTTGGCAAAATGGAATCACTTTTTTCTTTTGTTTCTTTCTACCATTTTTTTGGGATCGTAGTGTGTGGTTCACTTTCACAAAATATTGCAGGATGGCAGCACGCATGAAAACGATTTGTATCGGATACGCGCGCATACGCACGATGATATACGCACGAAGGAAAGGAAGCGCCTTTTTTTTTTCCCTTTCGGTGTAGTTACTCTCTATGTCATATCCCATAAAGTAAAAAGTATCTCACACAACAGAGAGTATGTACATATAGTATCTGAGTATATAAGACTATCTAAGTGGTATGTATATTTTTTTAAAGTAGCATGTACAGTTTTTTGAGCATACTCCTTTCTATGTATGAATATAAATGTATTAGCAAAATATGGCAAAAACTATGTACTTTCTTACAATTTTTTTATGTGGTTGATATTAGAATATCTTAGAATTAGTATATGAGTATACTTAAGGTGATAAATGAGTATGTTAAGTCCGTTTATATGGTATATCATGGGTGGGAGTAACTACACCTGAGAATAGAAAGAGTGTATGTGTGTGTGTATAAATAGTTTCATGCTCTTGGGAATACGTACTCACACTTTTCGTATACCACTTAAATGATATTGTTATACCTCTTTATCTATTTTAACATACTCTAATAATAATTATAAGATACTCGAAAGTGAGTTTCATAAAAAATTTCATCAAAATCCACTTTTTACAACATAGTTTTTGTATATAGTCCTTTTATGTATGAAAAATAATATATTGAAAAAATAAAGGGTTCTGATGAAATTTTTTCAATAAAATCGCATTAGAGTATCTTAGAATTAGTAATTAAGTATACCTAAAATGATAAAGAGATATAAAATATTCGTTTAAGTAGTATAGTGAAAGTAAGAGTATATATTTCATACACACACATATATACCAAAATGGGACACCATGGTGTAAGGGCACCATGATTTTAAATGCACGAATTTAATCTAAATTTGGGTATATTTTTTGAAAATGTTAGTTTTAAAGTATATACCTATCTATAATAATTCAAATAAAATGCACACATTTGAAAAAATATACATGAATTCAAAGATTTTTTTAATAAAATCAGCACATGCCTATAATCAAACTATCACAAAAAGGCAACTACAGTTCGAATTTTAGTTCAAACTTGTTTGAAGTAGTTAGTAAACTAGTTAAACTCGACATCTAATAAAATCCAAAATTTTCACATGTAATACATAGGAAAAAAATACCTATTTTAGATCATGATGCTATGACACCATGGTATCATATATATATATATATATATATATATATATATATATATATATATATATATATATATATATATATATATATATATATATAGGAATTTTCATATATAGGACGAGTGTTTTATGCACCATGGTGCCTAGGCACCAATATCAATACCCGTTGATTTGCTTCGAGATTCGCAACGTTTGATGTGGGTATCTTCATATACCCATAAAAAAGTATATTTGAGATGTCAAACTCCGAAAAAATTTAAATTTAACTTCAGTTTAATTAGTTTGAACTATTTTTATGGTATATACTCACTGTAGTTGCATTGAACTCAAAAGTAGTTCAAACTAGTTTGAACTGAGTTCAAAACTAACTTACCATAAATATATCAAGGGTATAAAACATTTTCATACCCAAACTCAAAAAAATTATCAATCATACACGTGTATCAGATGTTGGTGCCTAGGCACCATGGTGCATTATGTAATTTTCATATATATATATATATATATATATATATATATATATATATATATATATATATATATATATATATATATATATATATATATATATATATATATATATATATATATATATATATATATATATATATATATATATATATATATATATAGACACACACATACATACACACAAAATTTGCAGATCTTTCGTTTATCGTTAATTGGGCGATGAATTCACAAGGCAGTAGCAAACTACACGCATGTATCTGTAGATAGGAGTGGATATCGAACTAGGTCTTCAACTTGTCGTGCTTTTTTTTGAAATTGACATGATTTGATTTAATACTATTTTATTGATTATTTAGAAGTATTTTTAGAATCGTGATAACGAGTCGAGTCAAAGCAAAATTTAATTTTATCCTAAATCTAACTTATTCAATACTTTAACTAATTAACAAGTGTAATTAAAGTAATGTTGAACCGAACCACGAGTGCCGCTAAGAACTTTTTCCCACCCCTATCTGCAGGTGCAAGTGCAACTGAACAAATAGAAGAATGGCTTTGGCTCATTCAGATGCCCGCCGCGTCTTCTTGTACCATGTATCTGTCGGCGCCTAAAAAGGGCTACCAATAATGCATGGCACGCTCCTCACCAAACAGAAAACATCATCATATCACTCACTCTCTTTGTAAAAGAAAATGGATTAAATCAAGGAGGAATATAATGCTCATCACCTTACAAATGAAAGCCTTTTAGGGCATATTGTGTCCTACGGTGATCTCTCTGCTGTTTTTGGGTCTCCAATTACACCAAGGATATCATGTAATGGACATTGAACTACTGTCACGCTTTTCTGTGTTCACAAGTGTCAGTTCACGTCCTAATTAAACTGAAGAATATTTAAAGAGCATGTATGTTCTTAGTTAATTTATCCAACAACCTTGAATCAATGATCCCAAATCAAATCAGTTCCCTTTCATTTCAGCATGCAATGAGCCATATCATCATTATATGCTTGCATGGCTTTCCCTGCATGCAACTTTTAGGGAATTCATTATTGAAGTTAGCTAATCCATCTCTATAGTAGCAGCTTTGATCCAGAATAAATACTGAATAGTTCGAGCATGGTTCCTGCAGTTTTTGAGCTGGCTGGAATTATTGATAGACAGAGGCCGGCCGGATCACTAACCAACCAGTATCCCCTCTGAACTTTAATTTTCAGCTTCACGATAGTGTGCCATTACTAAACTATTACAACTGAATTAAAAGCTAACCTACTAGAGTAATATAACAAAGTGCTAAGTTGCATTAGCATCTTTTTCTCCCTCAAAAGAAGAAAAAATGGAAAAGAAAAATGGTGCTACTTCCCCTAAAGCAATTACCATATCTAGCCTTAGCAAAAGATACAATCTTTGTCGAGTAAAATCCGGAGAGGATCACCCTGCTCCATATCAAAAGAGAAAAAAGGTCTAAGTACATCATTGCAGCTATACAAGTCGATTGGGGTTATTTTTCAGCTGTTAGCAACCTTTTCATTTTATGATGTATTGGGGATACACTAGCTGCAAAGTTTTAGGACTCAACACATTTCGAATCGTGCCTTCGTCTCCAGCATTGATTTCCTATCCGACAGTGCATGAATACATGCTGAATGGAACGGCAGAGAGTACAACACCGTTTAAGAGAGTTGTTTACATAAATGGCACTATACCTACCTTTTCTTTCAAATTTAGCTTTCGGACGTTCGTTTTTGCAAATTTAGCCTCCTCTTTGTGCTTGGTAGGACGTCGGTCTGCTGCATAATACTTAAATAGTGTTAATCATGGTTAATTAGTGCTAATCAATGCAATATATTGATTAATTAGTGCTAATTATGCCTCTAATCCCCTGCCATTGTGCAGCTCCTCGACAGGTCTTGCCGAGCTCTGGTGCCGCGGTAGGACCTGCTGAGTTGCTATAGCGCAACAGCTTACTGTGCCTGCCGAGTTCAAGAAGGAGGTTAGATTTGCAAAAACAGATATCCAATAGTCAAATTTGAAGAAAAAAGTAGCTACAATACTATTTATATGAACAGTTCTGTTTAAGAAGAAAGTACCGGCGGTACGTGAAACGAAACTGAATTTTGGAGAAAAATCTCAATTCCATTTTGGTTTTGATTTCTCTTGATCCTTAGTCTAATCCAGCTCAAACCTTAGCCATCCAAGCTTCAAGATCTGTGCTGCATCGCCTCAATGGCTGAACTTTGCGTTGGCACTGTTCACGGTCATATTTTTTTCATGGCCGCCCTGTATTGCCGCCACCCTGCTTTTCTCGCCCACTCCCACGCCTTCCCGCGTCTTCTCGCTGTTACCACTCCTCTGTGCGTTGTTAGGCACCGTACGCCTCCATACTCCCTTCTCTGACACTTTCCAGTCCCGTGTCAGAGCCACCGGCCACGGTCGCCACCATCGCGCCGACTCTCTCGTGTTCCGCTCTCTCAGCTCTCCCGCCCGACCTGACACCGCTTCTACCCTTAGACCGCCGCCTTGCTTCACCCAAGACAGCTAGTACACCACCCTCCGCCAGCCGCACCGCACCTCCTCAAGCATTCTCGACATTGCCACGCGCCACCGCCGTCGCCGTTACCCACTCCCTGTAGCCAATCGCCTTAAGCTTGCTATAAAAGGCCCCAAGCCCCTGCTGTAAACTCCGTCGGTGACCAGTAGCCCATAGCACACCCCAATTGCCTCGGTGATCCCACACCGCCGACAATCAATAGAAAATCTGAAAGTAAGCTATACTTCAGTTCTTGTTGTGCGGTTCATTTTGTTTCAATTGCTTGCGCCCACAGCCTCCTCAAGCCCCCAGGAATTTCCCTAAATCGTCGCCTTAGCTCCCCGAGCTCTCCTCTCCTCCACCGTTGAAGCTCGCCGCTCGGCCGAGGCACCTCGCCATGGACAAGCCACCACAGAAAACCCTAGCCCAAACCAATCCTTCCACTATCACCCCTCACCCCAATGATGCTCAAACACCAATACTTTGACCCCCTTAACCCTTGGAACTCAGCATTGCCATTCAAACGCTCCGCAGGAAGAAGGCCTCGTCGCCGACGAACACTGCCTCCCAAGACACTGTTAACCCCAAAAATGGACTCCCTGCATTCCCAGGAACCCAACCATGGTCCCTAATCCCATCGCAAATCACTGTAACGCCGCCGGTCGCCGCCACTCTCCTCTGCTTTCGGTGGTGCGCGCAGTCGGGGTGAGAAAGATGAACAGTAATGGCTGGTTACTGTTCACCCGACCCGGTAAGCTCGAACCTGAACCCGTTGAACTGTTCTCCAATGAACAGTGCCCGATCCGTTACTGTTCATCCAAACCCGAAAATACAAGTTTATACCGATTTTGACCGTTTCGAGCCTGCCGACCCATTTCTCAGCCCCATTTTGCCTTTTGGACCGCCCCTTTGAGCCCAAAGCCCTATTTATTTGGATTTTTGGATTTTCTTTCTTTATTTCTAGCTCAATCCTTCGAGCATGGAACTGAGTTATTTTATTTGGCTTTGCGTTAGCTTCCGACATTGAAGTTCAACCGGATCAGGAAGCAGAAGATCAAGATCAAGTTCAAGAAATTGAAGAATTTGAAATTGTCGAAGTCATAGATCCACAAGGCAAGTCACATATCTTTGATCATATTGAACATACATTCCGTGAATAATTATTTATCAGTACTTCTATTATGTTATTTACGCACTGTTATTTTATGTATAATGAATGCTTAAAATGACATGATACTAGTTATGTCCTACCACCCGAAAAAGCCTAGTTTAATTCGATGGCCATATTCACCTTGAACCCTAGTAATACTGAATATACTATTTAAATAATCTAGGTAAATTAGATGATCAAATATCTCATACTACAAGATGATCCAGCTTTTGCCGAAAAGTTATTGGTTGTGGTTGAAAGTTGTTTCAGTGAAAAAAAGGACTAAAACCTTATGCCAAGTAAATAACATAGTAATCGCTCAATCACAAGCGTCGACTTATCAAATCTGGTTTAGTAGCTACTCAAATCGATTGAATATCTACTATAAGGATATGATATACTGTTCTAGGAGAGGGAACAGCCGGTGTAAAGAATGTGGTATGGTAACGGTAAAACCATACTTTCACAACGGTAGGCTCCGCCTTATCAGGCCACTGTTTTCCGTGACAGGGGGTCCATAGTCTATCGAGTAGAGGCTACATAAAGAGATGAGTAGTGAAACAACCTTATTTTCTCAACTCAGTCATGAGGGTTGAGGAATCTTGTGGGTAAAGTTGGGCAATTCTGCAGAGTCATTTGCAAATGGTATTCGAATACACCGTGCTTCTAGTATATGAAGCCGTGTTTAATTTGTGATTCCAATAGCGAAGCATAAGTAGATTTGGAATTGTTTTGGAAATGTGGAAGTTTGGTAATCAAGTTTGAAAACTCACAAATTCCTTAAGAAGCTTATAATTTGTTATATTTAAAAACAAAATATTTATAAATAAAATTGCATCCACAAATACTTTAATAAAACCAATATATTTCCATCATTTGGAAACCCTGGCAAGTAACATCTTCTCATATGACTTGTTGAGTACGGTTGGTTATACTCAGTCTTACTTTATTTTCCTTAACATGATGTTACAAGTTTTCGTGTTAGGTTTATGACCGTACTCAAGCGTTCCTGTGGATTTTCCTTGGATCTTTAGATTGTAAGTTAAGTTTTAGGCTTGGACGTCTTTAAAATTGTTAAAATTGACTATTGAGTCTTATTTTAATCAAATTAACTCTTTTTAAATGTTTGTGAGTAGGCATAATATTTCTTTTGTCCGTAACTAAACTCCTAGACTGTTACGAAAGGTAATAACGTTTCTGTTCCTAAAAACACCAATCACTGGGAAGGTCCACAAACACAACGCATGCGCCTACCAGAATGCAGCGGTGGTTCAAATGCTGGTCCTCTGCAATGCAATGCAAAGGAAGGGAAAGAGCGCAAAGGAATAGGACCATTTCTAGGCCAGATCTTTTCTGATAACCTGAACCCCAGGGTGCCTGGATTTTTCCTCATCCGAGCAAAGCTCTGTCCCAGTGCTTTGCATCATGCATAGGGCAGGACAAGATGATCAAGGATCACAAAATGATGCTGACTTGTCAAAGTTTTTGGTGCATCATCAATGTGTAACAGCAACAGCAGCAACTAGGGAGGTGGTTGGATCACAGGATGCTGTATTAATTGGAAGCAAGCTGGTTTCGTTTCAGAATATATATACACCATTTGCAGTTTTGCTTGCACTCAAATAATGTAACAATACAGTACTTGAGATAAATACAAGGGGCAGGCAGCTAGCTTGGAGAACTGTAGAGGGAGAGCCTAGCTGGAAAGACAAATGACTGAAAACAATGGCATGAACCATCTCCACCATGTGCATATCCATCCTGAACTGTGCTGACAGGCAAGTGTATGAACACCACGAACTGGACAAGACGGAATCCAAAGGAAACATGCATGCCCATAGAAGCTCGTTGGACAATTCAGCAGGGTGGTTACTGTCATCACCATTACTTGCAAAACAAAAAAAACAGCGCATCAATTCAATTCATTCACCAATGTTCGCATGCTTTGAACAGTGTGTATGTGGTGCGATTTGCTGGTCGTGTTCCTTCACATCTCCTCATCATTTTCATCTTTTTTCTTCTGTGAGAACAAATGGATAATCATAATAATATTCAGCTGGGATTAGGCAGGCAAGTGTGCCAAAAAAAAAACCACTAGCAAGTAGTGGCAACCGCGCTCTGCCATATTAGAAGTCCTAATCGAGGTAGTTAGGGGCAGTCAAAAGAAGGGAGACATCTACTGATCTATCCAATCATCATTTCTTGTGTAGTTGCCTTGTTGCAAACAAATGCTGCTTTCACTAGTGTAGGAAATGAAACCCAGTGCAGAGACAGAGGCAGGCAGGGGTCCACGGGTGCTTGACCCAGGAGCAAGAGACCCAAACAAAAGCAAAGCTCTCATCATCATCAGTAAAAAAGCCAGAACTTGATAGCTCACATCAGCTGTAACTCTCCATTTCAAAAGGGAGAAAAAAGATCAGCTGTAACTTTTTTTTGTCTGCCATGTAGTACAGGGTTATAACGTCTATGTCTCAAGAGTCAAGACTATAAAATAGTTCACTGCTCGGGTAGTACGTAACCACTGGTTGGAGGATGGAGACCGGAGGGGACAGCCATCCAGCTCCTCTGCTTTGACACAGTAAGCCGGGGCGCGTATTTATTCCGTCCCCCCCACCTGTCGTTGGATACATTTTAAGGCTCTAGCCGTGTTCATCCATCACTGGTATCAGTGTCACCACCGTACAATAATGTGCTGCAACTTGCAATGCCTAGACTCCATTGCGTTCACCTTTGTGACTGTGAGCTCGACCTCCTCTCTGCAAAAGTTTGTGATTTTTGTTTGGGAATTGCTAGCATCAAGACGGCCGATTTGGACGCTAGCTCTCGAATGCTCGCTTGAAATATTTTGTGTTTATATATACAATATTTCTTGGTCATTTATGCAACAAAAATGTTTAATAAAAAATCTCAATGTTGTACTAGTTATTACTGATTGTTACATATATATAAAATCAAAATGTTGTATACATGAAATGAAAACATCGGAGTGGGTGGTGAGGGAGCATGGCAATAATGCGTATATAGTGCCGTTCCCATGTCAAGTGGAGCTCCAGAGAATGATTAGTATGAGGCGCCTCAGGACTGATAACAATGAAGGGGTCATGCTGTTTGAAGAGTGGGACAATGAGGTTATACCAAAACAAAAGTTGCAGAAGGTATGGGTGCATGTATATGGGGTGCCGTATGAGATCAGATCATTTCTTCCCCTTTGGGCAGTGGGATCCATTCTTGGTGCTACCCAGAAAGTAGACATGAGATCAATGAGAGAGACAGGGGTGGTTCGACTAATGGTGGCGGTCCTTGATGCAAATTGCATCCCTGATGTTGCAGACATAGTGGTAGATGACTGCCTTTATGAAATTTTCTTCACAACTGATCATGTTGTCACTGAGAACAGTGGGGAACCAGATGAATTTGATGAGGTTGATGACTTAGACAAGGGGGATCAAAATAAACAATCAGATCAGGAGATGGAAGATGTGGAGAAAAATAAAACCGGGGCTGCGTCCTCTGATTCAACTACTTCGGCATCTAAACAGAAATATGATTCGCATAATGATCAAGCCCCAACGGATTTAGCGCCAAGTGCAGTTGAGAATGGTTTTGACTTGGCAGTTGAAGGGGTTCTGGAGGAAAATAGCAACAATGTTGATGCTGAACGTTTTCATTTGGAAGACCCAAGTGAGTTTAGCATGGCACCCATCATGACGTTGGCTTCTGGGATTGCTTTGAATGTGAAGTTGGGTGCAGCGGCCAGTGTGTTAGAGAATACAACTAGCAGTTTTGTTGATAATTCAGGAAAACCTGATTTGCACATGGTGGAACAATCAGACCAGGTGATGGAAAATGTGGAGAAAAATAAAACCGGGGCTGCGTTCTCTGATTCAACTACTTCGGCATCTAAACAGGAAAATGTTACGCATAATGATCCAGCCCCAACAGATATAGCGCCAAGTGCATTTAAACAGTTTGAGAAGGGTTTTGATTCAGGAAAACCTGATTTGCACACGGTGGGTGCCTTGCAGGTTGGCAACCAGGGGACATCTCTTGAGCGATCTGGGTCTGAGGACGTTCCCAAATTGGTTGTTGTTGCTGATGGGCAGGAGACAGAATTACCAACGCTGAATCCAAATTTCCATGCACTTCCACGTCATATGTTACAAGTGTTAGCTAAGAGAAATGGTATCCGTGCAAATCTTGCTAATTTGGACATGGCAAATGCACTTCAGCGGCTGGACTGTGTTACAGGCATTGAAGAGATCAAGAATGTCAAGGTGATGGCCAGAAGGGTTAGTAAGCGGGCTGCTGCAATGGGAGACATAAGTTTGATGGAGAAGGCTAAGAACTTGGTGGCAAAAAAAATGCAATGGATCCAGGTAATTGCATTTCTTTCCCATCCATTTCTGATTCAGCTATTACTTCTAGAATTATCAACCTAGGAGTTTCTTTGGGTAGAGATAATAGCCTTATTTCATCTTCTGTTACTTCTCTTAAAAATATAGAATTAGATAGATTAAAGGTGTCGGCTAAAAACCTTAGTAGCAACAAAGAGTCCTCTCCTAACATTAACCTGGATGAGGAAGAAGAAGATTTATTAGATACAAACCTCAACCACATTTGTGGTGATTTTGATGAGTATGTATCAGAGGAAGGTCTTGACCATGTTTGTTGTGAGCTCATAGCTTCACAACGTAAGAAAAGGACCTTTTCTAGGAGAAATAATAAAGTGGGATCTCTACCCACAAAACCAATAATCCCTTCTAAGCTGAGTCTCAAATGAAAGGAATTTTTTTGGAATAGCAGAGGTCTCGGTGACTTGGCTAAACATGGGTATTTGGGAGATTTAGTTAAAGAAGAGCAAATTGATTTCATTGCTCTCATGGAAACAGGTCGGAATCATTTCTCAGATGCGACTCTTAAGAAACTTAGTGGTGGCAAAGAATTTATTTGGCACTGCATGGCACCTTATGGCCGTTCTGGGGGAATTCTCCTTGGAGTGGATATAACGGTCTTTGATATCGGAGCTATTGATGAAGGCGACTTTTATGTCAAATTCACTCTTCGAAATAAACAAGATGATTTCAAATGGGCGTTGTTTGCAGTTTATGGCCCTGCACAACAACAATACAAGGAAATTTTTTTAGCAGAGATGGCACACGTATGTAGTAAAGAATCACTTCCCTACATGATTGGAGGTGACTTCAATATTATGCGTCGCCCTGAAGATAAAAATAGAGGTAATTATGACAGGAAATGGCCTGATCTTTTTAATATGGTTATTCAGTCTCTTGATCTCAGAGAAATTGAGATGCCGGGGCGCCAATACACTTGGGAAAGCAGTGGGGATGACCCAACTTTTGAGAAGTTAGACAGGGTCTTAACTAGTACTGAGTGGGAACAAAAATTTCCGCTAACCTCGATGGTGGCTAAGAATAGATGTACTTCAGATCATACACCTTTGTTAGTAAGTACAGGGGCCTCTTCTCATAATAGACAATCACCACCTTTTAAATTTGAACGGGGTTGGCTTTTGAGAGATGGTTTTTATGATTTGGTTGCAGATGTTTGGCAATCAGAAAAAAAAGGAAATTCAGCCATAGAGAAATGGCAAAATAAAATACGATCCCTCAGGCAATTCCTGAGAGGGTGGGCCAAAAATACAGCAGACCATAATAAAAAAGCGAAGAAGAAATTAGTCTCTATGCTTGATGAGCTAGACAAAAAGGCGGAAATTACCATGCTCTCAGACTCCGATCTAGATATGAAGCGATACCTCAATGATCGATTAGTTCAATTGCTGAGGGAGGAAGAATCCAAATGGTATGAGAGAGCTAAAACAAAACACCTCTTGGAAGGTGATGATAATACACAATACTTCCACTTGGTTGCCAATGGAAAACATAGGAAACAACGACTTTTTAAATTAGAACAAGAAGATGGAATAATAGTGGGTGATGCTGAATTAAAAGCATATATCACTAACTATTACAAGGGTTTATTTGGACCACCAGCCGAAAATAATTTTACTATGGTGGAAAACCAAAACCAAGATATACCCCAGGTTACGGAAGAGGAAAATACCTTTCTCACATCTCCGTTTACAGAAAAGGAGATTAAAGAGGCAGTATTCCAGATGGAACACAATAAATCACCTGGATCTGATGGTTTCCCATCAGAGTTCTACCAGGCATTTTGGGAAGTTATAAAAGGAGATATTATAGCTCTCTTCGCTGATTTTTATGACGAACGCCTCCCTCTGTATAGCCTTAATTTTGGAGTAATTACCCTTATTCCAAAAGTAAAGGTGGCAACAAAGATACAACAGTATAGACCCATTTGTTTGCTCAATGTGAGTTTCAAGATTTTCACCAAAGTAGCCACAAATAGACTCATGGGAGTGGCTACAAATGTGATACGACCCTCCCAAACAGCTTTTATGCCAGGACGAAATATAATGGAAGGAGTAGTGATTTTGCACGAAACCATCCATGAATTACATACGAAGCAACTTGATGGGGTGATTCTTAAGATTGACTTTGAAAAGGCCTATGATAAGGTAAAATGGTCTTTCCTCCAGCAAGCCCTTCGTATGAAAGGTTTTAGTCACCACTGGTGTAGCTGGATCGATAAATATGTCATGGGTGGCAGTGTAGGTATCAAGATTAATGATGACATTGGACACTACTTCCAAACAAAAAAAGGACTTAGACAAGGCGATCCTATGTCACCTATTTTGTTTAATATTGTAGCTGATATGCTCTCGATTTTAATTCAGAGGGCAAAGGATGATGGTCAATTTAGGGGAGTCATTCCTCACCTTGTGGATGATGGGTTGTCTATTTTACAATATGCAGATGATACAATCCTCTTTTTAGACCATAATCTAGAGCAGGCTAAGAATATGAAGTTATTGCTCTGTGTTTTTGAGCAACTTTCTGGTCTGAAAATTAACTTTCACAAGAGTGAGATTTTTTGCTTTGGAGAAGCAAAACAATATGAACAGCACTACACTAGCCTGTTTGGGTGTGACGTAGGGTCATTTCCTTTTCGGTACTTAGGAATTCCGATGCACTTCAGAAAACTTCGCAATGCGGAGTGGGGTGTTATTGAGGAAAGATTCAAGCGAAAACTGAGTACTTGGAAGGCCAAGCACCTATCCTATGGGGGTCGCCTGGTCTTAGTCAATTCAGTTCTAAGTAGTTTACCTACATTTATGATGTCCTTTTTTGAAATTCCAAAAGGCGTCATTAAAAGCCTGGATTTTTACAGGTCAAGTTTTTTTGGCAAGGTAATAATGATAAACAAAAATATCGCCTAGCCAAATGGGACATTTTGTGTCGCCCTAAAGATCAAGGGGGGATGGGAATAATTGATCTCTGTCTCAAGAACAAATGCCTCATTAGTAAATGGTTATTCAAACTGCTTAACGAGGAAGGAACTTGGCAGTCCTTACTCAGAAATAAATATCTGAGTTCCAAAAGCCTTACGCAGGTCCATTCAAAACCTGGGGATTCACATTTCTGGAAAGGTTTGCTAAAGGTCAAAGACGATTTTCTAGGATGTGGGACATTTATAATAAAAGATGGCTCACAAACCAGATTTTGGGAGGATAAATGGATAGAATCCTCACCTCTTAAAAACCAATTTCCTAATTTATATAACATTGCCAATTATCCCCACGTAACAGTGCGGACTGTTATGAATCAAGTGCCTCTTAATGTCTCCTTTCGCAGAGCTCTAGCTGGGGATAGGCGGATAGCTTGACAAAATTTAGTAGCTAAACTAGCTAATATTCAACTTTCTAATGAGAGGGATGTCTTTAGTTGGGACCTTCATAATAATGGTCAGTTCTCAGTGCAGTCGATGTATCTGTATTTCATAAGCCAACATATCCCTTTTACCCATAAATTTATCTGGAAGTTGAAGATCCCCCTAAAGATAAAATTTTTCCTTTGGTACCTTCAGCGAGGGGTGATATTAACAAAGGATAATTTAATTAAAAGGAATTGGACTGGTAGCAATGAAACAATTAAACATCTCTTTTTTGATTGCCACCATGCGAAAACTATTTGGAACATTGTTCAGATAGCAACTGGGTTAACCCCTCCTGGCTCCACTACACACATGCTTGGAAGTTGGCTAACAGGCATTCGGCGAGTGGATAGAAAATTGATTTTTGTGGGGGTTGCTGCTATTATTTGGGCAATTTGGTGTTCTCGTAATGACATTATTTTTGAGAAAAAACCAAATCATTCCTTTTTGCAGACTATATTCAGGGGATCATACTGGCTGCGGTTTTGGGCGCTGCTGCAGCGTGAAGACACAAAGGAAAAAATCCGTTTGGCAAGCAAAGCGTTGGAGGTTGTCGCCATGGACGTCTTCGCCAAGAATGGGTGGCCAAATAATAATAGACTTTGCTTTTGATTTCTCTTTATTTGAGTGTACTCCTCTTTTACATTTGTCCAGTGTTTAAGCTGGGATTTTTGTAAGGATTGGCTATGTGCGCTTGCAGAGGCCGGGTTTTCCCATTTCCAAAAAAACATACACGAGTGGTTGCGACGGATAAAAAAACGAGCTCAAGGCGTAGCCAGACCTCATCTCAAGTGACCTCGCTTGCCATTGCTGGTGAGATCTCTTGTGATTGAAGAGGACCTTCCCGATGCAAGACACCTTAGGAGAGCTTGGCTCATGCTTCGGGACTGCCGGCTTCGGGTTGCGCCCGTCGCCGCCAATCTTGGCCTTCTTGGGAACATCGCTGGTGGGTGGTGCCATCGCGTGCAGCCACCGTCTTGGCCAAGATTCCTGGAGATGCTGATGATGGGCGTTGCTGTGGGCTTGAGGTTGCTGGAGAACTTCTGCGGCGTGCTGTTGTTGTTGTGGTGGCCGGGGTGGATCTTAAGGACACACTTAGGGTTGGCATTCTCCTTGAGGGGGTCATTGCGGTCATAGGTGCCGCTCACGTCTGATCAGGGGCGGAGCCACACCTCGGACAGGGTAAACTTCAGCCTGAGATGTGGAAAAATATCTAATGTATAGCCTGTGTAAATTTAGTTCAGTCTAGGTAATATTTTCATGGTCCAGTTCAAATAGTCTAGATCATTCCACCACCAAACCTGGTACGTAATTAAATCCTGGCTCCGCCACTACGTCCGACCATACTATGTCATCGCCGATGTGAGGGCGGGTGGACACCAGTCGGTCGCGCACAGCAACATATGGGAGAGGGAGAGGGAGAGGCGTGTGATAGAGTTTGGGAAAGGAAAAAGAAAAACATTCGATTTGTACGTATAAACAGTAGTAAGTCCCTTTTTTCTTGTAGCGTTTCCTTCACTTGTGTTTTTCCTTCCTTCCAGCAGTGGCGCCACTGTCGGGTAGCTATGGGAAAGCTGCCAGTGCGGCCTGCCAGTGGGCGGTGAACCTTTAACTCGCAGCTTTGGCCTCTTCTTGAACGCGGCTTCCCTGTTCCGCTCT
This sequence comes from Dendrocalamus latiflorus, assembly GCA_017311315.1. Classification (NCBI taxonomy): domain Eukaryota; kingdom Viridiplantae; phylum Streptophyta; class Magnoliopsida; order Poales; family Poaceae; genus Dendrocalamus; species Dendrocalamus latiflorus. The sequence continues at coordinate 33,029,137 of CM029661.1, read as the reverse complement.
TCTTCTTCTTCTTCCTGCACTCGTTTGCAAATCGCAATCCGCATCTCTCTGTCTCCCTCCTCCCTTTCCTCCTGTCATGTTCTTGTTTTCTTGATCTCAGGTTTGATCTTATCCTGAGGTAGGATATCCAAATCTTAGTTCCCTACTGTTGCTAGCTACATTGTTCTTGCTTTGTCCAGTTCCTTCGCCTCATCTGATCAAGCACAGTTCTTGATCTTGGCAGGTCAAGCAGAATTTGGTCTACTCTGCTCGGCGATATCGTCTGTTCATGAGATGGATACGTACAGATACGTAGGCGTATAGGTAGATAGTGAGACAGATTGTTGTGCGAAATCTGTGGTCTTGGCGCTGTACGGAGCATGTCGGAGTCCACCAGAGCGTTCGAGGTGAATGTGCCGTCGTCCAGCGCCGGCGAGCCGGTTCCAAGAACGGCCGCTGCCCATGGGCGGGCCAAGAAGGGCGACGCGCGGCTGGGCGGCGGCGGCAGCGTTCCGTTCCACAGGTTGTTTGCCTTTGCCGACGGGGCGGACGCGGCGTTGATGCTGCTCGGCACGCTCGGCGCGGTGGCCAACGGCGCCGCGCTGCCGTTCATGACCGTCCTGTTCGGCCGGCTCATCGACGCCTTCGGCGGCGCCGCCGGCGCCCGCGACGTCGTGGGCCGCGTCTCCGAGGTCTCCCTGGAGTTCATCTACCTGGCGATTACCTCGGCCGTCGCGTCATTCGTCCGTAAGTATGCCACTGAGCTACCAGCACTGCAATTCAGTTTCTGCACTCTGTGAATTCTCTGTGTGATCGATCAGAGGTGACGTGCTGGATGATCACCGGCGAGCGTCAGGCCGCGCGGATACGGAACCTGTACCTCAAGACCATACTCCGGCAGGAGATCGCCTTTTTCGACAAGTACACCAACACCGGCGAGGTCATCGGGAGGATGTCCGGCGACACCGTCCTCATCCAGGACGCCATGGGCGAAAAGGTCGGCAAGTTCATCCAGCTGCTGGTGACCTTCTTCGGAGGCTTCGCCGTGGCCTTCGCACAAGGGTGGCTCCTCACCCTCGTCATGCTGGCCACCATCCCGCCGCTCGTCCTCGCCGGCGCGGTCATGTCCAATGTCGTCGCCAAGATGGCATCGCTGGGGCAGGCCGCGTACGCCGAGGCGTCCGTCGTCGTCGAGCAGACCATCGGCTCTATTAGAACAGTAAGATTTCAGACTTCAGAGCCCTGTCAATTCTGTCTCTCCAACTGTCCCAAGAATGACAAAACTCTGTAACACTAACACAGGTTGCATCTTTCACCGGAGAGAAGCGAGCAGTGGAGAAATACAACAGGTCACTGAAGAGCACTTACAGCTCCGGCGTCCGGGAGGGCCTCGTCGCCGGCGTGGGCATGGGCACTGTCATGGTACTCCTGTTCTGCGGCTACTCCCTGGGGATATGGTATGGAGCCAAGCTGATCCTGGAGAAGGGCTACACCGGCGCCCAAGTTATGAATGTCATATTCGCAGTTCTCACCGGCTCGCTGTAAGTTTCTTCGCACATTTTCGATCAATTCAGTTCAGTTGCAGTGATCTCAATTTCTTGATTGACAAACCGTCTTATCAGGAAAGAACACTGAAGGTTTCAGAAACGAAAAAAAAAATCCTCCAAAAGTTTCCATTCCTTTTCTGTACCTGATAAAGCAACCTTAGCTATGTCTTTGGATTTTGTGCTGATCTAGACAAGTTAGGTCAGGCGCAGACGCTAAGTAAGATGCTGTTAGAGCATGTCCAATGCAGACGTTTAGAGAGATGCTTAGTAATAAAAAACTGATTTTTCTTGCCACATAGGATAGATAAGGTGCTTATTTTGAAGCATCGATGCTTAAATAAGCACCGGTGCTTATGTGTATAACTATATCTATTAATAGATAATATAATATCTAAGCACCTATGGAAGAGATGCTTGCATTGGAGGAAATAACTTTTGCATGGATGCTTGATGATGTGACTATATTCTCTCTTTTTAAGCACTCATATATAAGCATCTTGCATTGTACATGCTCTTAGACAGTGATATAAGCACTTTGATTTCATGAGCAAACCGCTAAGCCCACTGTGCACGTAAGGCATATTCAGTTAGCAGCAACTAACCAAATGCATATCCACTTCGTCATTTTTGTTTCAACTTTCTACCAATCACAGCCAGAGAGTATAACAAAAATTGAATTCTCTTGTTCAACAAACAAATATGTTGTCGGATCCGGATTTTACCAATTCAGAATTCTCTATGATTCTACTGTACTATTCTTTGGATCAGTAGATAATGCTCACAGATACGTTACTGTACATCAAATACATATCTTGTGGAAGCATAACTATAATAGTGGATTTAAACATGAGCTGATCAGGTTGAAATCATTAAAATGCAGCAGCGGAAACGAAAACTTCACGCAAATTGGACCCTCAGAACATACCCATAGGCAACCAACTAGGGTTTGCAATCTAGTTCTTGGTTTCATCTTCTTCCAGCTCTATAAACTCCTTTAGATGACCATAGTCTTGTCTTTCCCCTTCTTACTTACTGAATAGTAGTAAGCCATCACACAGAATGCAGTAATAATATATGCAAGGCTGTCAAGTTAAGGCTTGAGTTCTTTTAGTTGCTAGAAGCATCATTTTGAAAGTTACAGTAAATAGGAAATTCCCTGAGACTTAGCAGTTTGAACCAAATCAGATTTTCTAAAGTTGTTTGAGAGAATGTAATAATAGTAGTGCGAGTTGCATCCACCTAATACAACGCATTGTTTCCTCCACCATATGCTAGTTTAGAGTTACATTCGCCCATTATCAGCACTGGGTTACGTCCACCTAGGGCAATTCAAATCCAGGGTTACATCTACCATACGAGTTTTTATCCCACCTACAAAGTTTTAAAAATAGACACTAACTCGAGTAAGTTCCCAAGTCCGCCCATGACCGTGGTTTGATAAATTATTTTGGTCAAGTTGTACCGATTATAGACTTATGATTGCAATGTTTTACATCGGAAGATTGTCACAAGATTTAGTCTTTAGGCTTATTTGGACGGTTCTACTACAAACCACACATTAGTGTGCTATATCTGCACCAGCTTCTCTTACCAACCACCCATATATTTAAGCAAGTTGAGGATTTTTCGGGAGCATAAAATAATTGAGTTCAATATACCAGCCACTTCCCACTAGTGACTGTCCAAACAAAGTTTTCATATTTGAAATGATGTCAGGGTAAATTAATGTCCCCGAGTATCTAAGCAAGACTAAGTATGACGCTTAGATACAGACATTTAACTAGTATGTTTACCATTAATTTTAAGGTGACAAGGGTTTATATCCCAAACCAAGAAGTGTGGTATAATTAAGCAATTATTCATACGGTAGTAACTATGAGCCAATGCGAATATAATTTGCATAATAAAGTAAGGCATGCAATTTGGTACTTTCAAAGAAAATAATTTGCATTCAAAAGGTATGATCAAAGTAATGACTTGCCTCACTCAATTTACCATGGCATCGATCTTACTCATGTTATGAATATTGTGTATATTCATGGGGCCCAAAGGGCAATATATATAGTGAGTACAAGGAGGATATACAAAGGAATATACTATATACAGATAAGGAAACCAAAGCATATACGGAAATGAATAACAATACTATTCTATCGTTAACACCCCCTCAAATTCATGGTGGATCACACGCACTGAGTTTAGAGAGAAAATACAAATGTTGTGCTCTAGTTTGTGGCTTCGTGAAGAAGTCAGCAAGCTGTAACTTTAATGGCACAAACTATAGAGCAAGTACTCCCTCTGCACTTGTGAGCGAGTGTATAAAGCATCCACACCAATATGCTTGGTGAGCTCATGTTTCACTGGATCACGAGTAATACTGATAGCACCTGTACTATTAGATATAAGTGTCGTAGGTCCCCTCATAGGTACTCCAAAATCTGCAAGTAGCCACCTCAACCAAGTAATCTCTGTTGTCACTGCTGCCATAAATCTCAACTCAGTCTTTGCACTCGAATGGGAAACTATAGTCTGCTTCTTTGTTTTCCAAGCAATCAAGGAGGAGCAAAAAAATGCAATAAGCAGAAAGAGAGCGACGATCAGAAAGATCGCTAGCCCAGGTCGCATTGGAGTACGCCTGAGGCTGTAGTGAGGTGGAGCTAGGGAAAAATAAGCGATGAGAGATTGTCCCACACAAGTAGCGAAGAATATGAAGAAGGTGACTGTAATGAAGATAAATAGCACAACTCATGAACTGCCTCAAGATATGAACAATATGAGCAATATCAAGGCAAGTGCTCACAAGATATACAAGACTCCCAACAAGATAGCGATAACGAGTAGGATCCTCAAGAAAATCACCATCAGTAGCACGAAGCTGAAGGGAGAGGTCCATAGAAGTCTCAGCAATGTGAGAATCAGTCAGACCAGACTGATCAAAAAGATCCTAGACATACTTCTGCTGTGAGAGATAGAAACCCTCAGGCGTGGAAGAAATCTCAATCCCAAGGAAGTACGTAAGCAAACCAAGATTAGTCATCAGAAACTGCTCACTGAGATATTTCTGCACGTATGTGATGAATGAGAAATCGTCACCAGTGATGAGCATATCATCCACATATAGAAGAAGTAGTGTCCTGAGGTAAAACGTGCAAATCAGGCATGAGGGGCCTGTTTGAGGCCATAAAGAGCATGACGAAGATGACATACATGGCCATCTGAAACAGAATACCCAAGTGATGGTTGCATGTAAGCCTCCTCATGTAAGATTCCATTAAGAAAGGCATTCTTAATATTCAGCTGAAAGATAGACCACCGATGAACGGAAGCAACAGCAACAAGAGTGCGAACAGTGGTCATATGGGCAACAGGGGCAAACGTCTCATCGTAGTCACGGCCATACTCTTGCTGGAAACCGCGAGCCACAAGACGAGCCTTGTAGCGCTCAATAGTACCATCAGACCTGATCTTAATCTTGTACACCCACTTGCACGTGATAGGACGAGCATGCACAGGTGTCGGTACAATATCCCAAGTCTCCGTACGTTGAAAAGCATCAAGCTCCTCTGCCATAGCCAGCTGCCATTCAGAATGAGAAGCAGCTTCACAATAAGAATTAGACTCAATGACAGAGAGAGCACGAGCTGTCGAAATAAACCCAAGATGATAAGGAGGCCGAAGGGATGTCCGATCATGAAGGGCGTAACGAGGAGCATCATCAGAGGAATCAGACATCGGTGTTAGCATGATACTAGAAGATGAGTCTGACGAAGGACAAGGATATCTGGAGTAGTGCACCCCAGAGAAACAAGACGGTGCTGCAGGAGCAAGAGACGGTGCTGCAGGAGGCAACACAGGACGTGGAGGTATAGAAGGAACTACTAGAGACAGACTAGAGGAAGGTTGTGAAAGGGGAGAAATGGGTGAAGAGTCAGGGAGAGACAACCAGGATAAGGAGCCGAAGCTCGATAGAAGAAAGGTCGAGATTCGTCAAAGACAATGTCTCGTGAGATCCTAATCCATCGAGCAGAAGGATCATAGTAGAAGGAAGGTTGAATTCTTGGCTCAAATAGTCAGACGCAAATTTAATATTCTCTTGCTTTTGATTTTATTTAATTTGATTTCAGATTTCGTTCTCCAATTTTAATTTCAAATTCAAATTTTGTTCGAATTGGTTTCCAATTGCTTTAGATCCCGATCCTTGATTTTTATTTTTATCTTTACTATTTGAATTTGTTTGGCAAAATCCAAATCGAAAATCTAGGAAAATCCGAATAACACCAAAATGAAATAAAAAGTTTTAAATGTTTCACATTTTCAACAATTCCCAAATTTGGGATGTTACATATGTTATAGGCTTTAAGGATTTACTCCAATCATAAAGTCTTTTTTTAAGAGTCTTCTTGTCATCAACTTTTCCCTGAAAAGAAGTTCTCATCAGGTGAATTTCAGCAGTTTGAATTTGCTATGTTCACTGAATCATCTACTATATTTTTATACCACTCTACAATATTTTTTCCTTTTTTTCGAGAACATGAAAAAAGATTTTTTTTCCTGACTATACAAGTTTTTTCATTAAACTGACCAGCATTACTATCGATTAGTTCCAGAAGCTAAACTTTACTATTGCATTCACCAGAGCTCTAGGACAGGCATCACCAAGCATGAAAGCATTTGCCGGTGGACAGGCTGCAGCATACAAGATGTTTGAAACAATCAACAGGGAACCTGAGATCGATGCATACAGCATCGCAGGTAGGAAGCTAGACGACATTCAGGGGGATATCGAGTTCAGAGATGTTTACTTTTCATATCCGACAAGGCCTGATGAACAAATATTCAGAGGTTTCTCCCTTGCCATACAGAGTGGCACAACTGTTGCATTGGTTGGCCAGAGTGGGAGTGGAAAATCAACAGTTATCAGCTTGATCGAACGGTTTTACGACCCTCAGCTTGGTGAAGTTCTAATAGATGGAGTGAATCTCAAGGAGTTGCAGTTAAGGTGGATTAGAACTAAAATTGGCCTTGTCAGCCAGGAGCCAGTCCTGTTTGCTGCTAGTATAAGAGAGAACATAGCTTATGGCAAGGACAATGCGACAAATCAGGAAATCAGAGCTGCAGCTGAGCTTGCTAATGCCTCCAAATTCATAGATAAAATGCCCCAGGTCAGAAAACTGCTTAACCCTTGAATTTGCATTACTGATGAATAATTAATTGTAAATAAAATTTATGATTAAATGACATCGAGAACTAGACAAAGCTATATAGGGAAGAAAGTCAGTAAGGGATGCTCAAACTATTCTGCATCATATATTGAATCTCTTTAGTTTATGGCATTTCCCAGGGATTTGCTACTTTGGTTGGTGAACATGGAACACAACTATCTGGTGGGCAGAAGCAAAGAATTGCCATTGCGAGAGCAATCCTCAAAGATCCAAGGATTCTACTATTGGACGAAGCGACAAGCGCTTTGGACACCAAATCTGAAAGGATTGTGCAGGAGGCTCTTGACAGGGTCATGACAAACCGGACCACTGTCATAGTTGCTCACCGTTTGACTACTGTCAGGAATGCTGATACTATTGCTGTCATCCATCGAGGATCAATAGTTGAAAAAGGTAGATTCCGGAAAATTGTTATTTGCTAATCAAAATAATCATTTATTGCCTCTTACATATTTTGTCTGTCATCAAATGCTCAGTACGTTAAACATTTCACAATCACCAGGTCCACACCATGAGCTTGTAAGGGATCCAGAGGGAGCTTACAGCCAACTGATATGCCTACAGGAAGCAAGTCATGCTTCTGAGGTTGCAAATTACCAGAACAAGTCAGGTAGGAAGAGTGATTCTAGGATTTGTTCAAGCAAACAATTATTGACAAATCAGTCAAGTAGCCAAAGGTCATCTCGGGACAACAGTAGCAATCACTCATTCTCAGTGCCAATCGGGGTACCTCTTGAAATTGATGTCCAGGATGGCTCATCAAATAAGATGGCTGAAGAAATACCACAGGAAGTGCCCCTCAGTCGCCTCGCATCGCTTAACAAACCAGAGATCCCAGTGCTTATACTTGGTTCCATTGCTTCTGCTGTCAGCGGAGTGATTTTCCCCATCTTTGCAATACTTTTGTCTAATGTGATCAAAACATTCTATGAGCCCTCAGATATGCTAAAGAAGGATGCTGAGTTTTGGTCATCTATGTTCTTGGTATTTGGTGCAGTATACTTCTTGTCACTTCCTATCGGCTCATACCTTTTTTCAGTGGCTGGGTGCAAGTTGATTAGAAGGATCAGACTGATGACTTTTGAAAAGGTGGTCAATATGGAGATTGAATGGTTCGATCTCCCAGAGAACTCAAGTGGATCGATCGGGGCAAGGCTGTCGGCAGATGCAGCAAAAGTTAGGGGGCTTGTGGGTGATGCACTTCAACTGGTCGTGCAGAATTCTGCAACTTTAGTTGCTGGTTTGGTAATTGCTTTTGTATCAAACTGGGAGCTGTCGCTGATCATCTTGGCGTTGATACCACTCATTGGCCTCAACGGATGGATCCAAATGAAGTTTATTCAGGGATTCAGTGCAGATGCAAAGGTATGTCAGGAATTAAAAAGAAAACGCTGAATCCTTTTCTTTCAGTCAATTTATTGCTCCATCCCTATATTGCTCAGAATTATATACTAGTAGTTTTATCACACTCAGGTCATTGATTCTCAATTATGATTGTAGATGATGTATGAGGAGGCAAGTCAAGTGGCAAATGATGCCGTAAGCAGCATAAGGACAGTGGCCTCATTTTCAGCTGAAGAAAAGGTAATGGATTTGTACAAGAAAAAATGCGAAGGACCCCTAAGAGCAGGAATCAGGACAGGGATAATAAGTGGTATTGGTTTCGGGGTTTCCTTCTTCTTGCTGTTTGGAGTCTATGCAGCCAGCTTCTATGCTGGTGCTCGGCTTGTTGAGGTTGAGAAAACAACTTTTCCCAAAGTTTTCAGAGTATGTATCATGTTTATCTTGAGATCTTTACAAATTTCAACTTTCAATAATAAGTAGGCAATTACATTTCAATATGCATTAGATGAATCATATATATTTTAACATAAACTGAAATGTAAACTTAAAGATGGCTAGTATTTTAATAATACGATGTCTACGCCTAGTTAAATATACCTGCAGAGTGAAAGATTATCATATCTTGGGCATGTTAATGCAGGTCTTTCTTGCTCTCACTATGGCAGCAATCGGGGTGTCACACACTAGTACCTTCACTTCAGATTCCTCCAAAGCAAAATCAGCTGTATCTTCTATATTTTCCATCATGGACCGTAAATCTAGGATAGATCCAAGTGATGATGCTGGGGTGAGTTTAGAACCACTAAGGGGTGATATCGAGTTTCAGCATGTAAGCTTCAGATATCCTACACGGCCAGATGTTCACATTTTCAAAGACCTATGCTTGACAATTCAATCTGGAAAGGTACTAACGTTAACGTCCCTAATCTCAGAAGTCCACAGCGTTTAACCTACACTATCAGTGAACAATGTACAAGTTTCTGTTACTGAACCTAACCATCTGCACCATTCACCTGTCTGTCAGACTGTTGCACTTGTTGGAGAGAGTGGTAGCGGCAAATCAACAGCTATATCGTTGCTGCAGAGATTTTATGATCCTGATGCAGGCCGTATACTTCTAGATGGAGTGGACATACAGAAGTTCCAGCTAAGGTGGCTAAGGCAGCAGATGGGGCTGGTGAGTCAAGAGCCAGCTCTTTTCAATGACACAATACGAGCAAACATCGCCTATGGGAAGGAAGGGCAAGCAGCAGCGTCAGACATCATTGCTGCTGCACAATTGGCAAATGCTCACAAGTTCATCAGTTCATTGCAGCAGGTTAGGTTCTTACGCAGATCAATTTAGCTTTATTTACATTTCTCATGGCAGATTTACTTCCAGAATTCCACTGCCTATTTTGAAGAACATTAATGTTGCGTCAAGAATGCTGCTTACAGAAATCAGTTACCTGAAAATTGCAGGGGTACGACACGTTGGTTGGGGAGCGTGGGGCTCAGCTATCCGGAGGGCAGAAGCAGCGCGTGGCGATCGGTCGCGCCATTGTGAAGGATCCTAAGATCCTTCTACTCGATGAAGCAACAAGCGCACTTGACGCTGAATCGGAACGGGTGGTTCAAGACGCACTGGACCGAGTGATGGTGAACCGGACGACAGTGATCGTGGCACACCGTTTATCTACAATACAGGGTGCAGATATGATCGCGGTGGTGAAGAACGGCATGATCATCGAGAAGGGGAAGCATGATACCTTGATCAACATCAAAGATGGGGCGTACGCTTCCCTCGTCGCGCTCCATTCAGTGGCCTCGTCGTAGCACATGCCAAGGATTCGTCAAGCTTCTGATGACTGCTCCTCATATACCTAAGCAGGAAAGATTATACAAGATAGCAATGTCCAAATGTAAATGCTACAAGACAATCCTCCTTAGAAATATGTATACAGCATAGCAATGAAGTAGATGATGATTATTATGAATTTATGATACCTTCGCATGTTCTTGCCTTCCATTTTCCCCCTTTCAAGGGAAAAAACTAATGATTGGCTTAATCGAGAAAACAAGAATCAGCTCAGGAAGATGCACCTTGAGGAACCGCAATTTTGTCAACAATAACATGAGATTAAAACAACTTTGGAAAGATGCTGAACTTACATCGGACAATCTCCAGTAAACAGCTAACCTCATGTCTGCAAAAACCTCAGCTGAAGAAAGAATTCAGGCCATGGGAGCGCATCCCGGGCCAACCAAAACACGCTTAAATCGGTATGAACCCTAGAACGCAATCCACAAGGAGCAGCAGCTCTCAGTTTCATTAGGATGAAGAGATCCTAACGCTGCAAATAAACTCTTGAAACCAACGACAAAATTTCCCTGTCAGAGACGAAAAGGTATGGCGAGCTGACAGTAATATATCAACGCATCGTTCTGAATTTTCTCCTCTTTGGTGTACCGTAGACAGGATCCACGGAACGGACAAGCTGAGAACCAGTCAGACCCCGCGTGTTGCTGACGTAGGACGCATCGCAGCCGTCCAAAGCCGACTTCCCCGACGTCAAACGGCCGTGATCCACATCCCGCATGCGCAAGTAAGGGTGGCAATTTTCCTCATGAGGCGGGGCCCAAAGGGAATTTTCCCATTGGAGACGGGACGGTCCGCTAGGCTAGCGGGGCAGGGATGATGTCGTTGTCGCTCTCTCTTTGTGGTACCCGGTAAAAATTAAAAAAATATTTTTATAATATTTTATAGTATTTCAGTATAGGAGATTGTATTTTTTTTCTTGTGCATGTAAATTAAAACTTAAATTTATATGTTAGAATATATTTTAAAGCTATATTTAAGAAATCTACCTAAATAATTATAGCATAATAAATAAAGTCTAATTAGTATTTCTAAAATTAATTTTGTTTTTTTTTGTGTGCCCACGGAATCCCCTTGGGTTCGGGTCCGGAGGGACGAGGGGCGATCTCCGCCCGTTTTGCCTAACGGGGCCGAGGCCAGCTAACGGAGATCGAGGCGGAGCTGCCGCCACCACTATGGGCGAAGCAGCGGCCACCGCCGACCGGGGGGCACCTCCTCCTCGTTGGTCCACGTAAGCAGAGCACCGTTGCTTAGCCAGTTACCATGCGCCACGTGCTCCCCGAAGGGTATCGTAGTAAAATCTCAGAATGCGAGGCGCGTAGGAGGAGGAAGAGAAACGCGCAGAAGGATAGCGTAGGGAGGCGGGCAGGTGGTAGGTCTTCCCATAACACACCATGGAGCTCGCCGGCGCTCCTCTCTGGCAATCGTCGGCGTCGATGCTCCCGACGGTCCTGAAAGGGGGGAGGAGGCTGGCCAGGATGCCCTGCGTCGGCCGCGGAGTTGGGCGGTTTGCTGATGAGGGGCACCTCAGGTACTACGAGGCGGCGATGCGGAAGGCGGTGGAGGTGGTGGCGAGGGACCTAGTGAAGCTCTGGGCCATGGACCTCGTCGCCGGCGACGCGGTCAAAGAGAAGGTTTCAAAAAGCGGAGACAATCATTCACCCCTCTCTACTTGTGGTAATCAATCATACAAGCTGACTTCTGACTTGTGTGGAAATTTGAATACAGGAAGCCACAGAGCTGCTGCTGCAGGAATTGAATCAGATGAAGGATAAAGAGGACGGGATGAAGAAGATGCAGAACGAGAAGGCTGCCATGAAGCTCTGAAGCAGCAGCAGAGGGAAGCGAAGAAGGCTGCTGCTGCGATGAACTGTGAAGATGGCTCCTCCTCTGAAACAAGTGAGGAAGAGCAATTGATGAAAATGAGCTGTGTTGCGATCACACCCACACCCGAAATTGAGCAGGGCATGGTGATCTCTATGGCAGTGCCCCAAATTGCTGCATCTGACATCGCAGCAGTCCCGGGAATGGAGTGTGAGAAGACGGCGAAGAAGGCAACGAAGAAGTGGGAAAAGGAACAAAAGAAAGCTGCAAAGAAGGCCATGAAGATGAAGAAGGAAGAAAAGAGGATGGCCACACTGAATTGCTGCAAGGATGAAGACTGCTCCTCGTGTTCATCAGAGACCAGCGACAGCAAATGCAACGGGGAAGTCGTCAGAATGAGCCGCTGTGCTACCATCACCACTCCGCAAAACCCACCTGCAAGCACAGTTTTCCCTATCATAGTGCCTCAAATTCCAGAGCCTGTGACACCGGAGCCACGCCGAGATGCTCAGATCTCTTCAGAGCCTGCAAACGCAATGCAGCGCGCCACCAGCAGCATCGCAGCAGTTGAGAAGCCGATGCTGAACAGAACTGAGGTCTGTGTTAGGAATAGTCCTACATGGATTGTGGGAGAGGAGCAAGCACAACTTATAAGTATGAGGGAGCCCCACCCAATTGGACTAGTCTTTTGGGGGGAGAAGGCTCAATACCACTTATAAGGTTGTTGCTCCGTTGTTCCGTGGGCTTTAGTTGTGTTCAGCCCATTTAGACTTGTGGCACCCGGTTGGACCTAGGCATGCGGCCAAGGTCCAAAGATGTAACAAGTGGTATCAGAGCCCAGGTGCCTAATATCTCCTTAGACCTCATGGTTGCAGAAATGCCCAATCCATGTGTGAGGGGGAGATTGTTAGAAATAGTCCCACATGGATTGTGGGAGAGAAGTAAGCACAACTTATAAATATGAGGGAGCCCCACCTAATTGGACTAGTCTTTTGGGGGGAAAAGACCCAATACCACTTATAAGGTTGTTGCTTCGTGGGCTTTAGTTGTGTTCAGCCCATTTAGACCTGTGGCACCCGGTTGGACCTAGGCATGCGGCCAAGGTCCAAAGATGTAACAGTCTGCATGGGAGGCAAATGCAAGAAGGCGGGCTCACTTGCCCTTCTGCAGGAGTTCGAGAAGAAGGTGGGCACCGACGGTGCTGTTGTTGGCTGCAAATCCATGGGGAAGCGTGGGCTAGGTTCGAATGTGTGGCTGCAGAGCGAGGGCTCAACAGAAGGTTCTGCTCAAAAGAATCCCCTCTGCATTGGTGTAGGCTTGGAAGATGTTGGCACCATAGTGGTAGGCTTCTTCGGAGACGGTGATCTGGGCATGAGTTGATGGCCACCTAGACCTAGTTCAAGTTGTATTTACAGATGTGTACTTGCTGAGCAATAATACATTATAGATAGTTACGCCCCCAATGAGTTGATATATTGTAGATCTTATGTATGTTAATCAAGAGTTCAGTTCCGTACTTCCATGGCAACCTATATAGTTTCAGGTTAGAGCATCTGATAGTAGGGAGTGTTGAATTGTTGATCTTTTTTCTGTCTGGAAAAAATATGCACACGGATGACGGATCGACCAAGAAAAAAGCCTGATTATGTAGCACTGATTCATTCTGGATTCATGGATTGTAACACCCCCGTTTCCAGGGGCGCGTACGGACACGGCATTCCACAACTATTAACGCATGAACAGTTATAGAACGTTGCGCAAGAGTATACCATTGCATGCTTACAATAAAAGTCCAGCATATAATTGACATAAGGATTAACATCCAGGTTTTGACAGCGGGGCGTGCAAGCCCAAAATATAATTACATTACAAAAGACTTCCAGAATCCGCTTGAGCGCGGCCAAGACCTACAGCCAAGGGTCCTCATCGAAGAATAGATCCTCCGGGACTTCTTCAACGGGGAGACCTTCTCCTTCATCTTGATCCTCTAAAGATTAGATTAAGCAAGCCGTGAGCCATTCAACCGGCTCAGCAAGTCCCAAAGGGACCCTAACTTATTACATGCACGGAACATCAACGGAAGGGAATATACTTGATTTATTAATTCTGAGTGGATGCAGTTTTATTTACAATCATTTTATAAAAGGGACCCAAAACTACTCCTATAACCGGGAGTTCAACAAGAGTTCATTAACCAACCTAAACAAGTTAAACATTTACAAAACTACTTAAACTTTGCGACTGGAATCACCCAAGTGACACAGCTCCAATAACCGGGAGCACGGCGTATTCGAATACCATTTATTTGACTCTGCAGAGTTTGCTCAGCTTTACCCACACGATCCCTTAACTCCCGCTAAAGAGTTAAGAAAGCCAGGTCGTTTCACTGCTCAGCTCTTTATATAGGCTCTACCCGGTAGAATTCACTCGGGTCTGGCTCGCTCACACACACACACACAAAGAAAAGAAAACGGTGCCGCTTCGAGTGAACTCTACCGTTGTTAGGCACCCAATCACGGCTTGCCTAACCTCACTGCCAAACCTCCTCCACCGCCTCACCTGTAGAGTTTCAATCGAGTTGAGCAGCTACTAGACAAGTGTTGACAAGTCAACTCCTGTGGTTGAGCGATCACTGTGACATTTGCTCAGCGTAAGGGTTTTAGTCCTTATTTTCACGTGGTCCGAAACCTCACCAGGCCCGCGACCCAACCTAGGGTAAGCGGTGGGCGAAAACCGTCTAGCGGCGCACCTCAACCCCACTTACCCTACTCCAATCCTAGGGTAAGAGATGGGCGAAAACCGACTTGCGGCGCACCACAACCCCCTTACCCTACCTTGTGCCCGCAAGCACTCTCCGCTCTAGGGCACGGTGTCCCATACCACCCTACCCTAGAGTCGGGTTTGCAAATTCTAATGGCCCGCAGCCACGACCTTATTAGTGTAAGACTTTGCATGATAATAATACCCTACAGCTTAACTAGATTAACAGATAATTATTTCTAGGGTTGCAAAGGCATGGCTACAAAATTAACAGGGCATTTAACGGTGGTAGGATTAACTACATAACAAGTCATTCTAAACATTTTATTTTATTTCAAACTAACATTTCACAATTAGCATAATGCAAATAGCATATTAACATAAATAAACATCATGGGTTGCAATATGATCAATGGATTTGGGACTTGCCGTCAATCCGAATGATTTCCGCTAGCTCGAACGAAGAACCTCCTGGCTCCTGTGACTGCACTTGAACTTCCGGAGACTCCGACACTAGCGCAAACATACAAAACAAATTAAATCCAGCTTGAGACTAATCAAGCGAGGGAAAATAAACTATTTAAAAAGGAGTAAATTGCATAAATCTCCAAATGAGGAATTTTAGGAATTTATTTGGGATGGATCTGTGGAAATGGAGGTCACCAATGGGTCTGGAATATTATTTGGAGCAAGGTGGTGAAATTTGGGAATTTTTGGGATTTTCTGTGATTTTCTAGGATTTATTTGGATTTTCTGGGATTTTAGAAATTAATAAATTGGGGAAAATCGCTGTGAACAGTGAAAGGCCGGCCCACAGCTACAGTGCGGCCCGGCACTGTTTGGCCCGCGCGGCCGAAGGCCAGCGCGGCCCACGGGCGGCGACGCGCGTGCGCACTCGGGCGAAGGAGCAGGCCGGCGCGGTCCACTCCCACGCGGTCGCGATGCGCGACACGCGGCTCGGGCGGACGGGGTGGATGGCGAGCGGGCGAACGGCGCGGATGCGGCGGAAAGAGATCGGGCGGTGGCGAAGCGGGGACGCGGGCGAAACGATTCGGAGGATCGGGCGGGTGAGGTTAGAAGGTGGAGGTGGGATCGGTCGGCGGAGAAGAGGCCACGTCGCGGGGAGGATCGTCTTCAACCTCCAGCCGCTACAGTAACCCCGCGGCGAGGTTACGGTGGCGATGGCGGCCTGGGCGCTAGGGGACTCGTCGGCGACCATCGAGGGCACTGGCGGGTGCGGCTTCGAGAGAGGAACCCATTTTGGGCAGCAGGAAGGCGAGGGGATCACCGGAGAGGACGGGAGGTAGAAGGGGGTGGTTCGGGTACTTGGCGGCGAGGAAGATCACCGGCGGTGAGTTAGCTCAAACGGCCGCGGCTACACGTTCACGGGGACCGGGTGCTCACATTGGTGGCGACGGCGGAGGTTGGGGAGCTGCGGGGAGGTCTGGCCACGGTGAGGTGGTTGCTGCCGGAAGGGGGTCTCGACGGCGGCGCTCCACGGGGCTTCACCTGTCCAGAGGAGGGCGGCAAAGGGGTTAGGGGAGGGTGGAGATGCTCCAGGCGAATGCAATTGAAGAATGGGCGAGGGAAGGGGGAGATTGGCTCCCGGGGGCCACCGGCGTAGGGAGCGGCGAGGGCGGAGCTACGGGCGGCGGGGCTCCAATCGGTGGCTCCAGGAGAGGCTCTGGAGTGGTGGGAGGCGAATGAGAGGGGTGGAGGAGCTGGGGAACCAAGAGAGCGAGCGGAAGAGGGAGAGGGGGTTTTATACCCGATCGGAGGGGGAGCGGGGCGTGGAGGAGAAGCCACTGGGCGGGCTCCGGGGTCAACAGGGGCAGGTCGGCCGTCTCCTCCGCGGGATGGAGCGGTGACCGGGGTGACGCCGGCTCTGCACAGGCGTAATGGCGACGGGACGGCACAGGAGCAGGTGAGGCGCGGGCATGGGCGAGGTAGCGTCCACGCGCGGGAGAGGGAGGAGCCGGGGCTGACAGGCGGGCCCCAGGGCGGACGCGGGGCGACGCGTGGCGCGGAGGCGCCCACGGTTTTGGACCGTGGCGGTCGGGACGGCGCGGACGCGAGGAGGGGATCCGAGGGTGGCGCTGTCCGCGCGAGGGGAGGCGGGCGCGAGGCGCAGCGCGCAGCGCGCAGCGCTCCGCGCGTGCGCGAGGCGAAGGCGGAAAGGGGCCGGGGCGCCAACGGGCGAAGGGCGCGGAGGGAGGCGCTGGGCGCGGGGAAAGGCGGAATCGGGGCGGCGCCAACGCGAGAGAAGAGCGGGAGGCGCTGGGGAGAAGAGGAGGCGGAAAAGGAGAAGGCGCCAGCGCGAGGGAGAAGGCGCCAGGCCGAAAAGGGAAAGCGGCGGCGGGGAAAACTTTCCCAAAAAGGAAAGTTTTCAAAAATCACTCAAAAATGCAGCAAAAAAAATTAAGGAAATTTTTGTTTGAAATTTTGGGGCTTTTCATGGATCTTGTCTATACTGAATACGTCTGTAACAGATGCACAGTGGTTGCGATGCTACACAGTATTCTGGATTCCATGGTGGTCTGCCCTGAACAAGGCACAGAATGGATGAAAGGATCAACGCTGCATAAGCAGGACGGGAACACGACCAAGATCAGATCAATGCCTGATCACCAGCTACTTCATTCTGAATCGATGGATCCTATCAGCAAACTTCAACAGATACACAACCCTTAGCGATGCACCTGACGTCGCGGCTGTACTAATGTTACGGCACATTGTGCCATCCAAGACACTACAAGTGCCTACAAGCACAGATGAATTTGGACAGCAAGAAAGCTAATGGCCGCAGTTGGGCAAGGGGAGTTCGACGTACCTTCTCAGATGGGCGCCACCTGCCCGCCGGCGACGGGGCCGCCGTCGAAGAGCACCTTGTAGAACACCTGCTTCTGGTGGCTGACAGAGAGCAAGCAGATTCGTGAAGGCATTGCGGTCGGCGTCACAACGGCGAGGGCGGCGCGGAGGCCACGGGGAACGGAGGGGAAGCGGGGAGCGGCCAATAGCCCGTTGGGCTCACTAAATGGGCCAAGAATATACGGGCTAGGGCCTTACTTGTTAAGAATATATGGGCCGTACATATATTTTGGCCCACAAGAGAAGGAAGGACCACAAGGAACAGCCCCCTCCATTGGTCCACGTCGTTTATCCACTCAAGACAGGAGTCGAATAAAATATCTTGGCATGCAACGCATCACCAACCCTGTTGCTTTCTCCTTCAATTTTCTTCATCTTTTCATGGTGCCAATTTTCTTCATCTTAGTGTCTCTTCCTTCATCCAATCCAACATTTTTTAGCTCATACTATTTATTTATTTTAAAAAAATCATAAATTATTAAAACCATTCTATTTACCTATTTAAAATACCATAAATCATAAGTCGTAGATGGAAAAGAACCGGACTCCCATGCTCTCTTGGCACTGAACTGATAAGCGGGGGCAGGCCCCACGTACCAGTGGCACATCGACGCAGCAGTCGTGCAGGCTGTGTCATGTCACTCTGATTCAGCCGTCAGCTCCTGGAGGAGAGAAGGTGCCGCGTTTACACTTCCTCTCATGTGATTGGCGGCCCCGTCTGTATTTATCGTCCCCTCCTCTCTCTCTCTCTCTCTCTCTCTTTCCCCATTCACTCCCCATTCACCGCCGTCTACAGGAAGCCGAAGCAAGGTGAGGAGATTGCGTGTTTAATTGTTCCTGATCACTCTCGTCTGTCGAGCTATTCGGGCTGTAATATTTCACATCCTGGGAGTTCTTGATCTTTTCCTTGCTGGGTAGGTACGCTAGCTCTTGGGTTTATCATGCATCGTGTGGTTTTTCTTGATTTGATGCCTGCCGTGATGCCCTGCGAAGGTTTCTTATCACTCTGCTGTGACTGAGAGTGCTCTATTGGTTATCTTGTTCCCAGCTAAATTGGATTCCGTAGAGGCACCACCTGTCTTGTTGTGCTACGTACTGCTACATGCGTGCCTTTCTTTTCCTTTCCATCTACTTTGGTTACTACTGTTCTTTTGTGTGATTCTCATGCTGCGTTCAATTCCCTATTATATGCTCGATTTCTAGTGAAACAGCTCAGGATGGAAGAAAGGAACTCTCCTGAATAATGATAGATATATCATTGTTTTTCTTTTTCCTGAATACGAATTATATGCATCATCGTTGACTCCCTAGTAATCGCCACACAACTTCATCTTTAATCGCCTGTCAGTTTGGCACGAACGAGGATAAGTAAACTGGCAGTCTTCTCCTAATTGAGGATTTGCGGCTAAAGCGTATTTTCCTCAGGTGCTTTGAGTTTCTGTGACCATGGGGCAGAGGCATCTTTTGTTGGCGACTGCTTGTTTGTGGGCTCTTTCATGCGCCTTGCTGCTCGATGCTTACACTGATGGGCTGCTAAGGATCAACCTGAACAAGAAGAGGTTGGACTATGAAGCTCTGACTGCCGCAAAGTTGGCGAGGCAGGACAGCCGCCGTCTGAAGGTCAGCAGCTCCAACAGTGATGTTGTACCTCTGGTCGACTACCTCAACACCCAGTACTTTGGGGTGATCGGCGTTGGCACGCCGCCGCAGAATTTCACGGTGATATTCGACACTGGTAGCTCCAACCTGTGGGTTCCTTCGTCGAAATGCTATTTTTCGGTCAGTCTTCATGTCATAAATTGATCTATGTGATTACTTGTGTGCTTCAATCTGTGGAAGATCATGGAATTCTGATCTTTGATGTGAACGAAATGCACTGCAGATAGCATGCTACTTGCACCACAGATACAAGTCGAGCAAGTCAAGCACTTACAAAGCAGATGGTATGTTTCTCCTTTTTGAAGTTACGGTCTCACGTTTGCGTCATTCATGAGATTATTGCTGAATGTCCACTCTTTGTCTAATCAAATTATTCAGGAGAGACTTGCAAAATTACATATGGTTCCGGATCAGTTTCTGGATTTTTCAGCAAGGATAATGTGTTGGTTGGAGACCTTGTTGTGAAAAAGCAGGTGAATTCTGAATTGAGTATAATAATTCCCCATGTTAAAATTCCCATACTGTATCGCTAATGCTGCAAATTTCTTCTCCCATCTCAGAAATTCATTGAGACAACACGCGAAACAAGTGTCACCTTTATTATTGGAAAGTTTGATGGCATTCTTGGTCTTGGCTTCCCCGAGATCTCTGTTGGGAAAGCCCCTCCAATTTGGTATGTCTTCAAGCTGTATAAGTCACCGTCATAACCTCAGCAGCATTGCCAGTTTACCAACTGAAAACATGCCTTTTCTGTTATGTGCAACAACAGGCAGAGCATGCAGGAGCAGAAACTGCTTGCTGATGATGTCTTCTCATTTTGGCTGAACCGAGATCCTGATGCATCTTCTGGTGGTGAGCTCGTCTTTGGTGGCGTTGACCCGAAACATTATAAGGGAAACCATACGTATGTTCCTGTGACCCGCAAAGGTTACTGGCAGTTTAACATGGGGGATCTCCTTATTGATGGCCACTCAACTGGCTTCTGTGCCAAAGGATGTGCTGCTATTGTGGACTCTGGGACTTCCTTGCTTGCTGGCCCAACAGTACGTATCTTCGAATTAAGGATCTAGGTCATCTCCATATTTGTACTAAGCTCACAGATTCCATGTTGAGCTAGTCATTAATCACTATATTATATTGTGATATACTGTCTGGTGGCTGTATTAATGTGGAGAAAGCCCCTAAGTAGTGAACTGTGACTACACTTTTCTGAAATAGCACAAGACTTAAGTCTTTGCATCTTGTGTTATTTCCAGGCTATAGTTGCTCAGGTGAACCATGCAATTGGGGCCGAGGGCATTATCAGCACAGAATGCAAAGAGGTAGTGAGCGAGTATGGAGAGATGATCCTTGACTTGCTAATAGCACAGGTATGGAAGAGATTTTGTGTGATGGTTATGTTCTATGAATTAATCTTTAACTATAGTGATTTATGTAATGCTTTGCCTCTGAGCAGACAGATCCCCAGAGAGTATGTAGCCAGGTTGGTCTGTGTATGTTCGATGGTACTAACTCTGTCAGGTTAGTTCATTGCGCCAGACTGTTGTAACGTACATGAAAGTTCCCTTTCAGTACTACTATTATACTCATTTTCATGATGGCATAAATTTCTTTTCTTTTTGCAAAAACTTATGCAGTAATGGAATTGAATCTGTTGTCGATAAAGAAAACGTCGGCTCAGATGTTATGTGCACAGCCTGTCAGATGGCTGTTGTGTGGATAGAGAACCAGCTCCGTGAAAATAAGACAAAGGAACTGATATTGCAATATGCTAATCAGGTTACCAGCTTTGTGATTTCCTCTATTTTTTTTTATCATTATCGAATTATGTAGTTGGTGACAAGATTTTGCCTTGTATTCCAGTTATGTGAGCGTCTACCGAGCCCCAATGGAGAATCAACAGTCAGCTGCCATCAGATCTCGAAGATGCCAAATCTTGCATTCACCATAGCAGACAAGACGTTCATCCTAACACCAGAGCAGGTGTTTTCTAGTTGCCCACAGCTCATTCTCCCAACTTGAATAACCAATGTTTTTTCAGCATACACTGTTTTTTTAATAATGGATTAATCTACTTTTACCATTTGAATTATGCGATTCCTTGTTATACATATAAAAAATTGTGTGATTTGCATTGCTGCAGAGCATGTTGTGAACAAGATATCAGTGAACTCGAACATTTGCCAAATCAGAAGTGTTAGTGCAGTTCATTGCTGTACTTTTGAAGGTTGATTTTGAAGGACAAATATTTCCTAGGAGTTTTAGACTCTTGGAGTGAGATGTCTAATTGTTTTGATGATTGAAACCCAACTTGGGACCAGAATAAGAGATCAAATGACCTTGTTGGCTCATTTATACAGAAAATATTTGAATAAAAACTTCCTGATCAAAATTTAGGATGAGTTGATTAGTACATGAAATGCAACTGGCTTTTGTCTTCTTCTATTCTACTTGGCTTTATGTAAAGTTGTAAAAGTTCAATCAATTTTTTTAATTATCTACAATTCTACACATATATTCTGAAACTTGTGTTGCAGTACATTGTGAAACTGGAGCAAGCAGGGCAAACCGTCTGCATCAGTGGATTCATGGCATTCGACATACCGCCCCCGCGTGGTCCTCTTTGGTATGTGTTACGCTCTGATACCCCTCCTTATGCGCAGCAGCTCTCAGATCGGATCAGAGTTATGAGATATGGCACGAGCGCATACGGTATTAAGAACGAAGTAGATGAATCTTGTGAAGATAACCGAAATAATGATGTCAAAACAATCACGAGGAGAGAGAAAGATTTGGCAAAACCAACCGCAAATTCTTTAGACACGACATCAAAAAGAGTCTCTCACAACCCAAATATATCATGATATTCGGCAAGAGATGAATGACACCGAGACGGGGATGAGTATCTATAGTTTATTCATCCTGACCCTTTGCTACTGCTTTCCTTTAACAAGCTACTCCGCCTTGCCAACGCTTACCTTACCGCTTGCTAGCAAATAAGGTTATTTTCTTTATTGTATTTTTTATTAAAATATTTTTAATGAAAAATTGCATTCAAATTCATTCTTTCTCACAACTTGAGAATATGTACAACGCAGAACAGAAAAGAAGGCAGATTTGATGAGTTGTAACCTTTTAGGACCTTCGGATTCTTGTCCTATATAAAAATCTAGTGTTAAGAATAATCTAACTTCAAATCCACTCGTGCACATCTTGTTTTAGATGAGTTGATTCATGGCTTAGGTTCTCAATGACCACCTCTTATGACTTTATATTGTGCCCTCTAGTTCTACTCCAAAGAGAAGTGTAATCCTTGTAACACATCTCTCCTAATCCTATATTAGGATTAGGATAGGAATCCTTGTAACATATCTCTACCTCTCCAAGTATTAGTAGGAAGGATACGAGTCTCTCTCTGTCTCAATAGTATGAAGCATAAGATTTTGTACTATTTCAGCATCCTTTTATTTGAGTATCCTTTTATTTGTCTCCTCAATCTTAATGTTGTTGTGAACCATTGCAGGATTCTTGGAGATGTCTTCATGGGTGCTTACCACACAGTGTTCGACTTCGGTAAAGAAAGTATTGGGTTCGCGAAATCTGCGTGAAGAGTCCGGAGCACTCTGCTATTCACAAAGAAGCTGCCTAATAGGGATAGTTTGGCTATCTACTACATGAAATCGACACTGTAATAAACGAATGGATTGCATAAAAGCTGGAACCAAAGGCGTACGATTTACACGATCTAGTACACGCACAAACCTTTCTGTTGTCTCATCTGAAAAAGAGAGGACATGGATGTCTACAGAGCTACTCCTGCACTTGAAGACAATATGGCTGATGTATATTGAAGACATATATGGCTGATGTATATTGAAGAAAGGAGCATGCTGAGAAATAGGCCTGCCCATCAGCTCATGTGATCTAATCTTATGGATTGTTTTTCTGCATAGTTGTGCAACAGATGGTTTATGAAAGTATACTCTGTATTCTTGAACGGATGTGTGTGTATCAATGCAGTTTTTTCTTTCAATTCTGTGGGCTTCTATCTCTAATTGTGTTTGACCATGTATTGGATAGAATTCTAGAAGAGTAAAGAATATAAAGAAGGAAGAAGGCAAAGTGGGCTGACCTAGTCATGGGCCAGGCCTGGATGAAATTAGTAAATTAAATGGGCCATTCATAAGCCGTAGGTGAGAGACAACATGGCCCATGGGCTATGATAGGTATGGATAGAAAATTGCATTTTCTTTAAGTACATGCTATGATGGAAATTAATTCTCTCTATACGAATCTCAAGTATAATAATTCGTGTACAACAGCAAAGCTATACACATTAACAGTACAAAACCGATGTGGTGCACGTATGTACGGATATGAATGTACAGATTACAAGCATCTAAATCTAAACTTCTATTTAATTTCCACGTCAATGGCGACCGTCAAGAAGTGCTGCAAGGCTGCGTGGGTAACCGAGGGGGCGACCCCTATGTGGCCGCTCCACGTGCTCCGGCCGCCGTGGCGGAGTCGTTGCCGCTTCCACCGTTACCGTCTCCGGTGCCACCGACACCGCCGCCGGGAGGTGGTTGGGCTTGGGCGCCTCCTGCCATGATCGATGAGAGGGCGGTCGCCAGCGCCTTGGTGAAGCTGGGGTCGCTGGTGATCGCGGCGGTCATCGTCTCCACCGCCGACCGCTGCCTGCCTGCCATCCCCACCGCCGCCACCGGCGGGGGCAGCACCGGCGCCTTGTGCGAGGGGAAGCCGTACATCGGGAACGGCATCGCCGGGAGGGCCGGTGGGCGGTGGAGAAAGCCACCGGCGGTCGGCGAGTTGGTGAGGTCGAGGGTGATGGTGGGGAACGGCGCGGAGGCGGAGAGCGTGGCCATGGTGGTGGCGGCGGACGCGTATGGGTGGAAGAGCGGTGACGCGGCGGTGGCGCCGTGGTGGCCGAAGAGCGCGCCGGCGTCGCCGCTGACGGCAGGGCCCGAAAGGAGCATGGCGGCCGCAGCGGAGGTGGTCTTTGCCATGGCGGCAGCAGCCGGCGGCAGCGGGTGGTTGTGGGTGCCCTCGTACGTCGTGATCAGGATGGTCTTGTCCTCGGCGCACCGTTGCACCTGCACGCACCCCATGCACACGTACACAAGTGACAGTTTAGTTAGTTATTTTCTCGCATGCACGTAGGGATTGCACTCGCATGCATGTACAAGCCAAACACGTTGCAAATTCATCGTTCAATATTGTATTTGAGGAGTAATTTTTTTTGGTTTTGTTAAACGTCATCCGGATGTTTTCTTTCTAACTATCATCCAGATTTAGAACCATTGAATTAGAGATCTAATGGCCATAAATTCCCCCCTCTTCTTGAATTCTACCCCTCCCCTTTGAAAAAAAAAATCTTCCCCTTTTAAAAATAAGGGCCCCTTGATCTCTAATCCTAATGTCACAAATTTGTATGATAGTTAGGAAGAAAATATCCGGGTGCATTTTTTTTTTGAGAAACAGAAGGGTTTTGGTCAGATGCCACCATCTGTTCGTGGAAGAAAGTGCAAACGTGTTAAGGTAGCTCATCCATCGATCATGCATGCTGTTACTATATGTAACTAGTAGAGACAGGTTCAATAGCGTATGCAAGGGTGCAGCCTGCAATGCTATTGCATATGTTCACATTACATGTACGTCTTAAAAAATATTCACAATTAATTTGCTTTAGTATTCAAATGCATGTAGTGGATCGAATTTTCCTCGGATGTTTGTGTATATTTTGTTGTATTAGAATTCTAGCTAGAGGGCAATCGTGCATATAGATATGACACATACGCCAGTGTGATTTCTTGCTTAATTAATCTAGTAGCTCGTACATGTTGTATTATTTTTATTAGTACCTGCCCCCTTTTAAAAAGTACAATCAGCGACATTTGTTCTCCTTGGTCGATTTCACGCTAGCTAGGAATATTTGTCCCTTTTCATTGTAAACATTGACTAAAGAGACATTAAAATAAACAACCATGTGTAAATATATATCATCGTCCAGGGTTTAGAGTTTTAATGCTTTTTTTTTCCCAAACGGGTACACCCGGGGATTCCATTATCATGATGAATCTTAGTTACTGTCTCCGACAGTGAATTTCAATTAAACATTCTTTTTCACAACACCAGAAAGTGAAAAAAAGGGACCGATGATCAAAAGTCTCGTGCATAAAATTCCAACCAGAACCGAAACAAAATACCGAACATTACAGAACTAAGTGTTTCAATGTCAACCCACCAGTTTTTTTCCTTGACATTTTATGTCGTTAACTCATTAATTCCACCCTATAGATCCAGTAGTTGATGTACGCATTAAGGAGCTTAGAGGACAAATACACTAGTGCTTGACAGGAGAACGAGATTTTGGTAATTACTTAGCTATCTGGGTAGGTGTATTGTTGTATTTTTACAAATTTTTTAGATTACAACGGTGGATAAACACACGCACATGACATCGATCGATCTAGGGATTACTTATATATAGGTGGATAGACTTGAACTCTTACGTCTTGATATCATCAGCCGGCCTGCAGGTTGTTCCCAATTACTTTTACCCATCTACGTAGGTATCATTATACTAGGTATATACGGTTTAATCAGGAACATCAAAATATTAAACACATGCGTACGTATGTATACCTGCTTCCTGACGGGGCATGCCGTAGCCATTGTGCAGCGGTAGTAGGCTCTTGGGCACGGGTTACCCTTGGCTGTCTTCTGCCCGTACTTCCTCCATTGACATCCATCACTGATCTACATATATATCAAATTCAGATGGACAATTTGTCAAGTGCAATTAACATATATAAATTGGAATCGATCGATTTGCTCTCACCATTGGAGCCTCGGACCTTGCGCGCACCGACACCCTCGCTTTCCGGCCCGGCGTCTCCGCTGTCGGCGCCTGCTCGCCGTTCTCCCCGCGTTCCGGCGTCGTCGTCCCTTCCTGGTGAATCGGCCTCTTGTTGCCCGCGTCGTCAGCCTCGCCGTCGACGCCACCATCGGAGCTAGTCCTGCCACCGTCGAACGCTGCTCGCATCGCCGGCGACGGGCGTGGGTCCATGAATTGCAGGCTGGGCAATCCCGCCGGTAGTATCGAGTTCGGTGCGCTGGTCTGCATCGATCAGTTGTACGTGCGTGTAGTTGTTAGTAGTCATTAGTCAAAGCTGAGTTAAAGAGGAGAAAAAAAGGCGCGTACATGAGACATAACATGCTAACTACTATTAATTAGCTAGAGAAATGTAGCTTGGTTTTGAAGTTTTTGTTTTCTCTCACACTTGCACGCTGTCGAGGCACTTCTCTCTCGCAATTAATTAACGAGAGACATAGATTTGATTAGCGACCTAAATCAGGTGTGCAATTTTTCGTGTGGATTAAATGCTCGATAATTGAGTATAACAGGAGCCATGTATCAGGTGTGGAATTCAGATGCAGTAGATGAGCATCGAAAACAAGTTGAAGTCTATGTAGCTAGAAAGTGTATGGATCGCTTCCAATTTCTGGCATCTCAACAAGAGTAATATACTGATCAACAGATTGCGCAAAACTACAGAGTAATTATTTTGGTATGAGTGGGCCGGAGATGACTGGGATTAGATACACAGGACCAGCTTCAGGACCAAAATAAATACTTTGCTTTAAAAATTCTACAACAAATCATTGACTAGCTAAATGTTTGTTAAAACAAATTGACTGGCTCTGTCAAGACTCAAGAACAACAAGTACGCAAGAAATGATATCATGAGTAGTGTGCCAAGCAAAGCATTTGTGCTCAACTTCATCCATATCACACACTGATCTCTCTCTCTCTCTCTCTCTCTAAAAAAAAGGTTCATGCATATCACGCTGTAAAATTAAATTGCGTGGAGACTTGACCACGATATTAATTAACTACGTAGACGGGCATGCAATGCGTGCACGCACGATTTGATACGCTAGCTAGCTATCATGACCAAGGTATATACATCTTCAACTTGCTTAAATGTCTCTTAATCCTCATAAAATTAGTTCCATGGAACAAGAAATCAATCGAGAAAATTAAATGTGCAGAGGACAGATCAGTAAACCGTTTGACACACCAGTTGGGGCACTTTGGATTGCAATTAGTGGCACGGATTTGCAGGAGAAATTTTGTATGACGTGAATTAATTATCAGACTCATTTTGTTCACAAAATTTAATTTGTTTCTTTAGAAGAAAAAAAAAGCTAGGCAAAGAAGATATTTGCTGCACATGAAAGTGCACCGTTGACTAGATTCCAGTCAAGTAGCAATTCGAAATCTGAAGGAATTGATGAATCAAGGACTGATCGAATTAATCAAATTAAAGAGGAAATATATATAGAATTAATCAATATTAATTTTAGCTAGGGACTCAAGTTACCTGGTGGTGTGTATGTGGGTTGTGATCGGTAGTAGCGTGCTGTTGTTGCTGCGTGGCCTGGATGAGCTGATGGTAGAGCGCGCCGTAGCTGCGGGTGAGCTCCTCCAGCATCAGCCGCAGCCGCCGGTTCTCCTCCCCCGCCTGCCGGAGCTCTCCCTCCACCGCTGCTGCATCCACCTACGCATATATGTGTGTAAGTTAGACACCGTAGATTCCATTAAGAAGATGACTAAGAAGTAATTAACCTACCTTCTTATGGTCATCCGCCGGCCCGGCCTTCTCCACGCCGCCGTTGACCGCGCTCCTCGACGTGGTCAGCAAGTCCAGCGCAGTCTGCGCAAACACGAACAACACGCGCATATCAAAATCAAGATCCATGGATCTCAACCTGACCTGATAATACATCACGCAAGGATTGCAAGCCCGATCTCTTGAGGACGACGACTTACGTTGACCATGTCGCCGCGGCCTGGTCCTCCCTCCACACGGCCGCCGTCGCCGTACCCCTCCCCGCGGTGAGCCGTCCCAGCGCCGTCGCCACCGCGCGAGAAGAAGTCGACCTCCTTGATCTCACGACCAAAGCCCAGGCGTCCGTGCTCCGCCATGATCACCTCCTCCTCCTCGTGCGGGTCTTGCTTAGGCACCATGAGGTCTTCCATGGATGGATTGGATTAACAGCTGCGAGCTAGCGATAGAATGGAATGGAAGAGAAGCACGCTAGGGTATATATGACTTGAGAGGTTTTAATCGTGCGTGTCAAGTAGGGTCAAAAAGAGGAACAAGCTAGAGAGAGAGAGGAGATAGATCGAGACAAGTAACCTGTTTGGTAGATTTTTTGTTACAGCTTATAGTTTATGACTATTGTAAATAAATTTTTTTTATCTTAGTACGAATAAACCAAACATCGATAGGCCGCTTTAAACGACTTCTAAACCACTTCTAAACGATGATAAAAAATCCGTCTCATTTATTTATTTAGAATATCTATAAGCCGAAAACTAGAGAAGAAGCACGTAACATGAGACTTGGACTGCACCCCTAAACAAAATAGAGACGACGACGCAACGAGAGGACGAGTTGGACCAATGGGGAGACGAGGAAGGGGTTCTCCTCGCGGTGGGCCCGCCGCGTCAGACGGTGCGTCAGCGTGACAGGTGAGTGAGGAGGGCGCACTTTCGTCCACGTGTGGGTTACAGCTGGGCCGGGTCAACCGAGTCAACGTGCGATTGCTCGTTTCACTGGAAAATAACTTTCTACGTATCTTCGCGTCAGGATTGTTACCTCGAAAAAAAATTTGTCATCCCCTGCAGTATTATCTCAACAGTTTTATTTAACCGCTTTTTTTTTAAAAAAAAACTCGATTTCAACAAATTAGCAGCCTGTGGTATCTGTATGCCTTTCCCTTCCATTCAGAAAAAAAAGAAAAAGAAATCCAAACAACCCAAACCATTACCGGCCTCTGAAATTTAATATAGTCGAAAATTAATCATATTCCTCTCGACTACTACTACTGTTTGATTCCTGACTATAAGGAGCAAATATATAGGGGCCCTGTGTTTTCACTCAGGAGTACAACATCGATGTGATCGATCTGTGACAGGAGAGCCAATTGTAATTCGACATTAACACGAGATAAATGTGGGGACTAGACGTAAAGCCACACGTATGTATATATTTCATCCGGCTAGTTTACATTATCCAGCCGCTGCAAGGCTGGAGAAATAGGGAAGGAAAATTGATGTGAGGCCTAATATTTAGCTAGCTAGTCAATGGCCACCATCAGCTAGTTGACAGTGTGCATATATAAAAAAAATTATAGTCCTTTTCAATTTAGACTTTAGTATGCAAAAACCTAGGGTAGCTTATTTCTACAAGTTAATTGGATGCCGTACGTCCTGATTTACATGTGAACACTAGGATTTTACCAAAACACT
This sequence comes from Dendrocalamus latiflorus, assembly GCA_017311315.1. Taxonomy (NCBI): domain Eukaryota; kingdom Viridiplantae; phylum Streptophyta; class Magnoliopsida; order Poales; family Poaceae; genus Dendrocalamus; species Dendrocalamus latiflorus. The sequence continues at coordinate 32,999,734 of CM029661.1, read as the reverse complement.
AACACTAGGATTTTACCAAAACACTACCTTATACATTCTCCACGGGCGCCGTATTGACAATTTAATCATTGCTTGTAGTTACCTGCGCTACCAGAATCGGAGTCTTTCCTGACGGCTATTGAAGGAGAAGGTTCCGAATAATATTATGATTGACCGTTGCTAAGTTTATAAAGTGAAAAGTTAAATTTTATAGAGTTTGCATTTTTGTCGGTTTTATTGTCATACTAATTGGTCTGACCGCTAGCTCGCTGCCGGTCAAACCGCCGGTATGTTGCCAGTCAGACCACGCTGGGAGGTATAACCGCAGCGGTTAGAATGCTGGCCGGTAGTACCGTTATTTAGTTGTTCCAGGGCGGGCTATTTTGTGCTGAGTATGACCGGTCTGATCGGCCTCCGGTTGGTGGTCAGACCGGCCCTAAAAATTTTGATTTTGAATTTTTGGGAATTTAGTTATGGGTGATTTGAATTATATTTGGTCAGTGCATTAATATTGCATAATGCATATTTAACTAACGCGGATCAAATTGTGAAGAACCTGTACTCAAAAACGCTTTCTTTGTCTTTGGATGTGTAGGAAGCTTTTGGAGTCAATCGTGGTTAACGATGAGGATTGGGCTACGCTCATGGAGAAGCTGATGCTCAGAATAATCAAGGATACTGGGTGAGATGGTTGAGCTCATGCATGGTACAAGAAAGATGAAAAATATTGAAGGGAAGGTTCGAGCAACATTTGCATCAAGTGAATTGGTCGGTCCAAGTGAAGCATGGTTTGGTGGAACTGAAATTAAAGAGACTTGCTAACATATGGCAAGCCATTGGTTCATCTACACGTGATGAGTATGACGATTGCTTGCAAAAGGCAGATGTGTTCGTGTGGTAGCCATCTGATATGCCCAGGATCCCTAGGGAGGTGATCAAGTATAGGCTAGCTCTACGCCTGATAAAAAGCCCGTAAAACAGAAATTACGGAGATTTGCACTAGATCGATGAGAAGTTATCAGATCAGAATTGGATAAGTTACTAAATACAGGCTTTGTAAGAGAAGTCGATCACCCAGAGTGGTTGGCTAACCCTGTAATCGTTAAAAAGTCTAATGGTAGCTGGCGTATGTGTATAGACTATGCTGATTTAAATAAAGTTTGTCCAAAAGATGATTTCCCGCTTCCTCGTATTGATCAATTAGTTGACTCTACTGTTGGATGTGAAATGCTAAGTTTTTCTTGATGCATACTCTTGTTATCACCAAATCAGTATGTCTTTAGAAGATGAAGAGAAGACCATATTTATTACACCATTTGGAGTATTTTGCTACGTCAAAATGCCATTTGGCTAGAAAAATATTTGTCCAACTTTTTAGCATTTGATGCAATTGACCTTTATACACAAATAGGCTGAAATTTGGAAGCCTATGTTGATGACCTAGTCGTCAAAAACACCAAATGACTTAATCATGTTTCATACCTGCTGGAGACTTTCGACAACCTCAGAAAGCATCGCTTGAAACTCAATCCCGAGAAGTGTGTGTTCGGAGTTTCTTCAGGAAAGTTGCTCAAATTCTTTTTTTCGGTAAGAGGTATCGAGGCAAATCCTGAATAGATCAAAGCCATCAAGTAGATGTGCCCTCTGACCATGAAGAAAGACGTTCAAAAACTCACCAGGTGCATGGCGGCTCTAAATCATTTCATTGCACGTTTAGGAGATAAAGGAATTCCTTTCTTCAAGCTTCTGAGGAAACACAAGGGTTTTGGGTGTTTGAAAGGGGCTAACGATGCCTTTGAGCATGTCAAGAGGTATCTTACAAGTACTCCTATTCTGGTTTTCCTGAAACCATGCTAGTAACACTTAGTATATCTGTCTGCCACACCATAAGTAGTAAGTGCTATAATGGTTGCAGAACGCGAAGGCATTTAGCAATCAGTATACTATGTAAGCGAAATCTTCCATGGGCCTAAGGAGCCCTACCCTTAGGTTCAAAAACTCTTATATGCCCTCCTTATGTCTTTGAGGAAGCTAAGGCATTATTTTCAGGTACACAAAATTATTGTGCCATCTGAGTTTCCCTTAGGCGAGGTCCTCCAGAACAGGGAAATAGCAGGGCGCATGGCAAAATGGTTAGTAGAACTTGGGGAGTTCAACCTCTATTTCGTGTCTCGAACGGCCATTAATCCCAGATTTTAGCAAACTTTGTCGCTGAATGGACAAATCCTGAACCCGTTTAGGATCTCCAATACAACTCCCATGACCAGTGAACGATGTACTTTGATGTGTCGCTTATGCTAACTGGCTCAGGGGCTAGGGTAGGCCTGGAATCTCTCATGAGAGAGACCTTAAAATATGTCATTCAACTACATTTTTCGGCCACTAATAACGTGGCTGAATACGAAGATTTGTTGGCTAGCATATGAGCCACGAAAGCACTTGGGATTCATCGACTACTCATGAGAGGAGACTCTCAACTAGTCGTGAATCAGGTCAGCAAAGAGTATCAATGCTCTAGTTCGACCATGTCTTAGTAATTGTCAGAAGTTCGGAAGCTAGATAAGAATTTTTTCGGTTTCGAGTTACAGTATATCCCTCAAAATAATAACTTTCTCACGAACTAGTTGGCTCAACTAGCTTCTTCCCAATCACAAGTACCACCAGTTGTCTTCTTGGAACAACTCCAGAAGCTATCTCTAGTTGAAAGACCGGAGACAACTCCTAATGAGACAGCTTCTCTAGAGTACAAGGATACTTAGATGACTTCCATCTATGAGTATCTTCAGAAGGATTCTATACCCAACGACAATCTCGTGGCAGATCATTTACCCCACAAGGTCAAGATGTATACCTTGGTCGATGGGGTACTCTATAAATAGGGTACTCAAGGGGTTCTCATATGAAACATATCGCTAAAGGAAGGATTACAACTCCTTAACGACATACACGAGGGTATATGTGAAGCATACGTCTCTTACAGAACGCTAGTCGGAAAGGCCTTTTGACAAGGTTTCTACTAGCTAACAGCCCTCAATGACGCCAAAGAGCTGGTTAAGAATTGTGTACAATGCCAGTTTTATAGCAGGCAAATACACCAACCTGCTCAGGCTCTTCAGATGATTCCTCTATCTTGGCCTTTTGTGACCTAGGGTCTAGACATCCTAGGATCACTCCCAATAGTACTCAGGGGCTTCGAGTTTCTTTTCGTGGCTATTGACATATTCACGAAATGGATCGGGGTCAAACCTGTGACTGGGATAACGATGGAAGCCGTAAAAACGTTCATGATGAGAAGTGTGATTACTCGATTTGAAGTACCAAGTCAGATAATCACGGACAATGGTAAACAATTTTTGAGTGCAAAATTCTAAGAATTTTGTGATGGATTGGGTACTAAACTTTGTTATACCTTGGTCGCCTATCCCCAAAGCAATGGGGTAGTCGATCATATCAATGACCAAATAATGCAAGGAATTAAGACTCGAGTTTTTGACCAGCTTATAAAGTGCTCAGGGGTTGGGTACAAGAATTACCTTCAGTATTATGGGTAATAAGGTAATTCGCATGACTCTTAGTCGGTGATAGGAGAGACACTATTTTTCTTGTTTTTGGAGTCGAAGCCATGCTTCCTCCAAAACTAAAGATCTGGTTGACAAGAGTCGAGAACTTCAGTGACTCCAACCAAGAGCAACTCCGAGTGGATGACATCAACCTGCTCAAAGAGAAGATGAATCAAGCCTTAATCTGATCAATAGTCTATCAGTAAGCCATACGTAAGTACTATGATCACAAGGTCCAACATCACAGTCTTGCTGTAGGTGACTTGGTTTTGAGGAAAATTCAATCCCAGTCTAATCGGAACAAACTTTTCCCTAAGTGGCAAGGTCCTTACACTGTGGTCGAAGTCACATGACTGAGCTCTATACGACTTGCTATGGAGAACAGCCGACTTCTCTCAAACTCTTTGAACATCGATACTCTTTGAACATCGATCAACTATGTAAATTTTACGTGTAACATTTCTAGTCTTTCAATAAAGCTTTTAATTTTTTTCAAGTCTTTATTATGGTATGTTCAGTAGAGCTTCTCTTATATTTGTTTGACCACTCCTAGTACATCTAATTTGTTTAATTAGTCGGAGAAGCGAACACCACTAGTCAAAGTCTCTCCTCTCTGCATGTGGTTCTATCCACTAGAAGGAGCTTCCTAGTGATAAATTGTTCCTGACTTTTGCTATCAGCATAAAATAATTGAGTTGTCTACGAAAATGTTGAACAAGTGTACAAGAAGCTATAATTACTTGTCCTTTTATTGATAATGTCTTCGATTTCATTCACCCGATCAAAGGAAGGTAACACCACCTAGTTGAAGTATTTCCTCTTTGTGCACGGTCCTGCCCACTAGAAGGAACTTCCTAGCGTTGACTCGTTCCTGACTTTTGCTGCCCATACATGATAATCGAATTTGACAACAATGCTCGGATGAACTACTTTGCCCTCTGCATACTTTACTCTATACTATTTGCTTAGTTTATCCATATAAATTAAGTAAATAGTCGGGGGCTTGGATAGAGCTATCAATATAACTTTCATTCTTAGTTGTAAATTAGTTCTCTTTTATTTGTTTATTGTCTTACGAGTACTAACTACACAACAAGATGAACTACAGGAAAGGAAGCAATCTTTCATTATCCAAAGTTAAGTCTTTATAAAGGTATCATTTACAAACTACTTTGAAGGAGAGCCAAGTTGCATCTCTTCTGCAATCTTTTGAACAGTTGGCTCTAATTCTTTGACCAAGCGGGTTGTCTCTTCCACAGAGAAGCTAAAATCGTGGTCGATTGGGTGTAAGTTGAGGTTTTGGTTGCATACCTTGAGCTTTGCCAAGGCATAGCTTACCGCGCCTTTGACCATATCCTAAATCGACTCTGCCTGATTGGTCTTTAGGGTGAATAAATGCTTCTCTAAAGTTTTGAGTTGTAGTTCGATCATACTCACATGAGCGGTTATGGTGTCCTCGGAAGGACCCACTTTCTTTGCACCAAACCTTCCAAGTAGATCATTGAGGAGTATGCTGTTGTTTTGAAGAATTGTCTTCATCCATTTGGTTTCCTCATGACTACAAGTCGCGGCTTCAATGAGACACTTTATTTCGACCACAACCTCTGCAAGTGGGTTGAAAATGGTTAAGGCAATACTTATCGACAGACTGGTTAGAAGAATTAGTCGAAGGTAAAGTTGTTCTTACCTGATAGTTGAGTATCGAGCAGCCTTATTATCTCATCCTTCTCTTCACTGATATGAGTAAGTTCTCCGATTACTTTGGCTTTCTCTTCGACCTCAGTGCGAAGTTTACTCATTTCAGTCTCTTGTTCGATCAAAAGAAAAGAGTTAAAAGAAAATGAGAAAGATATATAAATGAATAGTCTTAAGTTCAAAACTTACTACTTATTTTCTCTTGCAAAGCCTTGACTACAAAATTGGCCTTCACGAGGTTTACTGATAAGTCAGCGTTATCCATCTTTTGTCTCTGCGAATCGGCCTTCTCATTGTCAAGTGCAGCAGCCAAGAACTCTGAGTCATGCTTGGACCTACAAGGGTTAATAGTACTTGTGCTCTCCTTATCGACTGCTTTGGTCAGTCGACATCTTTTGGCCGGAGAAGCCTTAACTTTATCCAACTCTCCTCCGATGACCATCAGCTCGACCCTTTGGTCATCTCGACGGTTGTTTACGCCTACATTCTGAAAGGAAGAAGAATAATTATTTGGTCATTTTTCATGACTATGTAGTCCTAAAGATGAGATCGATTTTTCAAGTACCTTTAGGCATTCTTCTTTTTCTTCAGTGGACAGGATGGTAGAAATTGATTGGAATTCTTCTGTTTGAAGTCTGTATGTCTTCACAACTTAAGTGAAATTACCTTATTAACCAAGCTCGCTTCTAGTCAATGAAAATAAAAAAGGCTTTACTTTCGACCATCTCTCGTCTACGACCTCACTTTCTCAAGTAAGTTATTTTCATAGGAAGTTGGGAGCTAGATGACGAGGATATAATAATCTTCTAATTATTACGTCATTATATTTTCTGAGCATACCCCTTATCGATAAGGGAGAGATTTCACAGGGTAGTCGTAAGTCTTTCTATGACCACTTAGTCGTAAGCCCTTCTACGACCACTCCTTAGTCATAAATCTTTCTATGACCACATAGTCGTAAGCCCTTCCGCGACTATATAAGTCATGAGTTCTCCTGCGACCACCTCGTGGTCGTAGACCCTCATGTGACCAATCCATCTCGAACTGGCTTATCTACGACGACTTACTGCATCATGGGTCTATCTGACAAGGCGGTTAGAACGTGCGCTTAATCCTAATAACTGCACATGATCTCTCTCTGACAACAACTGTTGCACGACAAACGGGCCACCATGTCTCTCTGACAATAACTTCCACCAGATCGTTATCTCTCGAAGAGTTTTAATGTCTTTTGGCACAGGACAACAGCCGTCGCTTTCGTTAACTATATAAAGGTTAATGCTAGAGAGAAACAGAGGGAACCATATTAGATCAGGAGATAGTGCTAGGCATTTCACATTACTCTTAGTTGTAATCAATTTCTCTAAGAAATAGTCACACAGGAAGTAGGGTTATTATTCTCCCAGGGAAAGGCCTGAACCTGTATAAAAATTCTCGTGTCTTATCTCTGCATGAGCACAATCTAGTCTTCTAAGAGATTCCCTGAATCCAATAAATCATACGTAAGATAAGTATTAAAACACCAATACCAATCTTTTTAAGTTTTGGGTTTATTTGAATTTATTTTATTTTGGCTACTTTTTTGCATGTACACTACAACATTTTAGAAGAGTGCGACTTCGTCAATGATCCTCACCACCAGTACGCATAGCAAGGCATGTTACACTATTGATCATATTGAACCTAATATTTTAAATTATGTATATTTTAATTTAAATTATTATGCATGCTTATTTTTATTCAAGTATAGTTTAAATTCTGGTTTAAACTTTAGATAATTCTCAATTCCTTGTTTATGGCCAAAATTGGCATTGATCACACAATACCTTGTCACCATAGCTAAAACTCTAGTTAATACACTAGAATTGGCTAAATATTTTGTAGAAAAACTTAGACATGCATAGAGATAAATCTAGGCTCGGGTCTTTTCACATGAAATGTTAATTATTACAATGTATCCTTGACATTGAAGAGTCAAGGAAGTTTATGAAATATTTAGCAAAATAAAATAAAAGCATGGTTTAGACTTAGGCATATTGTTAGGTGATAGGTATTTGGTGGCACAACGTGGGTATGTGGAAAGTATGTCCAAGTCAATTACGGATCAGTCTATGAGCTACTGATACAAACCCACATCGTACTACTACAAGTCTAGTGTAGAATAAACCTAGCTAATTAATTTACGGGTCCCAACCTTGGTTTCACTATAGGTTCAATGTGGGTGTGGCGGGGCCACTAGTAACTCACATGGCACAAGATGGGCCCCAACTTAGTGGATTCTATATTGCGGTGAAACCTTAGCTAGACGCGGCTAGGTTAAAGATTACTCATTTTATAGGCCTTGTGATAATCAGTTAGTCACACTCCTAACAAAGCGTGTTATGGTTAACAATATAAGTTGATTATTTCTTATTGGTAAAGTTGTACAACTTCTGCAAAGTATATAAACTATCGTGGATAGCTGTGCCCATGGTCATGGGTAAGCTAAGGAAAGTTTTTTATGGATTAGACCTTGTTTTTCAAAAACTCAGTTAAATGAAAAATGAGAAGATCTTTTGAAAAAGATGGTCCAGGTAAGATGCCCATGAATATGTTAACGTTGATTTATTTACTTATTGTATTAAATTCAACAATTTACATCTACTTGTTGTATTTAAATATTAAATTGGCTTTACACTTAAATAACCATATTATGCCTTTCTTGATATTACCCTGGTATGCATTTACTTTGTTATTGGTGTAACTTGCGAATACAATAGTACTCACCCCTTGCTTAAATATTGTTGCTTAGAGGAGGACCACTTCAACTTCGGTGAGGACCAGAATGAGTAGGCCGTATCTCACAGTCATTTGCCTATGGGCAGGCTAGATGGCCTTTTTTATATCGATTTTATCTTCTGTTGTTATTTACATATTTGACCTATGGGCCGTGGAATGTAAAACTTGTCCATATTGCCCATACTCATTTATTTAATAATATTTGTCATAATGAATAATATGTATCTTTGTTATCACTGTGTGCACTAGCTTTTTCTGGACTAGTGTGATTTACACAGAGAATCCTAAAATGTTGTTTCTGGGTTCGATATCAGGCTCATGTCCTTTGAAAATCGTGTATGAGTTATGTGTGAGTGTAAAACCCGTATTGTATGTAATTGACGGGTTTCCCTTATTTATTCTAGTGGATAGTATCCATTAGTGTTAGATGTGGACTGGTTGCTCCATCTATTTAGTGGTTGAGGATAGAGGCATGTTGCTAACCATTCCAACCATCCTTGAGTTAGGGTTAGAGTTTAAAAGAGAAGAGTGAGTGATGTAGTGTGATCTCTTGTCCTCCTCATAAAATGGTTGTAAAACCTTTATTATCAAGTAGCAATAGAATCAACTTTGTTCATCTCTCTTGTAGTCTTCTTGTTTTGGTTGATTTGCTCTTGTTTTTGTTATTTCTTTACCTCTTCTCTTCCCTTCTTAATCTTGCTGCGTGCTAAAGACGTGTAATTGATAGAGATAACCCTTTAGATTAGATCCCATCCATCTAGCCACTATGGTTTGCAGATTTCAAGGTTGTCCAGTTCTTGTTTGTTTTGGAGCCCTTCTTGAGGTTTCTTGGTCTAAGGGTTTTGGGTTTGATTCATTGTGTGGTTTTGCTTACTGTGACATATGAGAACACATCTAGAGCAATTTTAACTATTTTTTACCCACGAGCAAGTTGTATCTTAAGTATTGATATTTGCCTGGTTTTGATGCAATCTTCCGTGTGTTGAGGAAAGGTTGAGATTTTGACCAAGATCTTACCAATTCTTACATAGAATAAGTTTTTGAGACCCTCAGTAAGGTGTGTGCAAGGTATGATTTCATTTTATCATGGATTTTGATGTTTGCACCAAAAGTGGTTTAGGTTTAGGCTGATTTTCTATTCTACGAACATGGGGCGGTCAGACCACTCCTAGGCCCGATCAGACCAGCCACTGGTTAGATTGTCAGCTAGTAGATGGTCAGACCATCGGTCTACCACCAGTCAGTCAGGTAAGGTGAATAATTCATAGATCTACGCTGTTTCGGGTTGTTGCTTGGTCGTAGGCTATGAAATCTAGTCTTCTTAGCTCTCTAGCTCTGGAGTGAAAGATTCCTGGTACTTAAGAAAAAATTTGAGAAGGCACCATTTATCCTAATCTATTGCCATTGCGGCCCTACATAAGTTTACTTGATATATAGTTTCAAAAGTACGGATATGTTATTTATAATTACAAATGCGACCAAATGATCAACTAATTAAGGTCGTCACAAGGTCACATATGCGACATTGTTAAGGTCAAGCAAACGAGGGCCAGGGAAAGAGAAAGGCATAAAGATGGATGAGTACGTTATCTAAAGTAGAAAGCAAGAGGCGAGAAAAGTAGATGGATGCATGAGTATGACACATTGACATGAATGTAGACCCAAATGTGATCGTTCATATAGATATTTTAATTTTAACTTTAGTTTATAAACAGAAACAATTTATAGAAAAGTTTGTAGAGAGATACTCGCGTGTGATTCTGACCGATATAAATAAAATCGCTGCAGTGTATACTACAATCAACTAGTAAGCCTATTTTAAAAAGATATTCTGTTTGAAAGTTAGATACCGTAGAAAAGTTATTTATTATAAAAAGTAGTTTTTATAAGTTAATATGAACTAAGACTTAGACCGGCTAGAGAGATGGAGCTGCAAGAGAAGCCACGGTAAAAGAAAGCGGCGCCCTAGCTATGTTGCTCTCTGGACTGGAGTACTGGGCTAGTAGATCGATCGAAGTCCAAGCTATATATTGATCCAATCAATGGTCCAACGCAGAAGCCGAAGGGAGAGAGACTTGTGGACTAGTACTAGTTTCGCATGGTCAGTCGCTGCACGTATGACCACTTGGACTCTCGAGAGGAAAACTAATTAGTATGCATGATGTGTGTGTTAAGTGAGAGAGACATGTAACTTGCTCCAGAGCACACATATATCAACTTTCCCGGCAAAAGGAGAGATGATTTCTGAATTGCACACATATGTGTGTGTGTGTGTGGTCAGATAATTGGTAGCTTAATTTCTATCTTTGAGAGTGACTAGCTTGGACATTTTGTCCTGTACATGGTGTAGATGATCGAGAGGGTCATCTGTGTTCTTGAAGTTGTTAATTTGATCAAGTTCTCTCTCTTTTTTTGAAGGTATGTGATCAAGTTATTTGTGTGGTGATGAGTTATTTACAGGCGTACCGAAGTAGGACATCATCTTTAATGCATGGCTAAGCTATCTCTGTTGATTGGTCCAAGAAGATGATAACTTTCGATTGAACAGAGGCTATACATGCACCATCGAAGAATTGATATGAAGTGACTGCTGACCCCGAGATTTAGGGTTTGGACCGGAGTTAAACGATCTGGTCTGCCTAGTCATGCGAATTTTTAAATTATTCGTTAGAGAGTACAGAGTAACAAAAATCCGCATACAGTTTTGGTCATATAAATAAAATCGCTACAACGTATACTGTAATCAACTTATAGACCTCGCATAAAAAATATTTCGTTTGAAAGCTAGTTACTGTAGCAAAACCGAAAAACAGTTTTTAGAAAAGCTGAAAAGAAGAGGCTTGCTGTATAACTACAATACTACCAATTAGCTAGTGTTTGGGCCATAACATAGGTCGTAAATGGTAATTGAACGCAAATATATGCACAAAATTAACTCGGCTTTGGCTCGGGATCAAATATTTCTCCTATCATTCCTGTAAAAAAAATATCGCTCCTATCAAGCATGACGCTTCACCAGGAGATGTTTAAGAGTGACAACAAAACTGCAAGATGGATGATTAATTTTTCCTCACTAAGTTGATCGTAATTTCTATATATCTAGTTCTCAATTAGGGGTGAAAATTGATACGGACGGATAATGACTTTGTCATATTTATTTTCATATTTTTTTCCTAGACACGGAAATGAATACGAATATCCCGGATACAAATAATGTCGAATATAAATACAGAGCAAATAGATACAAGCGAATATGAATGCAAATGAATACGATCACAAATATTCCTTAGAACATAAAAACCCCTTAAATTGTTCACATAACAACAACTGGAACAAATAATTAGTTATGTGATCAAAATATCCACCAATTCAGTGTATTTTCAACAATCAAATAATATATATCATCAATAAATATAGAAAACCGCAAGACCACAACAATAGTAAGATTCTCCATCAAACAAAATAGAATTATAGATGGTTCATTACTGAAACACTTTTTAGTGTACATATTTACATCCACTCCCTAACAAGTTTTTAATGTAAAATGACTCAATATGCTTTCCCATATATGCTTTATTTTCTACTTTTGCTTAAAACTAGATATCTATTGCCTACCTCATAAATATTGCATAATTTGTTATAAAATATTTTTAGCACTATTTATTTATTTTTATGCACAGGGAATGTGTTTTGGAATTCCCAAGAATGAAAAATGATGAAAGGAGTCATGTTTGGGCAAAATCCGAAGAAATATCGAGTGTAAAAATGCTATTAAGAACTTTTGATGTATTTCTGGGCAATTAAATGGACTCAAATTACAGGACCGAAGATGGCGACTAAAGCTAGGTAAATAGGAGCCACACCGATACAGTTTCTTTAAAATCTTTTGCCTTAAGATTGTTAATCTTTCACTCCAATAGCTATGGTAAACTATGAAGATTAGAGCCTAAGCATCCCCAGAGAAATTTCCAAGAAAAACCGAGCCAAATGGGACTTGACACCGCAAAGTGGTACTACCACCATATAAGGTGTTGCACTACCTTTCCCTCCAATTAGCATAGGAAATTCAGCCCGAACAAAACAAAAAACCACACAACTATACATGGAAAGTCTAACCTTCTCTATGATGTCACGAACCTATTCCAATCAATGATCGAGTGAATCGTTGCCAAAGTAGTGATATTTTTTTATTTGAAGGAATGTTGCACCAAATCATGGCAAAAGAGGGAATCTTTGATCTACTCCTGCCCGTGTGTTCTAGATAATCTAGGTGATTTTAGATGAGTTATCACATATCACAGCAAGGTAAATCACAATATGAATTCAACTCAAAACACCCACAAGAGCATAACCCTAAGATCACCTCTCTTAAGAAAAACAAAACAAACTCAAGAATTTCATCTAGATCATGGCTAGATGGATGAGATCTTATCTTCGGAAGATATCTCCATCTCTTACACGTCCTTTGCACCAGAAAAGAATAAGAAGACATAAATCAAAACAAGAAAGCCAAGCAAATCAAGAACATAAGAGATGATCTATGGCACAACTCAGTTGAGCAAACTTTGGATATTCATATCACCTAGAGAGGAATATTTTATAGCCAATCTCTTAGAATAGCAAAGTTCTAAGCCTAGAGTACACACATAAGGCTCAAACACAAGGAAATCCGAACCCTAATCTTGGAGTCTCGCATGATTCAACTCAATACAAGGATTATATAGTTGAGTCTCCTCACCTCTCATTTAACCCTAACAACCAACCACTACTTAGTGGATCATACCACTTAAAATTGGGCAAACCCGTTAACCCACACACACAAACGGGTTTTACATTACACACACTTGTATTTTTTTTTCAAAGTATGACTTCCCAAAGGCTTCACAAGCCCGATAAGACATTCCATCCACAAAGGCGTGACCTAAACTACTTAGGACAGCGCCGTGGTTTTACAAATCACCACTCCACTTAGATTTGGACAATTTCCTCAATTACCACCCATCGGTTCTCAATTTCCTCAATTTCAAAGAGTGACTTCCCAAGGGCTCTACTTGGTTTTACAATATCATATGTTTGCTCCGAGAATCGTCACCACTTAAAATGCACAAGACCAATTGGCACACCACATAGACGCATTGCCTTCTCACTGTACTTGTCTTTCTCCTATGCTCTTGACTTGAAATGATGCATCACTAGGACTTATATGACACTTCATAGCGACTAAGCCTCGATCTTGCTACTTCTTGATCCATTATCAAAGTACTTGCACACCAAAGACAAAGTAATCGATCTGAGCAAAAATGACATGCACTTGACTCATCAATTAACGAAACATATATATGGATCTACGCCATGACTGACACATGCATGGAAATACTATGACTGACACATTCATGGAAACACCATGACTAACTCATGCACGGATTCCCGTCGTGATTAACATCATCAAGACCAACAACTCATCATACTTCAACAGAGGCCGGTCTAACCACGGCCACCAAGCCGGTCAGACCACCTAACGCCCACCAGTCATGCCACGATTACAATGCTGGTACTACCGCACTAGGTCTCAGACTCATAGACCACCAAAAGACCTCCTCTAAAAAATAGCTACCGCCAACAAAGGACCGATACTGCCGCTCTCCGGTCATATCGCCACCACGGCTATTTAGACCGCAAACAAGCATCGGTAGGAGTGCTAGCAACGATCGATCACACCATGCCAGTCAGACTGCCAAGGCACGGTTAGTTTGACCGCAGCCACATAGCGGTCAAACCACCACCCCATGCTGGTCTGACCAGTGCTACTAGAAAAGCACATGTCAAAATACAAATTCACAAAAATCAAAATTGAAAAGTAAAAGTAAGGTGCAAGCAATGTCTAATACTCATCACTCTCGTAGGGTTGCCACCGCATGGTCTTATACAAATAAAAATATTCATATAAAGTTGTAGACTTCATTGGGAGCTACAATCTGGCCTACTCATTTGCCTAATTTGGACTCTAAACAAGAAAGTTAGGTCTTCAGAAGACAATGTGCACGGAGCCTCAAACAATATATCTAGAGATACATAAGTTTGGATAGTGCGCCAGGGAGATACATAAGGAAGCCATATTCGTATTTGACGGATTGTGTACTACTAAATCCGTATTCGTTTCTACTCAAAAGAATCTATATTCATTTCCGATACAATATTATTTGACAAATATCCGAACCAATAGCATCCGTATTCAAAAATAATCTAGAGCAATTAGAAACTATTCGAACCGTTTTCACTCCTACTCTCGATCCATCACCTGCGTATATATTAGAGATTCAAAGTCACATCTAGCTTTGATCTTTCCAATACCGGCAGTCGTCTAAGTTTAACCTGCAGATTTAGTGGCGATGGTAGATAGCTAGCTGGAAAAGAATTTTCCTTTGAGAAAGACTTGCAGAAAAGAACTTGTCGATCGACCTTGATATCTGTGACCGTACGTTCAAACTTCAAGAAGACGACTTCTTGATCCATGCATCCATCCAGAATTACTACCACTGAAGAATGAAGATTCCAGTCCAGTCATTACATCGCAACTGGGGCAAAGTTTTCCAAGAACACGACGTCGTGATTGCACCAGAGGCTGAAAAATACCTATGGCGTTGGATGGATCCCGGTCGGTCTATCGAGGCGTCGTGTTCATCAATTCCTTTGGAGCTGGGAGTAGTGTGGACGACTATCCAGCTAGCTCGGACGAATTAAATTTTACTTAGAAAAGAAGGAAGGCTCGCGATCTTTTCCATGGATCGATCGTTTTCGATCCTGCAACTAGGCACGGCCTGCTGCGTGAGGAAGTCGAACTGATGAACGACTTGATTTGTTGACCAAACTACTTACATGCAGGAGATGCCTGCCATTCTAGCCACTCTTCTTTCACGTCGAGTCGTACGCCCGAGCCCGTGTATAATTAGTTGCATCTTCTTTTGCATGTACGGATTAATTTGTCAAAAAGGTTTTCTCTCATACAGTACAGGCCGGCTAGGACAGTCGACAGCTAGCAAGGAAGGAGAGCTCTGCGTTACTGTATGAAAGGTTTGCCATTGAGGTGTAAACAGTGGCGAAGCCAAAAATAAAATAAAGGATAGGCTAAATTATTTATTGGACTAAATTAAATTGGCATAAATATAGTCTTATACACTTATAGAATTTCAAATTTATACAGAAATTATGCAGTTGGAGTCTTGGAGAAAACAACGAAAAACAGAGAAATACAAAGTAGGTACCTCGACAATAGAAAGCGCATACCCAAAAATATATAATTATTCTGCTATAAGTACGGAGTAGCTCCTTAATTGATACATCTCTGGACTCATCAATAAAGACTGCAAAATTTCTATCTCTAATATCACCTTTAATCACTTTTGTAACCTCTTGTGCACAACATTTACAAAGCTCTTTTTGAATATCTGGAGAAATCATAACTGTGTGCCCTAGAGCTGTATCAAATGCCACCTTCACTTCCTCCTTTTCATCTTTATACCAATCTAATAACTCTTTGAAATTCCTTTTGTTGATCGAAGTAGAGGATTCATCATGTCCTCGAAAAGCTTCACCTTAAACTATAAGATTGTTGCACAATCTAAAAATGCAGTTAAATGAATTTTGTATGCAATTTCGGCCTCCTTACTATAAGTATTGATTTTGCAAGACACACTTGACCTTTGATTTTTGAAGTCGTCGCAAAGACCCCTTGCAATATTGTGGGAACTATTTATACCACCAACATGTTTATTGAAAGCATATAAAGCAATCTTCCAACGAGAGAACCCAACCTTCGTAAATACATCACTTCCAAATGTATTGGGTTGTGCTGGTTTCTTGAAAAGAAAACAATATAAACAAAAGGCGACATCCTTTTCCACACTATATATATTCCAACCAATCAAATTTATTATACCATGATTCTTGAAAGGACCGCGACTGTTTGCCATCCAATGTCTGTGGAAATGAATATCCAATTACTCGGGTAGGGCCATTCAATAAATATGCCCTTCTCACTTCATCTCTAATTTCGTTAGCATAATCTTCAATTGGTATGCGCAGCGTCGGATCGGTAATTATTTCATTTGGATTAAATTCTAGTCGAAACTTCTTTGGTTGAGTTGTACTCTCATCGGTTGGACGAGAACTACTTAAATTACTTGCGAAATAGTTGCACAAAGTTTGTTTCTCCATTATTGCAAAATCTATAAATAAATTATTAATTTCTATCAATACAAAGCTATAAATATATAAATTAATTATAAGAACTAAACTATCTATATACACTGAATATGAAAGTCTAAAATCTAAACTCTAAAATACTAAATTGATAAACAAAGTAGGGAAAAATTACCCTAAAACAGTGAAGCCGTCGGCCGCCCCTATCCTCCTCAATTCTCTGTTCACACTAGACACTTGTCGGACCTCAATTCGTCCGCCCAACCGGCCGCATTCGCGCAGGCTCACAGCTCCGCCCTTATATATTCGATTTGTCTACAGGCCGCAACTCCTCAACGCCCTCACTGTCTCTCTCACTTCTCAGATTCAATCGCTCGCCGCGTCGCCTCGCTCCTCGCCTCGCTCGGAGTCCCCCACGCCTCACTCCTCCGCTCCTCGCCTCGCTCGGAGTCGCCACCTCGCCTTGCTCCTTGGCCCCTCCACTCCTCGCCTCGCTCGGAGTCCGCCGTCCCAGACTTGCCGGCGGCGCCTCGGCCCTCGCCGCCCTAGTCCGACTCCCCCTACCCCAGCTCGGCCCCCTCGTCGCCCCGCTCCGACTCCTCCCGCTGGGTCACCGCGGCGCCGCCAAATCTGGCCAACAGCCTCCCTTTGGCCGGCTCGCTGCCAGGTCTGGCTCCGGCGACACCCCTTACTGCGTGCACGGCGCACCCTCGCCCGGTTGCCCCCAGCCCCAGCCCCCCTCTGGCCTTGCGTTGTGGCGGTGCCGACGGGTGTCTGAGTGTCTCCTTTGGGTCTGCCGCCGCCTGGGAAGTGAATGTGCTTTGTTGGAGTGGATGTTTTGGTAGGCCAATAAGATAATTTGTTGGGCCTCTTTAAGGGAAATGGGCTGCCACTTGAAGTTTAAGCTTTTTGTTGTTTGTTGCTTGTTGGGCTTATCAGCCTCTGTGATTGTCGCCGTCGGCTGGCTACCGCGGGCGCTCGCCAGTGAGAGGTGAGGTTCGAGTCTTACTAAGTCTCCCCTCTGGCTTCGCCCGTGGGTGTAAGGCACACAGCTGGTCGTGGATCATATCTCCTGTGCTAATTTGTTGATGTAGTAGAAGTCCATTGGGCTAATTAAGTACCGTCTTAACTGAACACAACCGCATCATTCTATTTCTAATAACGAATAATACTCCAAGGTACATCCTTTCTTTTTTTACTTTATCGTTTAAACATCGACACAATGTCCGATACACACTTTTAAATACTATTTTTATATAATTATACATTAGTAAAAATTATTAAAAATATAATGATATAAAAGTATTTTTGATGAACATATCATTTCTAGGTAACAATTCCAAATACTTTTATGTATGTTAATGATTAAAATTTTAAAAGATTGATTGCAAGTATTATATATTAAACCAGCATCTAAAAAATAATTGTAACGGAGGGAGTACGTCCTTTTAAACGGAAGCTAGCTATTCACCCCCAGAAAGTCGATCGAAAGATCTGTCCGAACTGTGAAAAAGAACGACGACGCGCGGCATTTTTATAAAGAATTGTTCCGTTGACTGTCTTCATCGATCGTCCCGGCCATCGTATCACTTTGCTGGTAATGTGGGTCTATCTGCATGGGCGGCAGCCATACGACGCACACGTCATGAAAAAGAAGCTAGCACTGACTCCATGCGAGTCAAATTATTCACACATGAGACGCTTTAGTTTACTTAGCGTTTCGTGCATTAATTTTTGACCGACGTACGGGACGGTATGGGATGAGATATATGGTCTTGTTTGGGAGCTTAAAATTGTTAATCTATCTTTGTAGATGGGACAGGATATCTACAAGGATAAGTCACGAATTTTGAGCTCTTAAACGAGGTCAAAGTGATCGGCCGGGCACTGAAATATAACGAGATAGGAGGCTGTCATTTCATGCAACTTGCAGCTAGCTACGTATACGTACGGTACATGTTGAGTGCTGTTGACTTGAGAGTTGCAAAGCTCCAAATTAATGGAGACGATCGATGCTTTTCTTCTTTACATGTGATTCATGCTGGCTTAGTCCAAAGTCGCGCTCGATCAAATATTACGGCATTTGACAATGCGTCCAACACAAACCTAGCTAATTGGTCGATGGAGTCAACCATGGTGGTGAGAAAGGTGGACATTAGAGATTATGCGCCACGCGACCGCGCGCGGCAAATAGTAGGAATCTAGGATGATGCATACATGCAAAGGAAAAATATGTAGATGAATTAAGTACGTAATTGCCTTTGTGGACGAGATGGTACACTACAATCACTCAATTTCCAAATGTAAATCGTAGTGGTCTCTTGGGATGTTCCAGGCTTCCAGCTTTTACACAACCCCAAATGATTATTCAGAAACTAAAGTTTCTGGATGTTGTTCACACAAAATACCGTCATATTTGTTATTTCCAAACACTTTAAAATGTTAAACTTATAGGAGCGATTAGCTCTCGGATGTCCAATCTGAACGCTAACTCCGTACGCTCTCTCACCATTCAATGCTACACTAACGGTTGGATGGACGATGACCCCCCCCCCTCCCCGCGCTTCTCTTCCAGCAGAATGCTTACTACTGGACAAGGAGACAAATAGATAATGGTAAGGAACTCGAAGCTCAGTGCTTAGCTCACCACGGCGGAGCTACTAGAGGTTGCACCCAATGGCTACGGAGCTCACGGAGGCCACGATAGACATTAGTGGTAGAACTCGAGTGCCACTCTTGATGCCATGGGAGCTCGCAAAGGGCATGTTGCCGAAGCTTGTGGAGTGGACTAAATAATCGAAAATCCATAATAAAACAACTTCATATTGCCAGGAAACACCCAACACCATGATTCAACACATAATAACATTGATGCAACATCAACAAATACCAACTGCAACATCAATAAATACTGACTGCAACAAAAATAAATTTTCTTTGGCTGCAATAAATTGACATAACTGATGCAACAAAAATTATTCTTGTTACAATAAAGAAGAAAAATAGTTGCAACAAATAGTAACTATGGTTACAACAACATTTTTTCTTACTAAAAAATAATTTTAAGTGGGGTACATAAGGCTGCAACATTCAGATAATAGCTTCAACAATTTGATTTACCTATTGCAACAATTGACAAGCTCATAAAAGAAGACGAAAAGTAGTCACACCACCACCTCATCACAACACTGATTCATCACTGGTCCTTGTATGAGAGCGGTATTGCTAGGAGGAGCCTTTAGTGGCAATGAGGTACATACGGCCGGACCATGCCCAACGGCGATGGATCTCGGCTAGCCTTAGTGGCGCTCGTCGAGGCCTCGAATGCCTCACCTAGTGGCAGGAGAGCTCAGCTCGCCTACACTTATGGAGGCCATGACCGGCTGTGGCAGAGTTGAGTCGTGCATGTAGAGAGCGGGAGAGGACAGAAAGGAAATCACTTGGTTGTGCATGGCAAAGAGGCACTGAGCCATAGCTAGCCAGAGAGCTCAACAGCGATGGCTGTAAGGTTGAAGAGACTAACTAGAGGGGGGTGAATAGGCACTTTTAATATTCTCTTGGGCTAAAACTAAGTTTATATGCGAAAGTGTAAATAAAAATTGATTTTGCATAATTAAGACCTAAATCAACTAGTCTCACTAAGTGCACTAGTAACCAAGTTTATGTTAAGGTTTGTAATTCTAGGGTGATAAGCAAACAATTCAATTATAGGAATATAAATTGAGTACAAGAAAGAAAATTACAATTGACACGGTCTCTTTTTACCGTAGTGTTCGGAGAATTACCTGTCTCCTCTAGTCCACGTTGAGATAAGCCCAATCAAAATGGACCAGCTCCACAAATTAAGACAAACACTCAATTTCACTAGGGGTAACTCTTTTATGCTTTGGGTAGGTGAGCTCTAATATTCACAATACGTCAGGTCTTCTCACAAACTTTTTAAGAAGATCATCGGACCATAATGTCCCCGTGTCGTCTAGGAGTCGGGAAAACTAT
Organism: Dendrocalamus latiflorus; assembly: GCA_017311315.1. NCBI lineage: Eukaryota > Viridiplantae > Streptophyta > Magnoliopsida > Poales > Poaceae > Dendrocalamus > Dendrocalamus latiflorus. The sequence goes on along the minus strand of CM029661.1, from coordinate 32,979,527 downwards.
AAGAGTAACAAGTCAAGCCTTTTGCTTGACTTTCATCAAGTGCAACTGGATACTTATCCATCTCTAGAAGCAACACATGAAACTAAAAACTTATCTCCTTTCTTACAAGGTGCAACACATACACAATTGAGATGAAAAACTCGCACTAGCTCAAGAGAATGTAATGGAGTGCCAAAAAATTGTCTTCCAATTGGCCAAGGGTATTTATAACCCCTACCATAAAACTAGCCGTTGGAGGTGAAATTAGTAAAAATCAGCAAGAGCGGTAGTACCACAATTTACATGGTGGCAGTATCGTGCTACAGTGACAACGCCTATAAACTTTATCATTAAACGCTCAAAACTAGCTATTACAAAAGGCGCGGTAGTACCACCATGCAAAATGTGGTCATACCGACCTAACGTGATGGGAATAGCTCAATAGCATGCTCTCTAAATAAAAATAACCACTATACAAAGTCTAGTCATACCAGAGACCTCGGTCAGACCGGTCAATCATACCTGGCGGTAGTTCCGCTAACTAATGGGTGGCAGTACCGGCCTGGACGATCATGCCGTAGGTAGAAGGGCGGTAGTACTGGCCCTGAATTTCAGCACAGACAACATTCAGAAAAACAATCATAACTTTTGACTCTGATGTTGGAATTTAGTGATCTTGAACTCTATGAAAAGCTTATTCATAGGGATATACAACCCATATGTTTGCATGATCTCAAACAGACTAGATTAATATAGAAAGTATAAAAACTCTAAAAAGTCACTACCATGATCTAAGTCCAAGAAAGTAGCAACAAGCAATCTTAAATCATGACAAGGAAAAAAATACATGAACACCAATAATTTACAAAATATATTTGCAAATTTAGATCATGCCACAAGGAATAAGTACACATAATTCAACCATTTGCAAAATGTATTTATAAAGTATAGTCACATGCTACCAAAAAAACAAGATGCATAGCCAAAACTATTTGTAAAATACATTAATAAATAATAGCATCATTTTGCCTCCAATAGCGCAAAATCATGCGCCGTGTTTTGCGTTTTGTTGTGACGTTGCACGACCAGGCCACATGCATTCCTCCATCGCCCGTTCATATACCAGCAGGCCGAAACAACTCTTGGGCTTTTGGCCTACGAGGCTGCTGCTGGATTGCAACCTGATGAGTTCTCGGGCTCGGCCGGCGCTCGTCTCTTCGCCTGCGGCGGCGCTCCCGCCGCCGCCTCTTCCTCAAGGCCACGTGCGCTTCGAGCCCCTCCTGCGTCCTAGCCAGTGGCGGCAGTGCGCGCTACCAGCCGCAGCCGCGCCTCGTGGCAGCGCAGTCGCCTCCTCCGCTTGCCGCCGGCGTCGTCCAGAGAGACGCCGAGCCGGGGCTCGCTTTCCTCCTCTTCGTTCTCCCTGTGGTATAAATACTAATTTGCTGCCTTCATCTTGTTGGTTTCAAGGAGTGATCGATCAATCGAGCAGTAATCGAGTTGTTTGATGCGAGTTCTTGGATCGTTTTGGTGAATAGTTCAAAAAGATTTGATTTTACATAAATGTTATGAACAAATGTATCAATAGACATCGAGATCGGAATACTGGGCGAAAGATTAGAAGCGACAACAGCAGAGAACAGGATTCGTGATGGCTGAATGCCTGAATGCACTACAAGATGGTAGTTTTGAGCCTAATGGAGAGAAATGCGTGCTCTGCAAATTTTCACATTAGCTACTGTAAGAGAGTGTCTTCACACCCAATTGAGCACAACTTTTATAGTAATAGTTCGACTTCTTGGACTAATGAATTGTGTATGACTTGTTCAGAAAAGATTGGTCTTTTGAGATATTGATGGATAGAAGAGCATTTGCTTCTGTAGTTCACTGCCTGTCTTAGTTAGCGAGGTGACCTAGCACAAGGTTTGAACTCCTAGCATTAGCTGCGAGCTTCTTGCCAGTGTGTAGCATGTGTGTTGGTTACAGCCATTCATGAGTTGATGGTCAGTCTAAACTGGTATGTTACAATAAGCTTGCAAAAGTTGAAAAAAAAAATCCTTAATAGTGGTGGCAGACTGCATGTCAAGAACTCAAGGGCAAGCACTAGTAGACGTAGTAGTAGAGGAAGGCATTCTTAGTGTTTAGTAGGAGATGAGTTGAGAATGAACTTGAGAACTACACACCCATACTGAGCCCCTTTTCCTGTGTTTTGCCTGTTGCTCTGCTTTTTGCTTCATTGTTCTTCTGTCTATCCTACTTTGTCATTGCTCTCTCTCTTTCCAATTCTACCGTCCCACCTTTCCCCTCTCTTGCTGCTCAACCTGCCCTTTTGGCCCCAGGAACCTCTGAAGTTGGAGCAACACATTTTAAGATGACCTTCTCTCCCAGTAGGCAATTAAGGTTCTTCTTTATTTTGTCTCTGTACAAATGGGCACAGGTAATCAAAGATTGTGCTTGAAACAAAATAATGTTGCCATCCCACATTTGCCTTTATTTACTGAAATTGTTCTGTGTACTACAAAGTCAGTTTCAGTTTCACCTGTACTGAGGCTAGCTTGAAGTAAAATTGATCGTTCAGTTCGTAGCTATGAATTAAAATGAAAGTAAAACTGTAAAATGCTTGCTAAATGTTTGGTCATAATCAATTCTAGTTATGGCAGTTGTCTGGGGCGTCACTTGTTTCTCTCTTGCAGTCGTCAGTTGTAGTTCACTTCTGCATTCATCATTTATCTTGGTCAAAGTTCATTCTAATTCTTGCACATCCTGCTAGCCGGTAGGGTTTAAATTTCGAGATCCTAATTTTAGGCGATGAGCTCCTTGCTGTCACTGTCCATCTTCTCATTTCCAGCATGCAGAGTGAGTAAATCATCTGAATAAATGATATCTATTTCATAAACTCGAAAATACTCTTTTGTGCTAAACAATTTTTCTTCTTTGTCAATAGGCTCTGCAGCAGTTGGAAATTGTAGCTCATAAATTGTCGAAAGTAGTTGTAGAAGAGGTACCAGGGACTCTTATCTTCACTAAAGTTATCCCTCTTGGAGATGAATGATTTTACTAGCCAACTAAACAACCTTAGGTAATGCATTTCATTAGCTGTCCAAAATGTAACCGAAGCAAAATGATATTTATATTTTGTTTCCTTTTGATACTATGCAGGCAAAGCCTCACAATAAATAGATTTGGGAAGAAGACTAGTGCTGAAGCAAGATCTCAGACTGGATGGCCAAAACAGGGAGTTGTGTGAATTATTTTATCTGTAAGTGATATGTCAATTCTTAGTGTATTACTTCTCCGAGAATTCTTGATGAAGTGATACATGATTGTCACAGTACTACTGGACATTTGCAGAAGCATCAAACATGATAAGCTTATAGCCTGGCAAATGTAATGCGGTGAAAGTACCAAACTGCGCCTTAAACCCAAAACTCTCCCATAAAAGTCTGGTATTGTTGATAAAGAGTTTTTCTTCTTCTACACTCTTATGTGACTCATAGGGTTTTAGAGTGTGTTTGATTGCTTCATTGCTTGTACCAAGTGGTACATGTATGGGATGGTTCAACAAAAGAAGTCATCCATATATTTAGTTGCTTAAATGGAACCATCCCTTCCTGGATGGTGGGATACAAATTTGAGGAATATTCCCTCTAGATGTTGTTCACCAAAAACAATGGAGCCACATGGTACAGGACCATCCTATCTTATTCATCCTTATCCCACCAACCAAACACGCCCTTAGTTGCTTGGATTGTAACATATTATGCCCCCTATAGCTTTGCATATTTCTTGATGCCTTCTTCATAGCTCTTCACCTCCTCAGGTGTTGGTAGGTTGCTTAATAGAGTAACCCTTGCTGTTGACACCAAATCATGAGTAGTCAAATCCCGAGACCCTCTCCAAAGACAATGCCGTCGGGCCCGATTAATATGAGCAATGATCTTATGTGGTAGCTTGAGCAAACACATATAATAGATTGGCTATAAAGAGAGAACCACATTAACCATAGTTAAGCGCCCACCATAGGAAAGAAAAGATGTAATATTGGACAATCTTCTTTCCACACGATCAACTACGGTAGAAAATCCTTTGCAGAGGGACAGGTTGTCCCTAAGGGTAAACCCAGGTAAGTGAAAGGCAAAGAGCCAACCTGACAACCAAATTCACGGTCCAAATGCCTCAGTTTTTCCTCTTTGACATTGATGGGAATTATTTGCGACTTCTAAAAATTCACTCGGAGACCCGTAGATGCTGAAAAGTTTGTAACAGTCCTTTCGAACTAAACAATTGCCTAATACAAGCTGGCATGATCATCAATGTATCATCTGCACACTGGATAATTGGATAATAAAGGTTGGCCAAATTTGGTATGGGATGAGTGAAGACCCCTCTATTTGCTGCTTCATTAATCACCAACTGCAAAAGATCAGCAGCAAACACAAATAACAATGGAGACAAAGGATCCCCTTGGCAGACCTCTCGTTTTCATTGAAATATTTTCCCAGGCACCCCATTCAACAAAATAGAAGAGTATCATGTCTCAAAGATATGTGGAATCCAAGCAATCAAGTTCTCAGGGAAAACTTTACTGCGCATTATAGCAATAATAGCAAAATGCTCAATGGTGTCAAAAGCCTTTTCAGAATCCAATTTAAGAATAATGATCTCTCGTTTGCTTTACTGACATTGGAATATATACTCAAAAGCCCAAGCAAGACAATCTTGAATTGTCCTACTCTGCAGAAAACCATATTGGTTCTTATGAACCAATTATAAAATAACCTGTTGAAGGCTATTTGCCAGCATCTTTGTTAGCAGCTTGAGAACTGAATTTAAAAGGGAGTTTGGCTTGAAATCATTAACTATTTCTAGGACTAGTTTCTTGGGCACTAAAGTGGTGAACAACCCATTGATACTTCTGATACTTTACCATTAAAGAAATACTCATAGAGTGTATAGAAGTCATTCTTGATGATGTCCCAACATCTCTTTATGAAGAAACCGTTAAAACCATCTGGACCCGTTGCTTTGTCAGAAGGAACAATTAAACTGTGTCATCAATTTCATTTTGTGTCCATGGAGCACCTAAAAAGCTAAGGGTGCTCCTGAAGGCATTAGCATTTGCAAGTCAAAAGGCATGGAAGGGTTAGAAGAGACACCTATTCTTCTTTCTCGGAAAGTCGATCGTAAAGCCACAACCTTTTCCTCATGAGAATAAACAAGGGATCCATCATCAGATAATAGAGAAGGAATAGCATTACGGCGAAAATGTTCTGTTGCCATTGCCTAAAAAAATTTAGTATTCATCACCAAACTTGACCCAACGAATGGTGCAACGCTTCTTCCTACTACCGTTGATATTGCAACAGTCGAAGCAAATGACGCTTGATGATATTCTGAAAATTATATTCCTCATGAAAAAGACTTCCATGCTCCTCCAAAGAGTCCAAAAATTGGATCACAACATTACAATTTTGAACAAGGAGAGTAATCTAGGAGAAGTTTTTACTCCAAAGTTTTAGACCTCATCAAAGACATTTGAAGGTAGCTGAGACTTTGAGTACACTATTTGTATTATGATTTGGCATACTCCAGTAGAACTTGACAATGTCCAAAAACCTGGGTGATCTACCCAAAAAATTTTCAAATCTAAATACATTTGCCTTTGGGATCACTGTATTTATTTGGACTACATAAGGGGTGTGATCAGAAACATTCTTTGACAATATATTCACAGTTGTGTTGGGATAAGACAAAGTCCATTCATTAGTCATATAAAAACAGTCCAATTGTTCAAGCAAAGGTACCTCTTGCATGTTACTCCAGGTAAACGAACGGCCTTTTAATGGCTTGGTTTTTGTTTATTGTGGAGCCTTTCTTGTGAAATCTTATTTTGGGAGTTTTGGTTTCAAATTTTTAGGTGTTCTTGCTTGCTATGATATGTAAAAACTCATCTAAGGTTTTCTTGATTATCCTTAACCCACGAGGAAGCCTTTGGCTCTAAGTTTGATTTTAGTATGGTTTGGTGCAGCTTCCTTGTTTTGGATAAAGGTCAGAATTTTGACATTGATATTCTTGATCTTTTCTTCGAATAGGTTTCTGACATCCTTATGAAGGTTTGTACCAAATTTCATAAGATTTAGAACTGTGGTTTTATAATTGGCTCTTTTACAGTTTTGAACCCGAGCTGGGCTCACCTCTGCCTAAGGCGTCGGTCAGACTGGCCGAGCAGTGGCGGACCTAGAACCAAATATTAGGGGGGCTAGTGGGATATGACCAATAAAAGATAAATGAACGAAACACAAATCAAACGATCTTTTACAATCTAAAATCATACATAACTAGAACAAGGACATAGTAAAATGCGAGCAGCAAGCCAACACTGGTTTTTTAATTTTTTTTCGCAAATCTGTACTTCTTAAAAGTTTGAGTTGGTGGTAGTAGGTTCATTCTCCCTTAACTCTCAATAGCCGTCTGTTCTTCCTCGACTCTCCATAGCCGTTGGATCTCATGATCTCCCTTTCCACACGTACGTGGCTCCCCAACTGCTCCCCACGACTGGTAGCCTCCCTCGTCTCAACTCCCCCCTCTCAGATGCGCTCCTCTTTCCCCCCAAAATCCCAATCCCCCCTCTTTCTCTGACGCGACCACTCCCCGCCAAGTGATGCTTCCACGATGCCGCCGCATCACTGCAAGAAGCACAACCATGGCGAGTCGCCACTAGAGCCCTCCCCTTGGTACGATGGCTTCCATGGCTCCACCCTCCCATTCTCTGCGCGGTGCGACCATGGCGAGTCGCCGCTGGAGTCGTGGGCTCGGCTCACTCCCGGCCCTCACTACCGTTGTTTTCCTCCTCCTCGCCACCGCCGCATGGCCGCCGCTGGTGCTCACACTCACACTCTCCTACCCCAATGCCAACCGTCTCGCCTTAGCCCAGTGTGGGATCGGTGATGGCATCCGCCCTAACACCCGCATGCGCCTTCATGATGATCTCCTCACCAACAGGTTGGTACAGCTCAACCCCCCGTCTCGTTGTTTTGTTGCTCTAGTGGATTTGAGGCGGGGAGTTTTGTACTTGTTGTTGTGTTGGTTAGGTATACATGATGAGGCTGTACATCAGGACGCTACCGCAAGAGTTCGCGTTGAAGACTGTGGTCGTAGCGATTGGTCGTAGCTCGTGGTCATAGCCCATGGTAGAACATTGTGGTCATAGCCAATGGTCGTAGCGCGTGGTCATAGCCTGTGTGTCAGATCTCGAAGCAACAACTCCAGGACCCTCTGTGTAAATCGTACTATCCCAGGAAAAGCTAGTGCACACATGATCAACAGGGATACATATCATGCATAACAACCACACTTTATTAAATAGCAAGGTATGAGCCTTGTGGCCAAAGTTTACAATAATAGCACAAAGAAGACAGTGGAAGATAAATCTAGCAGCAACTCATCCAGCCTTCCCACATGCGAATGACTGTAAGACGTAGCCTACTCGCAATCCTCACTGTAGTCATCGAAGGCTTCCTCTGGAAAGAAATTAAATTGAGCAACATGAGCATATGAAGTACTCTACAAGTTACACCAGGAGTTTAACAGAGTTAATGCATGCATATGGAGTATCAAAGGAAGGCATAATATGGTTAATTGCATAAAAGCAACATTGGAGTAAAAATCGTAAAGTATTAACAAAAGCTGAATTTTATACAATAAGTAGAAACAAGATTCTAACAAAATAATAATGTTAGTCAGGCTTCAACCAAACACTAACCTATCCACGGGTATCCTACCCGGATCATCTTTTCCATAAAGATCTCATATAGATTCCATCCATCCATAATATTTTTATAAACCATTTTCAAAAACAAAGTCTAATCCGTGAAAAACTTTACTCAGCTTGCCCATGACCATGGGCACGGCTATCCAGGATAGAATATACACTCTGCAGAGGTTGTATAGCTTTACCCACAAGACATGATTATCCCATATTGCCACCGGATAAACATACTTTCTTTGCTGTGCAGCGAGGAGATCATGACAAAGTCTTTACAATGTTCCGTTGTCAACTAGATCACGCCACCACTAAGGTTTCACTACAACATGAATCCACATGTTGGGGCCCCTTCTTGTGCTATGTGAGACTTCTCGCGGCCTACGCTACGCTCACATTCAGCCTATAGCGAGATCAAATTGGAACTTCACACATTATTCGGCCAAGTGTGTCCCATACCAGACTTATGGTAGTAGATAGGGCTTTGCAACAGTAGCTCATAGACCGGTCCTTAACTGACTTAGGCACCAACCACATACCCCTTATGCCTGGCAATCAACATTGTGTCACTAAACAACAATGCATGCCAGCAAGCACTCACCACTCTAACCATTTGCCTAAGTCTAAACCAAGATTTCATATTTTGTTTGGAAATATTTCATATACATCCTTGACTCACCAAAGTCAGGAATACTCTTCAAAAGTTTATCATTTTATGTGAAAGATTATCCCAATCTATAATTATTCCAAGCATGGCTAAGCAATTCTACAAACTTTCTAGTTAATACTAATGTACTAACTAGGTTTTCATCTAGGGTGACAAGGCATGGGTGTTCAATAGCAAATTTGGCCATATACAAAGGTATTTGGTGTAACTAAAGTTTAAATCAGATTTGAACTAATTTGAATAAAAGTACGCATGCAAAATAATTTAGAAACAACATAAATAATTTGAATTATTGGGATCAACATGATCAAGGGTGTAACTTGCCTTGCTCAAAGTACTAGTGTGAGTTGTCAAAGTCATGCTCTCCGAGATCGTCGTAATCTACGCGCGAAGAACCAAACAAATAAATTCAAAAAAAATCAAATAAAATTCAAAAAGAGTATAGACATAGGTATTTTAGGATTTTAGAAGAATTTAGAAATTTTAACGAGTCAAATCGGAGTTAAAAATGAAGAAATATGGGCTTCTGGAAGTTTCAAAAGAGAGAAAATAGAAAAGGCTGATTTTTGGGAATTATTTTTGTACTGAAAAAGCTAATTATGACATCAGCAGAGAAATTAATTTTCAGCTGAATTATTTTTCTGAAAAAGATATTTTATGATGCAATGCTGACGTTGGCTGATTTTTAAATTTTTGACAGGTGGGCCCGGCCTACCGTGGACCGGGTCCATGGATCAAGGTGGAGGCCGAGGTGGCACTTCGGCTGACGTGGGCGGTTAGGGCAAGCGTGGCTCCCACGAGGCGCCACGTCGGCTGCCACGTGGCGGCCATGTCACCTGCCGCTGATGTAGCACAGGCCAGCCGGGCGGCGCTCGGGACCCGCGAGCTCGCCGGAGCTCCGGCGCTCGGCGGCGGCCGGCGAGGGGCGGCGGAGGAAGGGGAGGCGACGGTGAGTCAGTTCCTACTTGGCGCGGGGCTCGGCGGGGCTTGGTGACGGCTGGTGACGAGGAGGAAGCGGCGGCGGCTTTTGGGGGTGGCGGCGCTCCGGTGGGCGAGGGGCTCGGCCGAAGCGGCGGAAAGGAGGAGCAGAGGGAGGGGATGCGGAAGAAGGCACCCGGGGAAGGAGGTTTTATAGGGGGAAGGGGCGGCGCGGCTCGCCGGTCTTCCCGGGGGAAGAGCCGATTCGGCCGTGTGAACGTGAGCGGGGCGGTAATAAAGGGCCGGCAGGGTGCGGCGGCGAGGGGGGACTCGAGGCGGCGATTTTTGGGAAGAGGAGCGGCCGAACGGAGCTTGAGGCGCGGCAATGGCGGCGCACGACCGGAGGAGAGAGAGGGGCCAAGGAAGAAGGGGAGGAAGGGGACGCATATGATATGTGGGGCCCGCGCGTCAGTGAGAGGAGGGGAGAGGAAGAGGTGGACGGCGGGATGAAAGACACGTGGTGAAGGGATCGAATCTCAGCCGTTGAGATGAAACGAAGGGGTAAGTTGTGGCGAACGGTCAGGATTAGATCTGGGAGTGACCTGTGTCAGCCCGAGGTTAATCTGGATTTAATTTTTGTTTTAACTATTCAGAAATACCAGAAAACTTTATAAATACTTAGAAAATAGTAAATAATATCTAAAAAATTCCATAAAAATTCCTGGAGTTATTTTATACTTTAGGAAAATATTTTAATTTAAATTTGGCCTTGAAAAATTTTACAAAGTACCTTTCTGACTTTTAAAATTGATTTTTAAATCCAGAAAATTCTCAAAAATTACTATAATTTCAGGGAAGCTTAGGAAAAGTAAAATAAACTCTTTTTGGCTTTAATAAAGTATTCAAAGTAGATTTTCTTACTCTAGGCTTTGAAATGAAATCCACATAACTCCAAATAAATCCTAGAAAATCCAATAAAAGCCAAATGCTTTAAAATAATTAATTTAAAATAGCATTTTTACACAAATTCAAAATTCCCTTTTATTTAATAATAATTTTATGATTTTGGTTAATTTTCTTTTTATAAAAGCCTTTTCCAAAGCTGAAAAATAGGCAAATAAAATCTCTAAAATTTAGGCAAGCAAGGAACACTTGTTTTATTTTAAATTAAATTAATTTTTTACTGAGAATTTTGAAATAAACAGTTGGGCTGTTACACTGTGGTCCTAGCCGGTGGTTGTAGCTAGTGGTCGTAGCATGTGGTTGTAGCCTATAGTCGTAGCCAGTGGTCGTAGCGCGTGGTCATAGCCAGTGGTCGTAGCCCGTGGTCGTAGCTAGTGGTCGAACACTGTGATCGTAGTCAGTGGTCGTATCCCATGGTCGTAGCCTATTGCCGAAGCCAGTGGTCGACAGTCGATTGTCGTAGCTACAGTCGACCTTGGTGCTAGAAGACCTGTGTGGTTGGAGATGCAGTCGAGGTGCTGTGGTCATAGTCAAAGGTAAAAGATTGTGGTCGTAGCGAGTGGTCGAAGACTGTGGTCGTAGCCAGTGGGCGAAGACAGTGGTCTTAGCCTGTGGTCATAGCTAGTGGTCGTAGATGGTGGTGGCCAGTGGTCAATCACTGCGGTCGTAGCCTATGGTCAAAGACGGTGATCGTAGCCCGTGGTCGTAGCCAGTGATCGTAGACAGAGGTTATAGCCCGTCGTCGTAGCTACAGTGGTCGTAGCTACAATCGACCTTGGTATTAGACGACCTGTGTGGTCGGAGATGTAGTTGAGGTGCTACGTATGATGATGATATGATGGTTATTTGTATCATAATATGCTAAGCACCTCTAGTTCCATTGACTCTTTTGGTTCTGTTGTTGTTACTATCTATATTTGTTTTGGTTCCTCTAGAGTATGCTATGAACTGGCATTTTTAGAGTAAGGCATACGTGTTAAAAGAGTTAGGATGAACATACTAAAGTAATGACTTAACTCTATCTTCTTTTAATAAAAAACTAGGAGGCTACAACAATGTTTTTTTTGTTTCTGAAAAATCGGTTCATCATCCAATGTTTTCCTTTGTTAATATTCCATGAACTGTTAGACATGTGTTTCCCCTACGTATCCATGTCTGTTGAATGTTTTTGTTCCGTAGCAACGCACGGGCACTCAACTAGGTAAAAACTACATTTGTGTTTTATACCTTACGGCTGGACACTGGTGCCTCTGATCACCATCTGTTATCTCTACGAGAAGTGAGCCGACAGCTGTCAGCCACCCACCAGCCCATGCCCAAGTGCTGTGCGAAAGTGAGTGTCTAACTCTGGAAGACCACTCCCACACCAGATTCCTTCCTTGAGTAATTGAGCACTTGAGTTCCTCTCCTTCATCAGAGTCTCACACGATTGTGTCTGTAGGTCGGCTCCTCAAAATCAAGTGGCTCTCAAGTCTCAAATCTCAATCCTAGAATCCCTCCCTCCCTAACTCCCTTGATTCCTTCCACCGGTGGCAGGTGGTAGTCCGACGGACCGGCCTCTCTCCGGACTCCGATCTTTCCCTCAGAGTCTTCGACGTCCAACCCTCCCTCAGTCCTCTCTCTCTTCCTCAAGCCGTCAAGCAGTTGGCCGGTGCTCACCAGCCAACAGAGGCAACAGTCCTCACCCCCTCACAGGCACAGCCATAGGCCCATAGTGCCGTTGACAGCTAATCCCCTCTCCTCCATGGCAGAGCTCTCCAGATCGGCAGTCAATAGATCCCCTCTCCTTCGCGGCCAATGCGGTGGAGCACTCTAGATCTGGCATCACCGTACCTGGCCGCCTGGTCGGCCTCACCACCCCGCTCCCACCAGTTGTCAGTTGATCTTCCCATTGTGGTGCCTGCTTCAGTCGCCCACCATTGCCCAGAAGCCACACATAATCGATTCTATTTCAATATGGCTCATTTTCTTTGCCACACAGAAGCTGAATTGGTTCATTTGCTTTGGCACATGTGGGAAGTGGACTTGGGTATATGGTGGTGGGCTTTGCTTGCTAGTCTGTAATGTGTTTTGTGTTACATGATTGACCACTTGGCCCAGCCCAAGCATGGATTCAGGTAAGGCTCCAATTAACCAACTCCAAGCCCAAGCCTTCAGCTCTTCTTCTTGCAATCTTGCCGAATGCCGACCATGACACCGAGTGACCAACGACGAGCTCTCAGGCAGGCATGGCGCCCCAACCAGAGCTAGGGGGCTGGGGGTACCTACTCTCCAGTCGGAGGTAGGGTGGGCGCCAGCCCCCCTTAACCCACTAGTGGGTCTGCCGCTGCGGCCGAGTGGTTCCACCGCCAGTGACCTACGGTCATACCGGCCAAGTAATCAAACTGCCAAAGGAGTGTTTTGGCTCTGCTTTTATAGGGTTGGCTTGTAGGCCTTATGTGCTTGATCTTCTGTTGCCTATTTCGAAGCCATGAACAACCTAGGGTTTGATTTAATATCAAAAAAGAGTGAGTTCCTATTCACCCACTCTAGTCACCGCCTTTTGTCTACAAATTCCTTATCGATCGTCAAGATCGATTATGTCCAAATTAAAGGCTGTGCACTTGATATTCTTGTATTTGTCTTGCACTGTGCCAATTGCTCTTGATTTCCCTGCGCATGCAGCTAAGCTATCAGAATTCCACGACGAATTAGTATAAGCGATCACAGTTGCATCGGCTCTCTTGGAGATCGAGGTCGAATCATTAGTTAGGAACTTAGGAAAGCCCCATGTTCTTGACAGGTACGATTAAACTAATTAAGCATCATGCATGCATGCTACTTTCCGACGCTAGCTACGACTCCCACTTAATTATCATTGATTAATTTTCTGTTCATATTCGATTAGTACGTAACCAAGTACGATCCATGACAATCCTAACTACTCGACACGACCAACTCTATCACGTACGTTGCCTGCACGAGCACTACACTTCTACTAGTAGCTAAAATTCACATACGTTGGACATAGCAATGTGTGTAACAGATAACTATACCATGCGTGTGCGCCCTTAATTTGTTGCAACCAAATAATCGATCAGTGATCGGAGCAAGTTATCGGTGCAACGTAGCTTGTGATCTTGTGAGAGAGCAAAAGTGTAGTGTTGTTGATTAATTTGTGTAGCTAGCTAGGTGTGACATATAGATGGGGAGATGCCATGGCGCGGCGGCGAGGAAGGTGCGGCCGAGCGACGACGACGACTACGGCCGGCGGTGGTAGAAGGGCGCGAGCGCGCGACATTGACCGGCGCTCGTCGGAGAGTTCATCGACAGGATCCACCGCGGCATGCTCGCCGCCGGCGCGCAGCAGGACGACGGGCCGTCGCTGTACGCATCATCATAGGCCGCGTCCTGTGCGAGCGCGCGTACGTACATAGAGCATGTGAGCCGGCCGGCCGGGACGTCCGGTTTGTTTCGGCGACGTACGACGTCGCTGTTTGGATGTGCCGACCGGGGGTGTGGTGCACCATGCGCCACATGGATGCTTGGCCGGCGGTAACGACGGCCTTCATTTACTTCATCACGTACCTAGCATGCATGCCCTTTTAATTTGTACGACCGTCCATATATCATCTTGTTCAAGAATCTTTTGATCCCATATATCGTTTTGTTTGAACCTTGAGCGTGTCACGTGAATGCATGTAGAGTTTCTTCCCATTGGATGACGCTACAAGATATTTTCAGTGGTCCATGCATCTTTGTAGCATGCCATAAGTATACGTCTCTAGTTTACTCTGCCCAATGAGCTAGTGTATGGAGTATGTACGTCATTAATGTCAATAGGATAAGCACACAAGTAAATTTCATTTCCGCCCAGCTGATTGACCTTTTTTGTTCCCAACTTTTAAATTTCATTTGAATGTGTGCGACATGTATTTTGATCACCGGAGCGAGCTGAGCATGCATGTGACTGACATACCATACGAATGCATACATCAGCCCATGGCAACGGTGAAAAACACACTACAAAGTATAAATTATTCTTACGAGAAACAACACTTGAAATAATTTAGAGAGAATACAAAATAATTAAGAAAAATTTCTGCCTGTCAATTTAAAAGTTCAAGAAAAATGCCTTTATTATGTGATTCTTCACTCTCATCATGCGCATGACAAGCCAACTCTTGACGCAAAACAAACCTCAAGCACTTAAGTGAATAAGTCAAGAGGGATTTATGCAGAACCTTGTCTTGTTTGGTGTTGGAAGCAAAAGACTCTTGAATTGATGCTTTAGGTCTAACAAAGAAATCATATTTTGCTTGAGCTTCATTGTGAGCACTATTAATATCACCAACATATTTGTCAAACCTATTTTTATGGTTTCAATTTCTAAATCCTCCATTCCCAAAACTATCTCCACCAGCATGACTAGTTTTATCCTTAAACAAATAACAAACAAAATAGAAAGCAGTATCTCATACCACACTATACTCAAGCCAATCCCCTGGTACAAAGCAAGATTAAGAAGAAAAGGAGGAACACCAAAAACTATGCCAAATCAAGATTTCATCACTTGAGTAAAGAGGAGAAAGACTTAGATAAATTTTGATATCTATTGATACTAAGAGATGAATATTTATAGCCACTCCCTAGCCACTTTACAAGGCTAAGAATGATAACAAGCTCAACATAAAGAGGCATAACCTATCTCCCAAAGGTTCTCTTCAAGAACCCTAACTTTCCTCAAAGATTTGGCCTAAACTCTCCCAAGCTTAGCACACAAGCCACCTCTCTCCCTCTTTGTACATGGAGGCTCACAAGAGAAACTCTAACCAGCACCTTTAGTTGGGTTCCATCCACTCTTAAATGGGCTACCCTGTTAACTCAATATCATACTGAGTTTTACACTTCCACATGCACACTTTTTAAAGCGTACACAACCATTGACCCATTAGTGAATCAACACTTGGTCCACTTAATATTTTCAGCACATCCTTGATCTAAACCACCTCTCTTATGCCTTCTCGTGTCATGGTTTGATCAAGCCTTCAACTTTCTGATTTAGGGCAAAAAGACAGTTTTGCACCCAAATCACCTTTGATGAAGCTTCGCGCTTCTTTTGCCTTGAAGCAGCCCCACGCTTCATCTTCAACTCTATGTGACCCCAATGACTTGCCGTCAACCTTTCATGTGTTCGAATCCCACCGAACTGTCATCGCTTGCAAACAGACCCAAGTTACTTGGCATACCACATGCCTTTCCATCGCACCATGATGGCACCCGAACTTACCTAACTACACGGACCTCAGCTCCTCCCTGAGCTTAATACCGGTCCCTTGCCATTGCCCGTCATATCTACTACTAGTAGCTCCCACTCTGGCTCCTTGTCTACCCAGCTTGTAACCACCTCACAAGTCTTAGTCATCTTCCAGTGGCACTTTAATCACTCTGGACCTCAGCTCGTCCTAAGCCTAGTCTTGATCTCTTGATTGCTCTAGACCTTAACACCCCTCACCTAGTCCCAATACCACTCTAGACCTCAGCGTCTCTCACCTAGTCCCAGTCCTGTCCACCTCACCACGATCTAACTCCGAAGTCCTACGACCATCAACAACATGCAAATCAACATGTAGCACCGCATCATACAAATATCATCAATTGACCCAATTGAAAACACAAGAACACTTATCTCCAAAGATTCCATCCCGAAATCACCACCACAAAGTATGACATTCATCTCCAATGCATCACGATTTTTGCTCAAACTCTGCCATCCATGATCCTTGTCCATCTTGTACCTTGGTTGAGCCCAACTATCCTACACGATCTCCTTGACTGATGTGGATCTCTGTTATCCCAACCTAGTCCTGGTCACCCGTCATTGACCATAGTTGTCTCCAAGCATCCATGCACAACAATAGACCAAGCAACCATTTACGGGCAGAAGTCTTTCACAACTTGACCCACATTAGTGCATACTCAGCACACCGCCCGACATCACTGGTCAAACCACCAACACCCAACTGGTTTGACCACTCCATTCCACCCTAGGAATAGGGGAGCAGTCTGACCACAGCCACCATGGCTGGTCACACCGCTGGCACACCTCGATCGATATGACCGTCAACCAAAGTCTAGTCACACCACTGCCTCCCACAATACACCACTAAAAAACACACTCACTTGAAAAAGGCAACCGACAACTAAAACCTGATCACATTGCAACCCCGATGCAACCGCCACCATGGCTAGTCACACCGACCACTGACCACCAATTAGACTATCAACCTTCGGCCAGTCTAACCACCGCCACTCCACCAAAAATCTCTGGTATTAGGACACTAGTTTGACCGCATCCCATGTACTAGTTAGACCACTCTTGGCCAATTTGACAGTGGCCCCAATGTCAATCAGACCGCGAGCACCTGAAAGCAACTGAAAATTGTAATTTCTCAAAAACCAAACTCAAACTCTGCAAACTTCTCAGACCAAAAGTCAATTACTTATCACAACCATGAGGTGACCTCCACATGATGTTACACTTTTTATTTTGAATGCTCTACGGTCTACATTTCAAAAATCACGATTCACCTGTTACAAATCAACATAAAACTAATAGATTTGTGAATTGGGGACTTCAAATTTGGGAATCAAGAATGAAATTCACTTGTGTGGCTGCCGATGCCGAATGCTCAGCTACTACTTGTTGTTTTTGCACCGCTCTCTGCCTCGCCGGACGCCCACTGTCCACTGATGTCGCACCCTCCATCCCCAGCTCGACGCTCGCCATAGCCACAGGGCTGCCCTGCCACACGTTTCTCCCTACGCCACTGCCTGCCCTACCACCTGCGCCGTTGCCGGTGGTCGCTCATCCGCTACCCCGCTACATGCTGGCCTGCGCCTACCCCATCCGTCATTGCGAGCTGCACCACTGGTATAGAGAGCGAGAGGGGTCATAGAGAGTTAGGACGTGAGATTGGAGTTGTGGATGTCAATTGGGCCTTGGGTGCTGATTGGGCCATGTCTTGCCAATTGGGCCGTACGGGGATAGAGGAAGATTAGGATAGGGAGTGGGTGGGACAGGCTAAAATAGACTTGGAGGTTGAAATACGTATTTTGAGCCTACTTACTAGTATATACACCTAATATATCTAGTATATACTAGGTTTTTTTTAAAAAAAAATTGGGTGTAAATCTGTACATCCATATCCCTGTACTAGTGCGGCCATCGATCACGTGGATGAAGAACATCTTTATCTTGGTGGAGTGACAATAGAAAACTGTTACTCTAGCATCTTTTCTTTTTTAAAATAATGATTGCTTTCTCCAATGTTTTCCTCAATACATAAGTACCGACATATGCTAATAATAGTTTTCCCTATCCCTAATTAGCCATATTTTTTTTCTTTCTCTGATAGCGTGCATCACCAGGTACTGTGTCAGAAGAGAGAACATGGCCAATTGATACCGGACACTGGAAAACCGTTAGTGGCCGGTCGTCACTGGGGGCGGCTTTCAGACCTTGCTTTGTTTTGCGTACATGATACTACATCGCATTTTAATTAGTAGAGAAAACTTTATACTATATACTTACGTTGTCGTGTGAAGTACATCATTTTCATCCAGTCAATCGCTCCAATCTAATGCACCTGGTTACCATGATGGCATGATCGACGGAAATCGATCGATGATAAAATCAAGTGGTTCGAGAATTAGGGTCTAGCTAGATAAAGACATATATGTTTTTATTTCATTGCTGAAATCGTGAAGAAGAAAAACCTTGCCTGTTCACTCGTTTGGTATGGTTATGTCGGCAGCAAAACATTAACTTGCCAGGTACAGAGACGTACATCCGATGCATGGCTCTGGTACGATCCATGCCGTACGCGCGCAAGCTCCGGCCATCATCATACCATACACGCATCAATCCGTCGGACCGACGCAGTGATGTGTGGAGCAGGTCGCACTGAATTCGACCACAAGGCGGCGGCGGCGGCGGCCGGAGACAGCAGCGCGAACGTTAGGGCGCGTCGTAACCCAGGCGCGTACGCGGGAAATCACGCGACGGGGTTGGGGACACAGTCTTGGGCAGCGGGCAGCCGGAATCCGGCCGGCCTCGCTCCATCTGATCCATGTGCGCCTGCTGCCGCTGCCCCTCTCCCCTTCGCGTCTAATTTAATATAGGATCGAAGTATGTTTTTAATATAGAGTGTACTAGTTAGTTAATTATAGTACATACTATACCGATTTTATTTATATCAGCAAAAATTATATGTAAGTTTCTGTTACTCTGTAATCTCTCGCACAAACAGTATAAAAACCATAAGCCGCAACGAAAAGCCATAAGTTTCAGCCAAAAAGAGCAGACTCGTATTTTGTTTTCCAACCAAATGGATTATCTGAATCCATGTATGAATTGAGCAAAGCTAGAAACAAAGACTATTTCGAAAACTAGTCACTTCAATGATGATCTTTCATGAATTCACCTATATAGGCTGCGGCGCCTAACGTTGCAAAAATTAAAACTAGAATACCGCTTGTAGTATTTTTATCGTTCAAGGCATCGAGCCGAGCCACCACCGAGCACGTGCATGCGTCCCTTACGCGGGAGGGTTTCTTCGTTTCAGTATCTACTCTCTCTCTCTCTCTCTCTCTCTCTCTCTCTCTCTCTCTCTCTCTCTCTCTCTCTCTCTCGGCATCAACGTGCTCCCCACCAATCTTGTCTTCCGGATCTTGCCTCCCCTCCTCTCCCCCCCCCCCCACCCCCACACATCGATCGTGGATATATATCGGCTTCCAGGCCCAGGTCGAGTAGCCGTTCCGTAGTTTACTGCACAGTTGCATACACACAGTCACAGGCAGATCGATTTCGCGATCGTTTCATACGCTTCGGCCGTAGGTACATAGATATACCAAAGTATAGCAGTGCATTGGATTTGTGCGTCGATCGCGGCAGCGCGTAGAATGGGTTCTTGGGTGCGCACCATCACGTCGCCGTTCAGGAAGGCCTGCACCATCCTCAACCCGCAGAGCAGCAGGGATCAGCACGGCAAGAAGACGCGCCACCAGTCCTCAGGTATAGATCCGTCTGCTATATGCACGCTTTCTCTCTGATCGATCGATGCTGTTTGTGACGTACAGAATAAACGGTGTTGTTCGATCTGGGTGGCTGGCGATTCATGGCTTTTCCTATTCCGCAGCGATGGTGCACGGCGGCGACGTACTGGAGAGGTCGCAGCTCTACGGCGAGGTGATGGCGTGCGCGTACGAGGACGTGCAGGTGATGTGGTCCATGCTCGACAACAAGGCAAGGATGTGCAACGCCACCTCGTGACACCCGCGCGCACACGCCACAAATCGATCGATTTCTTTCCATGAAAACTAAGGAAATCGATCGATCGATCCATCAGTACATACTATAGCCAATCAAGAGCTAGCTCTTGATGGTAATCTGCATCTAGCTGGCTGCAGATCGTCAACAAGCTGAGCCAGCATAGCATATATGCATGCAGACCTGAAATATTTTTCGGTTGATTTGTGTGATCGAGTAGTCGTTGCCAGCTCGATGTATATCGATGGTCGAGTTCTGAATCCCCAGTACTAGCATGGCGCTTCGTGGTTAAGCTAAGGGGGTGCTAGCTAGCTTGGAGAGATTTATTGTTCACCACAGCATTTAAAATCTTACTTTTGATTTGGGGCCATTTTTTCTTCTCTCTTTCTTCTGGTGTCAGAGATCGATGTATTCGTGCATCATCCGATCCATCATTATATTTTTTTTCCTCTGCTCCAGCGGGCCAGCTGTACTGTTTGTGCTTTCTGAATGTTTGGCACGTTTGGCACATCTTAAACCGTATTTGCAAAAATAACCGTAGTCACGCGAAAATGGTAAAAATGGTATTTCTGCCACCCGATCACCAGGCGATAGGAGCATGGAGCTGACACGTGGGTCTGTCGCTCGGTCACCGTGTGGCTCCCTGCCTACCGCCCTGGCACCAGACGGCAGGTAATTAAGCCAGGTAATTTGTCGACTTAATTATCTGCCTTAATTAGTCGATAGCTGAATTGGTCAAATAGCCGTGGCCGAACGTGATCGATGGCTGAAGTAGTCGGATAACCGTTGTCGGATGGCTGGAATGGTTGAATGGTCAAGGTGCACTACTACAAAACAAGCTACACTGGACGTGTCATCACAGACGGTTCATATGGAACCATCTGTGTTTTGATTATTACGGACGGTTCATGGCTAAAACCGTCTCTGAAACTATCACAGACGATTAGGTTTAAAAACCGTCTGTGATAACGCGTATATCACAGACGGATTTTAATTAGAACCATCTCTGAAACTATCACAGACGGTTAGGTTTAAAAGCTGTCTGTGATATACATATTATCACAGACGGTTTTTAATTAGAACCATCTATGAAACTATTACAGACAATTTTTATTTATAGTCTTCTGTGTTTTGTTCTTTGTCGTATGAACTACAGAAACTACTGAGACGAGAGACAAATTCAAGGTAAATTTTTTACAAAAGTCCCCAAAAAAGTGATTCCCAAATCTTAGTCTTCAGGGCATCATATGCTTCTTCTTCGACTTTTGGAGTTGGAGAATCAACCGCTGAGTTCTCGAATGCCGTCAAGATTGTCCTTGCCGTCTGCACTTCCTCCTCCAGACTGGGCAAATCATTAGCATGGTCTATAATCTCATAGAGGATGACATGATAAGCTTCCTCAGAATCGGCCGCTTCTGCTTGATCGGTAATGTTATCCATGTGTCACTACTCCACTTCCACAAGAGCTTCTTCCGCTTTGTGCGCATTGCAGAGAAGAATGAGGCTGAGGGCGGTTTCCCTTTGCTGAGCAGCAACGAGACACCTCCGTCGACGGCGGATGACGAGGTCCAGCTGACGGATTATGGAAGCGAATTGAGGAAGGAGAGCAGGGCATGAGCGGAGGAACTGCTCCAGACGTAAATTGTTGGCCGCTTGTGTAAGGTTGCGGCCAAATAACTCATGATGTATAGATGAGAGAAACGAGATCAAAAGAATATTAGATGCCATTATTGAGAAATCTGGTGAAGAAGATGATCGAGAGGTCAGTTTAGAACAGCTAGATTACTGAGCGCATATTTAATCGTTATCACAGACGGTTCGTATAACGAAACGTCTCTGATATTAATATCACAGATGGTTTGTATAACGAAACGTCTCTGATATTAATATCATAGACGATTTGTATAACGAACCGTCTCTGATATGTGCCTTATCAGAGACGGTTTGTTATACGAACCGTATCTGATATTGATTATCATAGACGGTTCATATAACAAATTGTCTCTGATAATGACATGTCACCGATCCGTAGCGTATCTCCCAGGATTTCAATCTCACCCGTCCATTCTCTCCATGTCGAATAGCAGGCATCAGTTCCTCCCACCTCTCGGCCCTTATTAATTACCCCCATCTACTTTTCCACTGGTAGTCACACGGGTGAGTCCATCCACTATATAGCTTCCTGCATCCTCCCCCTCGACGATGCCGACTACCACCGTGAGCTAGCGCCTCCGTTGTGACACCACGGTCAACTGCGTAATACACTCTTGTCATAAGTATCGTAAGAGTGTCTTCCGCAGTCTCACCGTCGTGCCACAAAGGTGGTGCTACCGCTGCCTCTCCATTGCCGGTGATATCCAGCCACCATCCAATGCATCCAACTAGCTTGTTCCTCGACGACGCCGACAACCGCCGTGAGCTAGCGCCTCCATTGTGACACCACGGTAGACTGCATGCACAACACACTCTTGTCGTAAGTGTCGTAAGAGTGTCTTGTGCAGTCACACCATTGTGCCACAAAGGTGGTACTAGCGCCATCCACTGCATCCAGCTTGTTCCTCGACGACGCCGACTCCCGCCGTGAGCTACCGACATCCGCTGCATCACCAGCTTCTACTGTCTGCCAGGATCTCTGCTTCTTATATATTCTTGCCGTGTTAAAGAGTTCATGGGTTTGTTATCTTGTTATACTGTAATGGTGGATTCTGATCTTAATGGAAATGGAATGTGTTGTGTTTGCCACTGTATTTAATTTACTTGTTTTCAAATGGCATAGGTAACATCATTTGTTGAGGCTAGCTAAAAAAGAGAAAAAAATTTAGGTATACAATGAACTATCACAGATGGTTTTGTCATATAAACCATCTATAAAGGACTATCACAGACGGTTAGTAACCAGAACCGTCTGCGATATGTGAGTATCACAGACGATTAGTAACTAGAACCGTTTGTGATGTGTGAGTATCACAGACGGTTAGTAACTAGAACCATCTGTAATAGTTCTCTTCACACACGGTTCTAGTTACAAACTGTCTGTGTTGTCTTTATCACAGACGGCTCACAAACCATCAGTGATAACCTCCAATTATCACTGACACAGAAATACAGACGGTTCACAAAACCGTCTGTGATGACTGTTCTGAACCGTCTGTGATGACCCATTTTGTAGTGGTGGTGGTTGAATGGCCCTGGTCGGACGGTTGAAGTGGTCGAATGGCCGTGGTGGTTGAATGGCTGTGGTCAGATAACTGAAATGGTTGAATGCCCACGTGTCAGCTCCACGCTGCTACCGCTTGGTGACCGAGCGGCAAAAGCGTCATTTTTACCATTTTCGCACGACTATGCCTATTTTTACAAATATGGGTTCAAAATGTGCCAAAGTGTCAAAAACTTGCGCTTTCTTTCCTCATGTCTTTCCTTACATTCTTACTTTGGCAATGAATCAGCTATCCTGATTCGTGTCTCACTTCTATGTTAACGGTGAAGGTGGGGAATAAAGTCTTATCCTCCCACTCTCATCTTTTTTCGTCTTATAAGGTTCCTGTTGTAGGGGTGGACCAACCCCCTGTGGCGGGGCCTTCCAACTAGCCCAATATGTAATAGAACCAATAGTATAGAGATATGCGTATAAATAAATATACCATTGTACCCTTACCTTTTGTAATTATTAAGGGGTAGGGTAGAAATTTCTCATCCTACCCCACTTATGTATATAAGCCCCGAAGAGGGGTATGAGGCGTGAGATCCTCTCATACTTACTCACAGCTCTCTCTCTCTAGCTCTTAGTGCTATGTCTCCATGGAGAAGGGTACCATGTACCCACTTTTGTAGCTATGCTACAACAGTTGGCGCCGTTTGTGGGAAACGTACAAGAAGTTGCGTAAGGGAAAGTGCTAAAGAAGGCTACCACCAGAGTGCTCGTGCCACAAGCACCCCAGATGCTACCGCATCTGAGGCTACTTCCGGTGGTTGCGCCACTGCACTTGCAAAAGTGGAGCAGCGTTTCTCATCGCCAAACACCAGGGAGTCGACCTTTGTGCGTGACATAGACCAGCTCCGATTTGCAAAAGTGGAGCTGCGTTTCTCATCATCAGACACCAGGGAGTCAGCCTCCGCACAAGGCAAAGATAGGCTCCGACCGTTGGCCATAGCTTGTTGAGCCTTCGCGACTCTGTCCAACCACCTCGTGGTCATAGACTCCAGTCCGACCACTCTGTAGTCGTAGACGTTTAAGGCTTCATCTATGACCACGTCATGGTCAACTCTTCATCGACAGTTACGACCTCCTCATGGTCGAGACTTCGTCGACGCCAGTTCGAAGCGTGGGGATGGAGCACTTGCTTCGAAACCTTCGTCTCGCCACCGACTTCGTCGACACCTATCGCACCTTCGGCGATGTCGTCCAACCCCTTGAGGTCAAAGCTTCGTCGACGCTTGTCTGACCACCTCGCAGTCATGACTTCATCGATGCTCGTCTGGGTCATGACTTCATCAGCCCTCGATCGACTCCTCATGGTCGTGTCCTCATTAGCCTTGACTCCGTTGGACTCGACGTGGCCTTCGTTGGCCTCTGTCGGACCTTGCATGGCCTCTGTTGGCTTTTGTCGGACTTTGTGTTACCTCCGCTGGCCTCCGTCAGACTTTGTGTGGCCTCCGCGGGCCTTCGCACCCTCCGGCCACCATCGGTCACAGCTTCGTACCTTCGATGTCATCAACGTCGACACCGCTAGACTTCGCATGGTCTCCGCTGGCCTCCGTTGAACCTCGCATGGCCTCCACTGGCCTTCGTTGGACCTTGTGTGGTGTCCACTAGCCTCCGCTGAACATTGCATTGCCTTTGCCGGCCTCCGCGCCCGCCGGTCTCCATCGGTCTAGGCTCTGCGCCTTCTACTTCATCAGCCTCAACCCCACTAGACTTCGCGTGGCTTTTGCTATCCTCCATTGGACCTCGCGTGGCCTTCGTTGGACCTTGCGTGGCCTTCGCCAGACTTCGCATGGCCTCCGTCGGCCTTCACGCCCTCCAGCCGCCGTCGGTCTCAGCTTCACACCTTTGGCTTTCATCAGTGTCAGCTCTGCTGGACTTTGCATGGACTCTGCTGGCCTCCACCGGACTTCGCGTGGCCTCCGCCAGTCTCACCGCCAACTTCGTCGACTCGTCCGACCACCACGTGATTGTAGACAATTCGTCCGACCACCTCGCGGTCGTAGACACCTCATCCGGCCACCTCGTAGTCACTGACATTTTGTCTGACCGCTTCACGGTCGTGACCTTGTGCGACTACCCCATTGTCGTGACTCTGTCCGACCACCACGTGGTCGTAGACGCCTCGTCCGACCATCTCGTGGTCGTGGTCGTTGACGCTTTGTCAAACCACCTTGCGGTCATGTCCTAGTCCGACCACCTAGTCGTCGAAGACGTTTCATCTGATCGTCTCACAGTCGGGACTTTATCTGACCACCTCATGGGCGTGACTTCGTCCAACCACTTCGATGACTCGGCTTCAAACATGCCACCTCGACAGGGTGCCTTCGGTAGCATCGTAGGACTTCGCTATCCTCCTCGTAGCCATTGCCTTGGAGGGGTGGCTCGGCCCATGACTCCGCCTCGAAAGCTTGACCTCGACGGGGCACCTTCGGCTGTGTCGTGGGAATTCGCCACCCTCCTTGAAGGCACCACCTCAGAGGGGGCGGCGCAACTGATGACTACACCTTTGTGTGGCACCCACGTTGGCATACGACTTCGACGGCATAGCCCCAACCTCAGCGTCGACAAGATTGGAGCTATCAATTGCATCAGCTCGCTCATCGGGACCTTCGTGCTTGCTGGCGAGGGATAGGGGGCTGGGATAGCTGGTCACGTCAGCTCGCCCATCGAAACCTCCACGCTTGCTGTCGAATAAGTACTGTTGTAAAGGTGGCCCAACCCCTTGTGGCGGGGCCTTACAACTGACCCAATATGTAATAGAACAAATAGTATAGGGATATGTTTATAAATAAATGTACTAATATACCCTACCTTTTGTAATTATTAAGAGGGTAGGGTAGGAATTTTTCATCCTACCCCACTCATGTATATAAGCCGCCAAGAGAGGTATGAGGCACGAGATCCTCTCATACTTAGAGCAACTCCAGCAGGGCCCCTACTTGAGCCCTCAAACCTCATATTTGAGGGCTTGAGGCAAAAACAGAACTCCAGCAGAGCCCCTACTAGAGCCCTCAAATTTAAGGAGGCCCTCAAATCCCCCCTCCAGCCCTCATTCCCAGGGGCCCCCTACTCTGGCTCTCATTCTTCCGTTTTTTCCCCACCTCGGTGAAAAATCCCCCGCCCCCGCCTCCCAGCTTCTGCTCGCCCCCCGCCTCCTCCGCTTCCTCGGCTCCTCCGCCCGGCGCCTCGGCTCGCCCGCCGCCTCCGCCCAGCACCTCCGCTCGCCCGACGCCTCCGCCCGGCGCTCGCTCGTTGCCGCGCCCGATGCCTCTGCCCGGCGCCTCGGCTCGCCCACCGCCTCGCTGTGGTGGTGCCGTCCGCGGAGAAGTGGTGGCGCGGAGGAGGATCCGGAGGCGTGGCGGCCGGAGAAGGTGGAGAGTGGCGACGCCAAGCGGTGGGCACGGGTGGAGGAGAGAAGGAGGCGCGGCGGCCGAGAGGAGAGGAGAGGAGGAGGCGCGGGTGGAGGAGAAGAGGAGCGCGGCGGCGGAGAGGAGAGGAGGAGCGCGGCGGCCGAGAGGAGAGGAGGAGGCGCGGGTGGAGGAGAGGAGGAGGCGTGGGTGGAGGAGAGGAGTGGGTCCTATATGTCATTCTCAGTTGCAATGAATTTGAGGGCCCTGATTTGAGGGCTTCTGCTGGAGTTCAACTCAAAAAACAGGGCCCTCAAAAGTAGTGGGAGCCCTCAAATCAAAAGTAGGGGCTCTGATTTGAGGGCTCCTGCTGGAG
The DNA here is from genome assembly GCA_017311315.1 of Dendrocalamus latiflorus. Lineage (NCBI taxonomy): Eukaryota > Viridiplantae > Streptophyta > Magnoliopsida > Poales > Poaceae > Dendrocalamus > Dendrocalamus latiflorus. The sequence goes on along the minus strand of CM029661.1, from coordinate 32,953,003 downwards.
TTGCTCTTACTCACTAGCTCTCTCTCTCTCTAGCTCTTAATGCTATGTCTTTCATGAAAAAGAGTATACTGTACCCACTGATGGAGCGGTACTACAACAGTTCCCGAATAAATTCATGTCTTAGGCAAGTCTAGACGTACATAGCTAGCGAGATAACATCCATGGGTGAAATAACACGCACGCAAGATCTAATCTATGCATTAGTATTTTGAGGCACAATCCTATTATTTTTTTCCCTATCAACCACATGTTTTACTTCAACAATCCTACAATATTTGAGGCATTTTGTTACAATGTGCTACAGGCTACAACATACTATTCCAAATGTGTCATACATATTTCGCAAGGTTGTCGGGAGCGCATTTCGGACCGTGGGATCCTACAGAGTTGAATTTAAAATGACATAGATTAGTATGTAGATCAAAATTTCATATAATCGTAGTTCTGAAGGTAAGATTGCATACAATCAGACATGATCATGATCCTATCAACAAATTGTATATCTCGGCATATATAAATTTAATATTATCCATTGTTAATTTAGACATGGCACGGGGTGGAAAGGCCACTCACCTTCTTGAATGGTTTTGGGTAGCACTTCCTGAACGTCAACCACCGGGTGGCGTCGTGATGGATACGCTCAAGCTTAGTTCCCTTCCCACGGGACATCAATGTTAGGGAACTCTTGGGATCCATTAGCAATGATGCTGGCTAATTCTGCCTTTGATATGGTCTTAATTAGTTGACGACAGATAAGGAGACAATTAATGCTCAAGATTTTGATTGCAGGACTCAGCTGCATCTGCTGTGGTATGGTATTAATTAGTACGATCGGTGTATCTGCTGGTATATATGTCTGTCTCTAAACCGCATGTGCTGGAAGCAATGTTCATTTGACTTGCATAATCATCCTTTTATAGGAAGACCCCGTGAATTGTTCGCAATTATTCGATGACAGATATGGAGACAACTAACGCTAAAACATATATGTCAATATTTTAATATCGATCTTAGGTATGACTTATTTGGATTCGAATAAACTCTAAAAGACTTGGTGTATACACATGCAAAGCAGAGACACATGAATTTTTATACAAGTTCGGGCCTTCTTCTGAGAGAATAATAACCCTATGTCCTTTGTGGTTATTGCTCAGAGAAATTGATTACAACTGAGAATAATGCGAAATGCTTAGCACTATCTCCCGATCTAATGTGTTTCACCTCCTTCTCCTCTCCGACGTCAACCTTTACATAGTCAACAAAGCGGTGGCCGTTGTCCTATGCCAAAAGACATCTCAACGCTTCGGGTGATAATCGTCTGATGAAAGTTACTGTTGGAGAAACGTAGTGACCCGCTTGTCATGCGACAGTTGTTACCAGGGAGAGATAATGTGCGGTTATTAGAAATAAGTGCACATTCTACCGCCTTGTTATACGACCTCACGATGAAGTAAGTCGTCGTAAACAAGCTAGATGGGAATATGCTGGTTGCAGAAATACTCACAACCACAAGTTGGTTGTAGAAAATCTTACGATTAAGTGGTCGTAGAAAGACTTACGACCAAGGAGTAGTCGTCGTAAAATTTACGACCATGTGATCGTATGAAGACTTACGACCAAGGAGTAACTATAGTAAGACTTATGACCATGTGGTTGTAGTAAGATTTACAACTAAGAAGTAGTCATAGTAAGACTTACAATTATGTGGTCGTAGAAAGATGTACGTTTACTCTGTAAAACCTATCCCTTAATGAAAAGGGATATATTCGGAGAACATAATGGCGTAATAATTAGATGATTGTTATATCCTCGTCAATATGCATTGCAAGATTCAACATATAAAGAATACTAATAGTGGAAACGTGGCGCCACGCCACGTCAGTTACCACGTGGACCGAAGTAAAAGAGTGATAATTCATAGGAGGCTTTTTCGAAAAAAATCGAGTACCCTTATATAATTTTGGAGAAGCAAAGGTTTTTCGTAAAAAATCAAGGACATATACATAATAACAGAAAAATATGAGATTTTACCTCGTGAAAGGAGAGTTTCCTTAAAAAATTCTAAGACTCATACGTAATTTCAGAAAAATAAAAGGCCTTTTCTCAAAATGCTGACTTAGTGGGGCTTTTTTGCCAAGGCCGAAAGCCAACCGCGCTGGGCTGCCTTCCCATTTAAACTTATTTCCTTGCCCTTGCAGGGCGGCCCACCAGTGGAATTCTGCAAAGTCCCATAGATGATCCTGTTTTTTTCTTTCCGGTTATGGATTTTGATCCTACTACCAACACTTGAGGGAACGAACGAGATGCTAATAAGTCATTTTAAAAAAGGTATCCTCACAAGTCGCTTCTGTTGAAATATAAATGAATTACCCATCTTTCCTCATCAGCTTAAGCTTTTGGGTGAATTGGCTGGTGCATGAAACTCAATATGGTATCAGAGCCAAGAGGTCCCAAGTTCAAGACCTGACTGGCGTAATTAAAAAAATTAATTGCAGTCCACTTCTATTCTATGTATTAGGCCTAAGGGAGTCTACACATGAGGGAGAATGTTGAAGTATAAGTGAATTGCACATCTTTCCTCATCAGCTTAAGCTTTTGGGTGAACTGACTGGTGCATGAAACTCAATAGCTTCGAAACAGCAATGTTTATCAGTTCCGATGAAGTCGTAAGTCATAAACCATAAAAGGCTGGGCCGATGATTCCTTTCTGATGAAAGAAGGAACAAAGCCATGCAACTGACATTGAAGAGGGACGCAGGTCGGGTTTTCTTTCTTTTAAAAAAAAGAGTTCATAATAGATCAACAATGTAGAAAGAAAGCTGATGCTTCTTAATTTATCGGAGGAACTTGAGCAAGTCAAGTTACAAATCTGATGTACAAACATATCACTGGTCACTCCGGCTGCTTACATAGCACACGCTCCAATTTCTATTCTCAACAAGGCAAGCAAGCGAGTCTCGAAACTCCAAATTATCGACTTACAAAAACTTACTAGGATACAGTCAGTCATACATGAAGCACAGAGCTTCCTCACATGGTCCACGAAAACAGCAGGCTAACAGGAATTTGCATCACCGGCAGTACATAAGGAGACGAAAAAAACATAAACAAGAATCGGAGCACTCAGACTAGAGATATAAGATATTCCCATCCATATATATGTTCCACAAAAGTGCAAGGCAGGCACTGGTACCAGATCAATCGGCCTGCAGTTCCTGCATCCAGAAAAGAAGAAGAAACGAAGCATGTTATATTTTTTATTTGTTTTGAGAGAGAGAGAGAGAGAGAGAGAGAAAGAGAGAGAGAGAGAGAGAGATGTTAGCAGATACACAAGGTAGGACTCACACCTTGCGCGGTTGTTAATACCAGTTTCTCTCTACTTGGTGATGGCATAGACAGCATAGATGATTCCTGGGATGTAGCCCAGGAAGGTGAGCAAGAGGCAGATCCAGAACTCATGCTGCAATTAAAATCAAGCAATCAACTAATATTTAGCACTTACTACACCCATCAGAATATCTATGTGCAAAGCAAACCAAAAAGAAAGAAAGAAAGAAAGAAAGAAAGAAAGAAAGAAAGAAAGAAAGAAAGAAGTAGATTAGAAAGAAAATAAAGGAGAGGAGAGGAGAGGAGAGGAAAGAATTTTGTGCTGATAGGTAATTAGCTAGGTACCCCGCATCCGAACTTGAGGAAGACGCCGAGGGGCGGGAGGATGATGGCGATGAGGATGTCGATGCAGTTGGCAGCGCCGTCCGCCATGATCGATCTCCTCCTCCCGATCTCGGTCACCGCCTTTTTTCTTGGTCGACGAAGCGACCAGTAGTAAAGTAGGTAGGAAGAGTGTTGGAACAATCTAGCCTGGCTCCCTTCGATTTATAGATGGCAAGGAATTCAAGGATGGCGAAAGGAAAAGGACAAGAGCAGATTACTTCTACTGCTTGCCTTGTCTGATCGACTCACTCGACCGTTCGCTAACGCAGCCATTTTCCTTAGCTGTTAAGCACGCTGCCTCTCGCTAGAAATCAGTTCTCCACACGGTGTGGTCGCTGATCAGCGATTTTGTTTTCAACGAGTACGTGTGTTTGGCACTTACGTCACAGCCAAGTGTGTCCATGCTTGGCTCGGCTGCATATAGAACGAGAATCGATTCACCCTGTTTGTTGTATTCATATCAGCCGTGAACTGAACTGATTTCTCTTTAGCTGTATGCCTCTCTTTTCTCTTCTTTTTGTTTCTCTTTCGAGCAAGCTTTAGCTATATGCTGCATGCTCTGCTGGCTGGCCTGAACTGTTCCTCTAAAACGGCAGCATATTCGCCTCAAATGGAATTAGGCACAGCTCACTTGAGCTGGCCATATCATTCTCAATGTACTACTGACATGACAGGGACCCGCGTGACGAACTGTTTTTTCAACGAGGATGTATACATGCCAAGATTGAGCCAAGTACGTTACGTTTTCACCTTATTTTGCCACCCATTTTCCTCCTTCAGTGTCAGACGTTCCAGGCTGCTACCTTCGCTGACAAGAGAAAATTCGCACGTCGAAAGGAGTATATATCTAGATGCTTGCAAGCTGGACGTATCTGCCACGCTGCTGCGATTAGTAGGAGCCCTTTGCCGTCATCTGATTGCCCTCTCTCTATGCAAGGGAAGCTTCTGCCCTGAAGCATCCATGACCATTAGCCTAGTCCGGTACTGATCCAATTCACGCGTCGGTGCTCCCGTCTCATGTTCACACCCATGTGGCCAAAAGAAAATTCCAAATAGGACAATCACACACTCGAGTTTGCACAACGAGATGTTTCGAAAAAGATCTGATCTTAGTCAGTCATTACATACGGATTCAGGTTTCGAGTCGGTAAAACACCACGTACTCACTGGGCTAGAGCAGCACATTTACAGAGCTAATCTACCTACCTGAAGCTCTCACACTACATTCATATTGCTCAAGTGGTATACAACAACGAAGAAGGCAGCATTCCTTGCTGCAAAGGGAAAGAACAAAAGGTAGGCAGCTGAGAAATTCTTCCCGGCTACAACAATCTTCCTCAGGTTTGCAGTTACCGCTACAAACATGCATCCGATCGATAACGGAATCACAGGGATTGAAGACTTCCATCTTTCTCTTCTAACCTCTTCTTCAACCTGTCAAAAATAAAAACATCATTAGCTGTGCTTTCCCTTCAGCTCATGTAATAGTGTTTGCGCTCCTAGGCACAGTTATTTTCTATAACATGTTCAAGTTAAGACGGAACACAAGTAAAATTTTAGTACAGTACATGGAGTTTTCTGATGATCTTTTTCTCACCTAGAACTAAGCTCCTCCGTTGCATCAATAACCCCAGCTTCCTCATTAGGTACGACATCTACAAAAGGCTCATACAGGTACCATTCCTTCCTCTTCCTGACACAGAAAAGGAAATGCAAAACCAAGCTAAGTTCAAGACCAAAGAGTACGGTATAATAATTCAACAAACCAAACATTATAAGTTGCAAAAATTTCCCTGACTTAGTCACTTATGAATGGGAATATATGATGTGATCACAACCAAACTATGCAAGCTTTTAACAGAATAGATCTTACCGAGTGACGCTCCCTTTGCTGCAGAAATACTTGAACAAGTCCAATGCATTGTTCATGGCTTTACTGCAAAAACATGGTCACAGCAATTTGAAATAACAAATAAAACATGCAAAAAAAGGGACAGGGTGTAGTTTGAATATTTCCATTACTCCTGCAGCCCACTAAAAATTAAATTAACGCCACTAGACACTTGCACGAACCTATTTGAAGCAAATTCTGGCACTCGCCTTCCCTTCTTTGACAATCTAGCTTCTCTCATAACAGAAACGCTTTGGCTAGCAATATGCAAAATCATGCAATATTTTTTAATGTTTGCCAACCAAAGACCTTATTTAACTAAACGTTAACCGTGTGATGGAATTCAAGCCAAACTTTTGCATGGTCTTACTACCAAGAAACCATCAAAACAATTCCATGAATTTGTAAACTACAAATAGCAGGGGAAGTATATCTAACCTCATATAGCTGCTCACGGATAGAGACAGCAATTGCAGGCTGCAAATCAATCAGCAAGACTTGTCGATGTAAAACAAAGTTGCAGAAACTTATAATACGACAAGCACTTACAGAAAAAAGATGTATTGGTAAGAGAAGTCCATATAACTAGAAATTATGCATGGAATCACACCAAGTACTTAAAATTCCATCTGCAGTGCAAGAAATATTTACATAAGAGTAAATTAAACCAAACTTCAGAACTAACGGAAGTAATGAAGGTTAATGCAGAGGGCGAGTTTTTTACCGTACTTCTAAGTATAATAAGGTTTAAACAGAAGTTTCAGAAGGTGAGATTTTTAACTGTACTTCTAAGTATAATAAGGTTTACACAGAAGTTTCAGCTTATTACCATATAAATTGATAGCATGTACACTGGGTCAAATATACTACTGGTAAAAAAAAAGTGCAACAAAACCATACATGAATAGTTGTATGTTTCAGTGATTCAAAAGGGAAGGGGACAAAGGAGGCATTGCCATTTTGCCATTCGTACACAAGCTTAATAAAACTGTGACAATTTTCTGATCCACCTCAGTTACAATTTAGGTGTTATTCTCAATGCGTAAATACAAGAAAACCCACCATTCCTACAGATGATGCTTTAATTGAATTAAGGGTTCCAAGAGAAATACACTAAGCTCTTCAGCAATTCAAGATTTGAATTCAAACAACTCGATAAAAGAAATAGAGTAAATTCACAAAACTCTAGGTTTTGAGGTAAAGGTAACACAAAATCCCATGTTTTGCAAAATTTTTCAAGGAACCATAGGTTCTTTGGCTAATAGTTTCAAGAAATACGAGGTTTACTCTATTTCATTCCATCGAACAAGATATGACAACTGGGACCCGTATGAATATCAAACATACAAGTAGAGCCTACCTGTCAGCTAGGAAGCACCGATACGGCTCCCAACTGCTGTACGCGTGTCCAATACGTATCCGATACGGCAATACATTCCGATACACGACGATACGGTATCAGCAAAGTATCGGTGAATTTCAGCCCAAAAAAATAGAAAATATTCCCGATACGTTTCCGATACGTGAGCGATACATATGGCCCAATTGAATCCGGCCCAAACAAAGGAGACGACCCAGTTGGCCAGCCCAACAGAGGAGCGGTGACAATATATCTCATGCCCGCCGTCCGAGCCGCTGAATCCTAATCCTTCTCGCTTGTGTCGTCCTCCTCGCTCGCTGCCACTGCCTGGAGGCTACCGACCAGCCGTCGCCTGGAGATCCTCCGCTCGCACCGCCTACACATCTGCCGACTCTCCTGTCGTTCCCTCGCCTCCGCCACCTCTCCCACCGCTCTCTCACCGATTGCCACCTCTCCAGCCTCTCCAGGTCCGCCGCCGCCGCCACCTCTCCGACCCCTCCAGGCCTGTCGCCTCTCCCGCCAGCTCTCTGGCCCCTCCAGGTCCGCCGCCTCTCCCGCTGCTCACCACCTCTCCGGCCCCTCTAGGTCCACCGCCGCCACCTCCCCGGCCCCTCTAGGTCCGCCGCCTCTCCCGTCGCTCGCAATAATCATAGTTTTTACGTTTTGTGGACTTACCTTGGATTCATCAGAGTGCAGAGTTAGTCCAAATAATAAACCTCGAGATACAGAAATTAGTTAGAATTTCATATTTTGTTGCTGTATTTATGAAAACTAAGGACATACACACATTTTTTGTGGGAAAACCTATGGATGAGGATGACTCTTGTATTCTTTATTAGCTTGAAATTTCACAAGAGTATCTTCATCTGATTGCTTGCTTGGAATGCCCACTCTTACAAAGATCTTGGTAATTTGAACTTATCTCGTCATCTGGTGCCCAAGCTTGGGAAATTGGAGCATTTACAGTATCGGTAAGTTCTTGTCCATGTGGTTTGTTCTTTTTGCTAGTTGCTCTCAATAGGAAGTTGAAACTTATGTTATTTTTGTTCTACTGCTGTTGACACATAAATGCCGTTATGCGTCCTTTAAGTAGCTGGTGAGTCCCATGTATGTTGCAATTTGCAAACACCAATAATGGCATCTGATCATTTTGAAACTATACCTCTTGCTATTTTAGGAGATGGATCCAATTGATCTACACACCAAGCCATTGTGGAAGCATGTTGATTTGGAGAGATTTACAGGTGATGGAGGAAATGTGCGATTCAGATGCAAGTATTGTGGATGGCAATACTGTGGAAGCTACTATAGAGTTAAAGCACACTTACTTAAAATATCAAATGTTGGGATCAGAATGTGCCCAAAGGTGACAATAGCTATCCTTCAACAGCTTTAGAGTAAAGTTCATGAGGCTAGAGAAGAAAACTAGGATTCAATTCATCAAGGTAATCTCAGCTTCTCCCTCTCTTATAACCTGTTTACAATTTTTTATTTTCTTACACACACTTGTCATGTCGACGTATCCTTGTTTTTGGAAAATATCGTATCGCTGCACCCGTATCGCATATCGGAGCATCCTAGCCTGTCAGCCCCACCCCCAAAACCTGGTTCCGTGAAATTTACTCTTAAGGTTGTGTTTGGTTTAGAGGCAAGGTGAGATGGGATGGTCCTGTCCCTGGTTTTGGGATGGGATGATCCCATTTTTTGTTTGGTTAGGGGGATAGAGTCATCCCTGTTTTTTGTTTGGTTGGAAGGATAAAGTGGGATGGAATGGTCCCATCCTTTGTTTGGATGGAAGGATGAAGGTAGGACATATATGGCCTTTAAGTTTTTTTTAAAAAAAAATTGAAGGCTATTGTTGATATGTTTGTACACATAAGCCTTTGAGTTTTTTTTTTAAAAAGAATTTAAACAAAATAGTACTTCAAAAAACAAAGAGGTGGGATGACTCTATCCCACGTGGGATGACTCTGTCCCATGAAAAAAGAGGATTGCTTGGTCCCGGATCTACAAGGAATATTCCTAGTGGGATGTCCTTGACTCTGCTTATCCCAGAAGCAAACACCACCCCAAGGTGGGATATCCTACCTGAGACGTCCCTGTCCCTCGAACCTCGAACCAAACACTGCCTAAGAAACACTCTACAGCTAGATGAGAACTCATGAAAATATCGTATCGCGTATCAAAGCATCCTAACTTGTCAGCCCCACCCCACCCTACCCACCTTTTGGGCCCGCTACACTGTTGCTGATAGTTACTCTCGGAAAGAGTAAAGAAGAGAGAGAAGAGAAATGGCGTTACGACGGATGAAAGTCATGAAATACGAAAGGTCAAACCTGGGGTTTCTTGAAACCTTTAGCCTAAGAACTTGTAGTTTCTTGAGAAAATTTGCAAAACATGGGGCTTCATGTTACCTTTTACCCCAAAACCTGGTTCCGTGAAATTTACTCAAAGAAATACTCTACAGCTAGATGAGAACTCATGAAATCTACAAATGTACACTCACCCACAAGAACTCATATCTGATTACAGTATTGTTCACTCGGAGGTCAATCTGCACATCCACTGATCCACCACTCCATTCATTTGATTGAAACAAATCGTACCGAAACATTCAGCAAATCTGCAATTAGCCAGATAAGCAAACCTTAAGAGGGGCACAATCTTCTCCATGATCCGCATTTCCTGCCCCTCGTAGGAACGGAACTCAGCCAATTGCCCCTTTCTGGAACACACAAAGAACCCATAGAGTACTAGTAAGCGACAAAGCTGTAAGATTGCAGGATACCTATATTGGCCGTCCTCTTGGCAAAGCTGATGATTTCCGAGTCGGGATCTGCCCGGCGCAAGAAAGACTGGATCGGAACAGAGGAACCAAAGAAAGCGAACGGGAGACGAATCGAGAACTGAAGAGAGGCAAGGATACCGCGGGGGTTCCAAGTGAAGTCGTCCCTGTAGCGCCGCCCGTCCACCTCGACGTCGACGCGCATCGCACCAGGTTGTCCCTCGTCGGCCCGCACAGCAGCACAGGTGGATGAATTAGCTCCACCACCACCACCACCAATCAATCCACGATTCCCAATGGATATGGGTTTCTCGGGGTCGGGGGAGAGAGAGGGGGGCTGGACTGGAGGCGCCAAGGCTCACCGTCTTCATCTCTCTCGCCGGCGGTCCGTTCGCCGCCGCCATGGCTGCTCGGATTCTGAGGCCCGATGGCTATACCGTGGCTCTCGTTAGCAACGCTCTTGTTAGAAGTTTAATAGGCATCTCCAACGGTTATAGCTAGCAACTAACTATAAGACTTCTACATCATCTATATAGTACACACTAAAGTTAGCATTCTAAAGAACTATCTATAAGAATAGCTATTTGATGCTTACATGCACACACAGAATTTATGGAGGCTGCCTCGTTTGGCGCTATAGACTATCTCTAGAGCTATAGAGAGCTGCGTTCTCTTTCTTCATTTAATATCTTCCACGTAGGACAGTTGATGACATAGACTCTCTTGTAGATAGCTGCTATAGACCCATTGGAGATGCTCTAAGGCTAACTGTGCTAGCTATAAGGGAATCCATGTCAGCATAGTCCTATGTGGAGGAGAGAGAAAAGGAGAGAGCCAAGCCGACTCTCATGCAAGAGTCATAGCACAGGAAAAGAGACATTATCCATGCATGTACCCATGGAACTAATTGTTATACTCATACATGTATTAAATTATCAATACATATGAATGTATTAAATGATTGAGAGCTCTTGTGGAGACAACTTATAGCCAGCTTAAGAGCAAGTCCAATAATAGAGCCAAGTGTCAAGTTATAAGAGCCAAGTTATACAATAATTTGTCTTCTATTTGACTACAAAAGGTTTTTTATTATTATGTGGTACCATGTCTCACATTCTCTTTCCTATTCCTCCTCACATACATTTATTATCTGAGCTCACCACTGCATAGACTCCCGTGCCCAACTTGTTGCTTGCATGAGAGCCAAGCTCTCATCTCTCTCCTCTCCTCTCTCCTCCACATCAGCAAAAATGCTGACTAGCTTGGCTATAAGACCATTATTGGACTTGCTCTTATTGTATGAGTTGACTGCATCATTATCTTTTGATGACATGGAAATGTATTGGAGGTAGCAGCTATCTATACTATTAAACTTGCTCTAAGGACAGGCTAAGAATAAAGGTAGAACTTGTATGTCAGTGAAATATCATTTACTATTTTTATGAAAGATAGGACAAATCATCAATTCTTTCATCGTAAAATCATGGTTCCAAATTAATGAAAGCTCATGGATTCCTTTCACTAGAAAAGGGGATAGATCCTACGCATCGTTCCGCAAGAGGGCATGTGGTGCTCTGCTTAGTGCTTACAAGCTACAACAAACAGACAGCACATGAGAATTTGCCAAACAGCTAGAAGAAAAAAAAGAATTAGAGCCGAGATTTTGCTAATGCAGCAGGCTTGAAGCTCGCGATCCCGGTGATTTCTCTTGCAGTCACCAGGCTGTTGATGTCATAGGTGCCCTCGTACGAGAAGATTGGTTCCAGATCACAGAATGCCTGCAAAGATAGGGATATTTATGGACACGTTCTTTAATTCACAAAAGATAGTAAGGCTAATCGCATGGTTTACAAGGTACTATGACAAATAATTAGCCATCAGATAATCCTAAGGGATACTTCAATTTCGTGATCCAATCTGTCATGTTAGGAGGAGATCAAGGGGAGAAATATCAGTATATGGTCCTTTTACCTTTGCTACCAGAAAATCAGCCAAAATTCCATTGCCGCCCAGTAGCTCTCGGCCAAGAGAAACCACCTCCCTAGCCTTCCTGGACGTCCATGCCTGAATTCAATTTTTTGTCAGTAGTACGCATATAAGAAGCCAATATTGAACCAAACACCACGTGATTCAAAGGAAGAGACCATCTGCTAGGTACATTAGTATCTACGAACCTTGCCTAAACTAGCATGGCCAGGTGTCATTTTGCCTGACTCATACAGCTTGCATAGGCGCCAGCCAACAAGAAGCATGGCCTGAATGTTACCGAGCATCCGAAAGAGCTTTTCTTGGTTAAGCTGAAAGGCTGCCAGTGGGGCTCCAAACTGCTTCCTTTCTTTCAAATACCTATTCAATGGAAAATGTGCAAGTCAAATAGATATCAATTGGTATGACGATGTATGAAGTGATAAGGCGAATTCGCACCGATGGCACATGTCAAAGACACCCATTGATATGCCAATTGGCTGCCATGCCACCATAACACGTGAAATTGCAAGGACCTGTTTCAGCAGTTCAAAGTTTCTCGGTGAATAAAAACTAAGATTACTAGACCAAAGCAATACATTCCAATTGGCTAACAGAGAGGGCAGGGAAGTTGGACGTGGCAAAAGATGTACTCAGTACCTTGTTTATATCCTGAAATGAATTGATGCCTGTTAATCTGTCTTCATCAGGGACAAATACTTTATTCAGAACAATATCGCCATTCTGAACCATTCTGAGTCCAATTTTATTTTCAATTTTTGTGGCTTCCAAACCAGGAGCTCCCTTCTTCACAATAAATCTGGAGGAAATGTATCAGATTCATTATCAGCGAGCAGGGTAGCCCTTGCACTGATCACTGATCAACATAGAAACACCTTCATATTGACATGTACAGAACATACAAAACAACGCTATCAACAGTAGTCCAAAACACGATGATTACCCATTTAGTTGGTTTGTATCTGCATTCCTAGCTAAAATGATGAGCACGTCAGCAAAAGTGCTATTGCCTATCCAGCGTTTTTGGCCATCTAAATGCCAACCACCAGGTACCTTCCAATATAAAAACACAACATGATAAGGTAGTGCGGAAAAACTCAGATTATGTGCCATTACTTCATATTATGGTGACAACTATGCTTCGAAAGAAATTAAACCTTGGTTGCCACAGTCCTCAAGGAGCTTGCATCACTTCCGTAATGTGGCTCTGTCAACGCCTGCAGAAGGCAGACACAATCCTCTTAGGAAGACAAAACATCAAATATCACACTAAATACTGTATAAAATACAAAAGGTTACAATGTAAATTGGACAGTGTAACTCACCCAGCAACCCACAGTTTTAAACTGAGATAGCGAAGGTAAGTACTTCTGCTTTTGAGCCTCTGATCCACAAAGGGCTATTCTTCACACAAAATCGAGAATAAAATGTTGATCTCAGGGGTAAACGGTACTTGTTCTTGGTAAAAGTATAACAGAATATAAAGTGTAATATTCTGAAGAAAAAAAAGCTAGTTTTACCGATTGTGGGTATTGCCAAAGAAGAGTGTACTAGAATAAATGCAGAGCAGCTTGCATCGACCCGTGCAACTTCTGCTGTACAAATAGAACTGGCTGTAAGTGAGAGTCCTGGACACCCATATCCCTGCAGCGTCACGATAGATTTGGAAAAAAAATCAAATCATAACATTGCACACGTGGGTGAAATGACATCCCAAAGTAGAGCATAAATAGAAGATTGAGTGGCTTGTACCTCTGTTGTACCGCCAGCTAAGCCAAGAGTTGCAAGCTTGGGAATGGCGTGAAATGGGAATTCTGCTTTCTCCCAGTACTGCAGAAGCAAAATGACCAGTTTATGACGATACCAGGCAGTATTGTAGCACAAGGGAACAACAGCTAGTCTGAGGACGAGTAGACATTCAAATATCACAAGACAAAACTAACAGCATTATCTAGTACAAGGTTCCACCGTAAAAATATTGCAGATTATATGTTTTCCTCTGAGAACATGAGGGGGGTTGGGAACTGTCTGTAGCAAGAACATACTTCTGTCATAATGGGTGCAATTTCTTTCTCCATAATAGTGCGGACCTTCTTCCTAAGCGCCTTCTCTTCATCGGTCAGCAAATCATCAAACTGGTAGTAGTCCGATACTGCAAGCAACAATCAATGAACTTACAAACAGATAATGTGTAGTACAGTGCATAATTTGCCTGCTGTAGATTTGAAAAAACAGTATACAATGTTGAATAACCTAACTGCCACGGAAATGAATGTATGTAGCAAGCCTAAAAGCAGCTGAAAGATTGCGAAACAAGAGGACACGGCTACTTTCGGACAACACAAGAAAATAACAAGTCGGTTTCTGCTGTGGTGTAAAGCAAACTGTTGTCCAAGCAAACTGTTAAGACATGTATAGGTTGTAGGATTATTGCTATGTATAGGGGGCTTCTTGCTTATTCTAGCTCGTGTATATTTGGCCTTCTGGCCCATTGGAAAGTGACGAAGTCCATTCATAACGTGGTATCAGCCTAGCTAGGAGCAGGTTAAGGTTAGGGTTTCCCAACTCTAGCCTGTAGCCGCCGCTAGCTCGTTTTGCGCTGCCCCCGGAGACCGTGACCATCGTGTCCCAGCCGCCCTCCGTCCAGCACAGCCGCTCCACTGTGGCCAGCGGGCGCTCGGGCTCCCCTGCCTAGCTGCCCTCAGCCACGCAAGCGCCGTCGTCGCTTTGGCTGCCACGACGCAGGGGTGGTTCTCCTTGGCCAAGCAGAGCGTGAACAGGACTAGGTTCCCGACACGCATGGCATGCATGTTGGCCTTCTCCTCCACCGCGCGACCAACACCTCCACCGTCGCTGCTGCACTATCTTCGTTGCCTCAAGCCGGCGCCGCACGTCTTCAGGCCAATGCCGCCTAGGTCGGGCCACCACTGCCCGGCCCACGCCACTGCCACCCAGCCGTTGTCGTCCGGGGCATGCTGCCGCCACCGTCTGGGGCACGCTACCGCCGCCCGGACCACATCATCGACATAGAGCTTCTCTCTAACGCCGTTGCTCCTACTGCCCCGTCTTCTTCCGCACATGATGGCCACCCGTAGTGGCTCTGTTGCTGTCCTGGTTCCGAAGGTCATCTTTGACGGGATGAACTATTGTGAGTGGGCCATGCACATGCGGATCCACATGAGTCAGTGGCTCTGGGGCCATCTTATTGACGAGAGGCCTTGTCCACCTTGTCTTTCACTGCCGACCGCCCCTTAGATACCTACAATTGTTGATGAGGCAACCTAGAAGGCTGCGATCACTGCCTTTGAGGAGGCCATAGAGATGTACCAGACTCAGCTTCACTCCTACGAGAGGTGGCAAGACGATGAGGCTCATGCTTCTGCCATCCTGATGGGTAGCATGATTGTGGCTATTTCCATGGATTTGGTGGAATTACCAACATCTCAGCTAACTACGAGCCGACAAGTGATGCTATGTATCTTTCAGTTGTGCACTAGGCGCACTCTCTTCAGCAGCTTGATGCCACTGTGGACGACTTCTACCAACAGATGTCCATGGTGTCCTCTATTCTGGCTGCTCGGGCCGTCTTCTCCAGCACCTGCTCCCGCTGCACTGGTGGCAACAGCTTCTACTACAGGTCTTCACTACACCTACGATCGTGAGCGCACCAAGCTGACTGCTTAGTCAGTTGAGTGTGTTTTTCTTGACTACAATTCTGAGTATAAGGCTTATCGCTGTTATGACCGTTGCTTGTCGGATGAGGATATCTCGAGTTACTTTTGATGAGTCTCATCCTTACTACCCTGGGTCTTCTTCCACCAGTTCAGCGTCCTTTGAGGTACTTTCTTTTTTTGGCTTTTCCTTACTCTCCGCTTCTTCCTCCCACTTTAGATTTGCCATCACCTTTATGTATTTCACCTCCGTTTGTTCCTTCCTCTTCAGACTCCCTTGTTCCCGCTCCATTGGCTCTTCTATTGAGGTCGTCTCTTCCTTTCCGCTGCACTACTCTCACCGTCCATGTCCTATTACACCCCTAGTTGTGCCTCCTTCCGCTACTTCCACACTTCCATCCTTGCTAGGTCCTGCTCCAGTCTCTACTCCTAGGTACGATCTTTGTGATCGTCGTACTATTAGGCCTCCTGAGTGTTACGGCTTTGTAGCTACTGCTCTTGCTGAGCCTACGACTTACCGTGAGGCTGTTGCTCATCCGGAGTGGCAGCACGCGATGGCAGAGAAGATTGTTGCTTTGGAGCGTACTGACACTTAGAATCTTGTTCCCCTACCTGCTTATGTTACTCTTATTATGTGCAAGTGGGTGTACAAGATCAAGACTCGCTCGGATGGTTCTCTTGAGCGCTACAAGGCTCATCTTGTGGCGCGTGATTTTCATAAGAGTATAGTCATGACTATGATGAGATTTTTACTCATGTGGCTCATATATCCACATTTCGCACTCTCCTTGCTATGGCCTCTGTTCTTTAGTGGTCCATGTCTTTCTCAATGGCGAGCTGCGTGATGAGGTCTACATACAGCCACGTCCTGGGTATTCTATCCTTGACGGTATGGTTTGTCGCCTTCGCCCGCTATCTCTATGGGCTCAAGCAAGCCCCTCATGCTTGGTTTGCGCACTTCTCCGTTGTCATTGCTGTTGGTTTCACCGCCAGTGATCATGATTATGTTCTCTTTATTCACACTTCTCGTGGTCAAACGCTCCTTTATGTGGATGATATGATCATTACTGGGATGATTCACACTATATTGCTTTCGTGAAGAAGCGTCTTAGTGAGCATTTCTTGATGTTTGATCTAGGTCCCCTTCGTTACTTCTTTAGGATTGAGTTTCTTCTACGCCTGAAAGTTAGTATCTCTCCCAGGAAAAATACATTCAGGATCTTCTTGCTCGTGCTTGTCTCACTAATCAGCACACGGTGGACACTTCTATAGAGCTTGGAGTCCATCTTCGATCCACTGATGGTGAGCCCCTTGAGGACCCCACTCGATACCGTCACCTTGTTGATAGTCTTGTCTACCTTGGAATCACTAGACCAAACATTTCCCACTATGTTCACATTTTGAGTTAGTTCGTTTTGGCTCCCACTTAGCTCTACTACAACCACCTTCTTCGTGTTCTGCGATATCTTCGTGCGACCATCTCTCGTTGTCTTTTCTTTCCTTGCTCTAGCTCTTTACATCTTCAGGCGTACTCTGATACGACATGAGCCGGTGATCATTCTGATTGTCAGTCTCTTTCTGCCTATTGTGTATTTCTTGGTCCCTCTTTGATTGCTTAAAAGACTAAGAAACAGACTGTAGTTTCTCATTCGAGTACTGAGGCTAAGTTGAGAGCTATGACGTCGCTGACTGCTGAGATCACTTGGTTATGGTGGCTCCTTGCGGACTTTGGTGTTTGTTTTTGCACTGACTCCTCTTTTGTTAGACAGCACGGGTGTGATCCGCATTACTTGCAATCTAGTGAAACATGAGCTCACAAAGCATATTAGCGTTGATACTTCCTACATGAGATCACAAATGCAGACACATGTGGTTGCTCTTCAGTATGTGCCTTTAGAGCTTGAGCTATCAGATTTCTTCACCAAGGCACAAATAAGAGCTTAGCACAGCTTCTATCTCTTCAGACTCAATGTTTCTGGGTGAGTGTTCTTTTGGGCTCTGGCTTATGGCTTTTAAATTCTAGCTATTCGTGAGAGAGATTACGAAGAGAGAGACAGTCGTATACGATTTTGGCCGATACAGCTGAAATCGGTACAGTGTCTGCTACAATCGACTTGTAGACCTCGCCTTAAAAAGACGCATCGTTTGGAAGCTAGTTACTGTAGCAAAGTACAAAAGCCTAAGCCGTGCCGAACCTAGCCTACCCACTATGGGTTTGAGGGGGGTGTTAGACATGTATAGGCTATAGAGTTATTGCTTTGCATTCTAGCTCTTGTATATTTGACCTTCTAGCCCATTGGAAAGTGACGAAGTCCATTCATAACACAAACCACCCAATTATTATCCAATCGGAAGTACTTATAAAGAAAGGAACGTGCAGGGCAAAATGGCAGATTAATTGTACTTGTGAAAGCAACCCATCCAATGATCCGTAAGTCCAAGGTAAGCATTTTAAATGCGCAAGGGAGCGTAAAAAGACCGCTATTAGTTCTTATAACAGAAAAATATAATCACGTTACTAAAATCCAGATCATTGTTAATAATTTTGTTCTTTCTTAGTTCATTCCGAAGAAAAAATGGAAATTCCCCTGAAGAACAGGACTAATTATTTCCCTAACTAAATTTAGACCGAAAAGCACACTACATAGAAATCCCATCTTTCTCATCGAAGAGGTGAAAGCCAACCAAGTACAACAGTGTAACCATAGAAAAAGAAATCATAAACACATTCCATCAAAACTAAACCCAAATTCCAGAATACATTTCCGGTCTCTGGGTACTCAACGAAACCTCATTTTCTCAAGGGCACACTTGATTACTGCCAATTTGGACCCAATTAAGCAACCGGAAAGGGAGTGTCTATACAACATTCGACTGTTTTTGAAGGCAAAAATAGTCAGATTTTAGGACATTGGATGGTGATCCAACGCTCCAGATCTTTTTTTTTAGGGGTGCTTATATGAGATTTTTTTTTTTGAGGAGGTGCTTATATGAGTGGATCCGTTGGATAGAGATCCAACGCCCCCAGATCATGTGACTGTTTTTGCCTATAGCACTTCTCTTTCTAATGCCTCTAAAAAAGTATCGTTTCTAATGGAAAATGAGAACACGTTCGTTACAAGTATGCACAGCTAGAAGCCTAGAACACCTGTAATTAAATCCAAAAAGAAAAGTCTACCTTTGAACCAAAGAGGGCAAGCGAGGGAACTCACCGGCGGGCGGGAAGAGGGACGCCGGCGTGGCCTGCGGGAACGCTTGCGCCACGTCCAACGCCGGCAGCCCGACCCTGCCGCCGTCCTCGCCGCCACCTGCAAGACACGAGCGCAAGAGATTACTTAACCACGCCCCGAAACCGCTCGATTCCGCACCAAAATCACCCGTCCTGGAGCTCGATCCGCCACCCACCTCGTAAGCTCCCCATTGCCGCTGCACGCCCGAGGGCTCCTGGGTTCTCTTCCGGGGATTGGAGCTTCTTCCGGTCGACTCGAGGAGGAGGAGAGGAGACTGGAGGGGAGAGGAGGGGACCGAGGAGTTTTTTGTTATTATAGTCCTCCCTAAGTATGGTTTCGACAAAACGGTATCCACGTCGTAGGCTTCTCTAAAACGATACCTATTTCGTGTACTCCTCTCTGTATTCTCAGGGATTTGAACTCAAATTATTTTGATTTTCGAATTTTATCTTCTCTAAATCACTAAACAGCCCCTCAGTTCTTTGATTAGACCCAACCGTAAGAACTCTGGTCCATTTCTTTTTCGAACTCTGGTCCCATTCCGTCAGTTCGATCAATGCAAAATGCTTAATTAGCAAGTGCAACTTAATTAAGACTAGTGATCCAAGTTTGCCAAGTTCTGTACAGAGGTAATATTGAATAAAGATTCGATCAGCAATTGCCTTTTTCTTTCTGTTATCATGGATGTTGTTAATTAGCTTGAAAAAGAAATGGACAAGAGTTCGTACGGTTGGGTCTAATCAAAGAACTGAGGGGCTGTTTAGTCATATGGAGAAGATAAAATTCTAAAATCAAAATAATTTGAGTTCAAATCCCTGAAAATACTATTATAGAGAAGAGTACACGAAATAGATATCGTTTTGGAGAAGCCCACGACGTGGATACCATTTTATCGAAACCATACTTAGGGGAGTACTATAATAGCAAAAAACTCGACCGCGAGAGACGAAAAGCTTGGACAGACCTGCCCAGTGGGCCTTGTCAGGCCTGGCACGACCCGTTAAGGCCCGCGTAATAAACGGGTCGTGCCGTGTCGGCCTGTGGATTGCGGTGCGAGCCTAGGCACGATTAAGGTTTAACGGGCCGTGCTGGCCTGGCCAGCCCGTTAAGCCAAAAAAGAAAAAAATTTAAAAATATAGAAAATTAAGAAAAAAATTGTAGAAAATTAAGAAAAAATTTAGAAAAATTATAGAAAACTGTAGACATTGTTAATCATAAAAATAAATATTTTCAATGATATAATGAGCTTTATTAACTTATTAAATTACATGAATGGCTGCCTCATTAAAAACTTTACCAAGTGAAAACTCAGCTTGAGAAAACCTTGGTAAAGAAAAAAAGAGTACAGCCTATAAAGCTCATTAGTGACTACATGTGAAGAAAAATATTGAAAATCCTATTCATTGCTATCTAAATATAAATTCTCAAAAGATTCTCCTAAATTTCTATTATCTGCAGTATGTTGGAGTCTTGATTCAGCTTGTTCTCAGTCTTTGACGGTAAGAAGGACTTCGACCATCTCGTTGGAGAGACTTGTTCGTCGCTCTTCGATTATTCTTCCAGAAAGACTGAACGCTGACTCTGAGGAGACTGTGGAGATAGAAACAGTCAACACATCCCGTGCTAATATGGATAGCACTGGATATGATACCTTCTGGGTTTACCACCATGAGAGAATGTTCAACTCTTGCTCGAAGCTGATGCTATCACTGTTGAGATAACTTGATAGGTCTCCAGTGCTTTGTCGCCTTCCTCCTCCTGACTAATGTGTAGTACCTACACCTGCACGAGAATCTCTAGACGAAGAACCAAAAATCTTGTCCCATTGCATAGTCCCCCTAAAGGTGCTAGGGACTACTGGGGGTCTTTCCAAACGCACAAACCCAAACTTATTTTCATATTTATCATATACCTCATATAATTTATCCTTAACTAATGTATAGTATGTACAATAGTATAAACCGGTAGCATCACTTAAAAGTTGTAAAATATTTATAAATCCTTGGAGTTTGGCCCTAGGATCCAAAATAAAGGCGAATGCATATAAAATAGGATTTTCTCTCCAATATTTTAAAAACTTAGTTTTAATAGCAACTACAGCATCCCGTAGTATAGGATCATTTTCAAAATCCTTTAGGTGAGTGGCAATTTCAATAATGTTATGAATAATTAGAGGAGATGTAGGGTAGTATACTCTAGAAAGAATCTAAAGTTATAGAAAAAATCTTATCCGTGATGCCAAAATCTTCTACAACTTTAATAATACTTTCTGCAATATTTTCAACACTATATGAAATATTAATTAATTTAAATCATATAATTCTTTTTTTCCATTATCCAATCATCATTAACATAATGAGCAACAACACTAATATAATCCTCTCTAGCCCTACCACTACATATGTCAGAAGTCAAAGCAATAGAGAATGTACAGGTATGAAACATTTCTTTCAATTTATCATGAAAACTATTATAATATTTAATTAAATCTCTAGTTGTTGTTTGCCTAGATATAGCACTAAATCGAGGGTTATGAGCCGTCGGGGTTATATTGCAGCTGTGTCTGACACATTTGTATTCCTTACTTTCTTTTGCAGCTTGCAGCATGTCGTTGTAGATGACCCGTCCCAACTGAAGATTTTGCAGTTAATTCATTACCATAAATTTTACAAACAGCATACCTCACCGAGTTCCCATCATAGTCGGTCTTGAACTTCTTGTCAAAATCATTCCAAACTGATATGTACTAGCTCTTGTTCTTTTTGCACCCGTGCTTTGGGTTGTGGATGCACTTGTTGAGCCAGCAGAAGATGGATCGATTGGACTCTGCGCCACCGGGGCCGTCATTTCTTCGGCCTCTCCAGTTTGTTGTACATGTGGACCTTCCGCAGATGGATATGCTTGTTGAAACGATTGCATATCCTCCGCCAAGAGGCCGAATTCGGAGAGTTGAAAATCGCAGTTCTCCATTAAATCAACTGCAAATTGAAATAGTAAAGAACGATTAACTTACTATTAAACCAAAAAATAATAGCAAAAAATTAAACCAACAAATAATAGCAAAAAATTAAAATAAGACAGCACTATTACCTACTTTGTAGCTCTCACAAAAATCTTTAAATATTTTTGAATTTTCGGAATTTTGCCCGAATGTTCACCAAATTTGCGCAAACACTTTCGGATTTTTCACAGCTAAACCAAGAGATGAGAGTGAGGTTTGAGGTGTGGAAAATGGAGGCCGGATGCCCCCTATTTATAGAAAAAATTTCAGATTTTTTCCGATTTTTTGCTATGTTTTCAAATTTTTTACCCCCAACGGTCAAGAACGGCTATTTTTTCGAATTTTAGCTGCATATTTAAGACCGTTGGACGGGCCGTGCTGGGCCGGCACGGCCCAATTTCTTAACGGGTCATGCCATGCCGGCCCGTCGTGCCGTGCCTTAATCGGGCTGGGTCTATAGTGCCGGGCCGTGGTGCGGCCTGGGTAGGCCCGGCCCATTTGGCCACCACTAAGCTTGGAGCTTTTACGTTGCGTGACGACGACGTCTTGTCTGATCAATTATTATTACTAGTTACGTATCCATACGTTGCAACGGAACTCATTGAATGTATGGAGAATTATGATATAGAAGAGAGTTGCTCTGATCAGTTGGAAAATGGAGAATGGTGAGAAGTTGAGAGAATAGACGTACAACCACCAACTCGTTCTTTTATAATAGTAAAGATTGTTGTTGTTGTTGTTATTTTCAGGGGCTCTTTAAGGCAACAATCTGTGTGTGTTTTTCTTCGCCGCTCGCAGCTAATTACACGAGAATGTAGTACATGTTTTGTTGGTAATCTTCCTCTCTAGGGAACAACCTACCTGTTTCTTTCTTCGTCACGGTTGATACACGAGAATGCAGCATTTGTTTTGTCGGCAGCACACATCTTCCTTCCTAAATTTATGTCACCCACACTTCAATTTATACGTACACACGCCAACACGAGAGTATTAGACCCGTGCTTGCCACATGGAAAGATTAAGAAGATGGGACATCGCATTCACATTCTCCCCTTGCGTGGGCACCAGTGTTATTAAGTTCTCGACTAATCGATGACTAATCCACGGCTAGTCGTCTAATCGATACATGACGGACGACTAGGGAGGTCGACTCGACTGGAATGACTAGTCGAGCGGCCGAACGACTAGTCACGACTAGCCGGCCATGTCCAGTCGCACGACTAGGAGCTAGCCTACTAGATCAGTAAGTTTGAGGCCCACTAGAGAGGCTCGGTCCGACCGAGACTTAATACCAGTGACTCAATAACTCTAAATCATCATTGCACACCACATGCGCTATTTTGGTTATAGCATTAGTATAACAATCCCAACTTGCTTGTTTATTATAACTATGATAATTGTAGACCTGACTCTGGGGACTAGTCGAGACTAGGAGACTAGTCGTCCAAGTTGTCCCCTTGACGACTAGACTCGACTTTACGACTTAATAATCTTGGTGGGCACATATATTAATTTTTTACGATCCTGGTGCACTTACAAGTGCTCTACGCTTTTCTACTAAATAATTTTCCACTCCCACTCGTAGACTTGTATGGATGATGCAGACGTGGGAAAATGTACGTAAATTGCATATATTACGTACATACACAACATAGTCGGCACTCTCACAGATAAAAATAATTATATATTCTAGGCATATCCATCCCGTTCTTTACTGTATGTGGCACGTATTTTGTATACCCTCTTCCTAATTTCTCTACGCTCTAACTAATATATCTTCACAGCGGAAAAAAAATAATCATCTCAACTTAGCCCCAACAAAAGGAGCAAATAGAATGAATGAAATACACGCACACCACGGCAATGGACCATCCTGATTAATAATCAACTAATGTAGCACTTATCCGCCCTTGCAATCCTCAATTTCTTCACACTTGTCAGAAACAGCCTGTCCAAAAAAAAAAAGAAATCCATGATTCAAAAGACACAGTCCAAGTTTGTTTTCTCTAAAATATTAATTATAAGTAGTTTATTTTTGAAAGGGAGTGTCTATACAACATTCGACTGTTTTTTAGGACAAAACAGTCAGATTTTGAGCCGTTAGATAGAGATCTAACGCCCTAAATCATTTTTTTTGGATGGGTCATTTTTTTGGAGGGAGGTTTGTATGGGTGGATCCGTTGGATGAAGATCTAACACCTTAGATCAATCTAACTGTTTTTATTCTCAAGAACAGTCAAATGTTGTATAGCAGCACTTTTTTTGAAAAAGAAAATAGTATGTTTGGTGGTCAGAACTGAGACATACTCCCATGGTACGTCCCCGACCATCATCCAGTCCCCCTCCTGGTCTTCGTATGTGAGAACATGGCGAGCCTGCTGCAGCTGCTTCTCCCCAAGAACGACTTGGTGACCACCCATAACATCAGGATCTAGATCAATTAAACAAACCAAATGTTTCAACACGCAATAATAACAATTTCTTCTTTGGCATCGACGTAGCACACTGCATAATGATATCACAAAGAATATATATATATATATGCAGCACAGCGTAAGAAAAATGAAGAGATTATGAACAGGGAAATTAATTAGGTGCGATGATATGATTGCTACGTACATGTGATGGAGGCCTTGAACATGCGGCCGAGCTGGGCGAGGAGGCCGTCGTAGCCGTCCAGCAACAGCAGATCCAGCTTCCGGCCGATGGGGACGCCCTCCATGTACACCTTCACGAACAGTGACCGCTGTCCATGGCCACCGCCGCCTCTCTGGTACGCCACCGCCGTCTTCGCCGTTGCCGTTGCCGTCGTCGTCAGGGCGCTCCTAAGAAACGGTACGATCGGCCGGCGGCCTGTCAGACACTTTGACGTCCCTAGCACCGGTTGATGTATGTTGCAGAGATCGATCGAAACAATGTAAATGATGAACAGCAAGTTAAGAATAAAACTTTGAGAACTGCACCATGTTTACGAATACTAGGTTGATGATGTCAGATTATGTGAAGGTCATCCTATGTTGTGTGATGAATATTTAACTTTATTTGTACTTTATTTTCAAAGTTTGAGTTTGATTTTGTATCATTTACATTATCTAGTTTTGTTGTTAGGTGATCAGCGATTTGATCGGCCGCAGGCAGAGGTCGGACTAGAGCGGTCTAACTGACCGTGGGCGGAGATCAAACCGGAGAGCGGTTGTACCGAAATTTAGTTGGTGGTCCGACTAACGGTCCGGTGTGACCAATTTCTAGTTAGGGGCTAAGTGTAGGCTGGTTGTTAGGTTTGGGTGTGAAGTGAGGAGCCTCCACTATATAAATCCATGTGTGTATTGAGAGAAGATATCTTTAGTGCTAGATAAGAGGGAGTTAGGGTTATGTTTCCTTGTGCTGGAAACTTGGTGTATGCTCTTGCAAGTGTTCTATATCGTAATCCTTCAACCCTTCGTGATAATGAAAGATCAAACTTGTTTATCTCGTTCCCCTTATGTTCTTGTTTGATTTCCTTATCTTCTTGAGATGCTTTGAGGAGTTCTTGATTTCTCTCGGTTCCTCCCTTTTTGTGTTATGATCTAGCTTACTATGATATGTGAAAAATCATTCAAGGTTATCTAAATCATTAAGAACTCACAAGCAACTGCAGATCAGAGTTGTCCTATTTTGCCTAGTTTTGGTATAATCTTTATCAATTTGGGTAAAGATCAAAACTTTTTGCTATAATCTTCACGATCAATGATTAGAATAGCTTCCTAACATTTTAAGGAGGGTTTGTACCAAATTTCACCCTGTTTGCATCAATGGTTTAAGAGTTAGTCTTTTTCTGGGTCGTGGGCAGTGTAGTTTTTCATCTCTATTCGTAAAGTGATTAGACCGCCCCTGGCATCTGGTCCGACTAGCCGAACGGTCCGACCACCCATTGCCCAATGGTCAGACCATGAGACTAAATGTCTCAAGTAACTTTGCGATCTTTGGCTCTTAGCTTTGGTAAAATATGTGTGTTTGTGTTTTCCGCTACATTGTGTTGTTAATATCAAAGTGAAGATTTTAAGCAGTCATTCACCCTCTTCTAACTTGCTATACTCGATCCTACCGATGACATATATGAACTGCAGATCCAAGAACATATATAGAGCGCTACGCAAGATCAACATCGTAGAGTAGAAGTTAAACAGCTTTGTGTGTGTGTATATATATATCCATCTAATTTTGGTGGGCGGATTGAACAAGAAAATCAAACAGAAGAACAACTTGAACCATAAGTTACAATATGCAGGGTGCAATTATCCTTCCGATCGAGAGATGAAAAGTTACTGAGATTAAAAGTCTGCAGAATTAAACCTTGGAGTAGAAGGGGTGCTGCTGTCAGTCTGGATTGAGGAGCACGAGAGGCTAAGCCCGAGGTGAAGATCCGTGCTGAGGTCTCCCGTGATCGCCGGCCGGTAACCGGACGACGCCGTAGAGAGCGCTGCCGGCGGCGGTTCGCCGCTGCAGCTATCCATGGAAGAAGGAGGAGACTCACTCGTCTTGCACTCCATCAGATGCGGAGGCAGCGACTTCTCTTTGTTCTTCATGCTGGCACATATATATCTACTTGTCAAATTTAGAAAGGAATTAACATTCTAGTAAGGGGGGAAGTGAGGAGAGAGAGAGATGAACATATAGTAGTAGCAGCAAGAAAGCCAAAAGGGTTGAGTTTTATATGGAGAGCATAAAGTGAAACGCCATTACATAAAGGGGGCTCAAGCTTGCAGCAACCACGAGATGTCAGTAGTACAAATCATGGTGCCGTAACCGTCTGTGACCTTTTCGTCTCTTCTTTCTTTGATGCGGATTAATGGCGTTAAGCGTACACTTGGCTGGTTAATTAATATGGGGAGTAGTAATAGACATGCACTGCATGATCTAGGCAGGGCTCCCTTGACAGTGGAGGATGTTGGGTTGTTACGGGGTGCACTCGAGTGCAGGCAATGTGACTATCCACCACCGAAAATCTCCTCTGACCCCCGGCCCCATCCATCGACCGGCCTAGCTCCACCAACCAACATATATTCCAGCCTTTTCACCAACTTGACACATGACTCTATCATTCCTTTTTGTAATCGATCCATGCATATATATATATATATATATATATATATATATATATATATATATATATATATATATATATATCTATCATCAATCAGCTCAACACAAATACTTTGCATATATACTAGCAAATTCTTATAACTGAACGTGTATGTACTACTAGTTTCAGAAGGAGGGAGTTAAATTCGGGGATAAATATGCAAAGGAGGCAGCGCTAATGCTACTAGTAGCAGATGGGATGAGATCGAACGAGACCGGAGCATTGCATGTTGCTGTAGTAAAACGACGCGTGAATTGATGAACGCTGTACTAGGATATGGCCGGCCGGCTGCTGAGCGCCAATTGCCCGGCAGATCGGTAACCTACGGCCGCCGTGAATTGATGAAAGCTGTACTAGGATACGGCCGGCCGGTTGCTGAGCGCCAATTGCCCGGCAAATCGGTAACCTACGGCCGCCGGGCACGGGCAAACAAACTCACCGTCGGCTTCCATCCGTCAGCTAGCCAGAGACGCGCATATGTCCTGCAGATCCACCCTCCGGTTTGCCAAGAAGGAGGAGGAGAGGAGGTCCGTGAAATCCTCGCCGTGACGATCGATCGACGCCGACGTCCCAACCGCAAGCCATTACTAGTGTCACACTCATGTACACATGTCAACAGCTACTCGCATATGCAAGTTGATCATTTGCACAATGCTCACTGCTAGCTCAACCATGAAAACTGCCAAGCCAGAAAATGAATGATGGATTATTTGGCGAAAGAATTCTTCTTTTAACCCATAAGGTCAATGTTTGATTCAATCAGGCCGGCTGGCACGGCATATATGCCCACACAAGACTGAAGCAAGGACAATACAGAACTTGAGGCATTTGCTCACTGCGTTTGTCATTTTCGCAGATGCTGCGGCATGCTAGCATGTCTGCACCCTCGTGTCACACACTCACACCATTACATATGCAGCAACATTAATTCAGTATGATGTAACATTAATTCAGTAGTAGCAGCGATAGTTTATAACAGCAGTACTAGCAGAAATCGATTACTAGACCCGATCGACATATACCGTTTCTTCGTGTAACATATGAAAAGAGAGGGGGACAAGGGCGTTTTACAAGTAGCATTCAGTTTCCTCCCTCCGTTCTGTTCCTCGATAGCCACTTCCACGACATAGAAGTCTCTTGCACCTGTTTGCTCTTTTATATTCGGGATAATTGAGGATGCGCCACTTAACAGAGTAGTCTTGGAGAATTTGCCACTCTATAAAATGTATTTCCTTATTTGCCACTCTGTAGAACATAATTCATTATTTACCACTCTATAAGATAGGTCTATACAATATTCGATTGTTTTTGGGGTCAAAATTAGTCAAATTTTCAGACCGTCGGATGTAAATCTAATGCCCTAGATCTACCCATCCAAATCCTATTTAAACCTAACCCTATCCCCGCCGCCTCCCACCGCACGTCGCTCGCCTCCCACCCCGACCCTGCCGCCCCCTTCGAGCTACCCCTCCTCATCACCCTCCGCGCCACCCCCTTCTTGTCGCCGGAGCAGCTCCACGTGCCTCCCCCCGCCCCCTCCTCCACCACCCGCGGCCAGCGGCCCCCACCTTGTTGCGCGTCCCGTATCCCTCCCCGCCATGCCGCCTCCACCCAACCTAATAGCTAGTACCTTCTACCGCTACCGCCTTCCGGCACTACCCACCACCATCATACCCTGCCCATCACCCCCACCGTCCCTTGGCCTCCCTCTATGTCCGGGGGAAACATTGAACCCTAAGCGCAGGAGGCGGGATTCGCCCCTTAGGCTCGTCGGTGAGGAAGAGGAAGGGCTCGCCGAAGAAGAAGGTGAAGGTGGCGGCGCACAAATCTTCACACCCATCCAATGGTGAGAATCCAACTAATTTCCCTCCAAAAATTATGTGAATATTGCATAGCGCTTCCGTACATTTTATACCATTTTGCACATTTTTGCCTTGTCTACTTCCTCCTCTTTTCTTCTCACCATCTACCATGGTGCACGCCTTCCGAGAGCTACATAGGCTGTGCTCCGCATCGCTAGAGACCATCCCGTCAGTGATAGGGCGGTCGAGCTCGTACGTGGTGGCAGCTGCAGGTGAGGGGTTTGTGGTGCTGGATGAATGCAGCGAGACGTAGGAGGCAGCGGAGGACATCGGTGATGTCGCGGTGCTCGTGGGCACGCTCGGCGTGGTGGCCACTTGATGACGGAGTGCCCCGTATTGAGGCCAAGCATCGTCTACTTTGCCGTGGATCTAGACGATGAGACGTAGGTGTGGGTGTACAACCTCGCCGGCAAGCACAAGAAGACCAAGATCATTATCCCTTCCCAAAGCTGGTGTGTGTTGTCGGGCGTCAGCTATGGCCACGGCTGGTGGTAGAAAGAAGTCGGTAGGAGGAGGAGGAAAAGAGTGGCAAAATTGTCTATAGTGGCAAATAATGAAATACCTCACCTATGGTATAGCAAATAATTGATTACATTCTATAGAGTAGCGAATACTCAATTATACCCTTTATATTCTTCTTTCTTCGCTGCATCAAATCTATATATCTACACACATGCAATGTTGGAGCAGTAAAATTTCAATACTGTTGATATGGTCATATAAGATGTACATATCAAACTCGCTAGAGTGGCCAGGCAATTAGCACTTGGAAACAGACAAGGATCAGAGACACAAGGCTTCGCGTAGCGTTGACCAAAGAGATCATCACGAGGCTAGATATAGCTCAAGAAGAAAGACCGCTATCTATGGAAGAAAGAGAGCTGAAGCAAAAACTAAAACTCAAGCGTGCCAATTTAGCAAGCATTGAACGAGTCCGCTACAACAAAAGGTCTAGATTCACTTGGATCAAACATGTGAACACAAACACCAAATTTTTCCAACTTCGTGCAGGAGCCCACACAAGAAAGAACTATATCCAATATGTCCAAAAGGAGCGCGGAACGGCCTTCTCTGAGAAAGATAAAGAACAAGAGTTGTTACCCACTTCCAAAGCCACCTAGGGTCCATGCCGCAGAGAGAGGTAATGCTCAACTGCAAAGCCCTCGGTTACCAGTTCCACGACTTAGAACACCTAGAGGAAACTTTCGACGAATAGGGAAATCAAAAGCACCATTCTCTCCCTGCCCTCAAACAAAGCCCTCAGTCTGGACGACTTCGCAGGGCTCTTTTTCAAAGAATATTGGGAAATCATCAAGGATGACCTTGTGGCAGCTTTACAACAACTTCACACTCTAAAATGGGAACAACTTCGGTTGGCTTAACACCATGAATATTGTTCTCATCCCCCAAAAAGTCAGAAGCCCTTCGAGTTGGAGACTACCTGCTGATCAGCCTCATTCATAGTATAGCCAAAATATTCTCCAAGACTTGCACCCTCCCTCCAAAACCTAGTCTCACCCTACCAACGTGTGTTCATCAAAAAGAGATGCATTCAAGATAACTTCCTTTACACGCAAAACTTTGTGAGAGAGATTCACAAATGCAAAACACTATCTCTCTTTCTCAAGTTGGACATTGCTAAGGCCTTCGAATCAATTAATTGGGAATACTTATTAGAAGTCCTTCAAAGTTTGGCTTTGGCTGATGCTTCAGAGAGTAGATCTCCATCCTATTTGGCACCGACACCTCTAGATTCCTCCCAAATGGCATATCGAGAGAAAGCTTTCACCATATAAGAGGGGTTCATCAAGGAGATCTGCTATCTCTAATGCTCTTCATCTCGGCGATGCACCCCTACAAAAGATCCTCGATCTTGCAACCCAACACAATATGCTCACTCCTATTCGCTCTAGGGTAGCAAAACTGAGGACCTCTCTTTATGCAGATGGCACAACCATCTTCATCAACCCCATCCAGAACGACCTCCAGATAGTCCAACATATACTAACCACTTTTAGTTGAGACACGGGTTTAGTCGCCAATTTCGAGAAAAGTATAGTTCACCTAATTAGATGTGACCGCCTTGACATTGATGTCCTCTTCTGATCCTTCCCAGGAGTCTGTATGGACTTCCCATGTCGCTACTTGGGATTGCGGCTTCACATCTGTCGTCTAAAGAAGCTCTACATCTTGCCTCTTTTAGAGAAGGTCGCCATGAGGTTGCCTGGATGGAAAGGAAAGCTCCTATCCCTAGTTGGAAGACTCACCTTAATCAACTCCGTCATGGTATTCATCCCCACTTATTGCCTAACGGTCTTCCTTCTCCCAGCATGGGCTAGAAAAAAGTTAGATAAAATAAGGAGGTCCCTCATCTGGAAAGGAAAAGAAGAGATGAATGGAGGGCACTGCTTGGTTAATTGGAAAATGGCTTGTAGGCCAAAAAAACTCGAAAAACTTGGTGTCACCAATCTGGAATGATTTGGAAAAGCTTTTTTGGTTACGATGGTTATGGTATGAATGGATGAGTGACTCTAGTTAAGCCTTGGATCGGCACGCTAGTGCCCTATGATGCTACAGATCACCTCTTGTTTAATGCTTCCACGACAATAACCATCGGCAATAGAGAGAAGAATAGTTTTTGGCACAATAGATGCTTAGAAGGAGAGGCCCCAAAGAACTTTGCTCCAAGTTCGTTTAGACTAACAAGAAGGAAGAATAGATCAGTTAAAAGGGAGCTCAAAAATAGTAATTGTATTCACGCAATCTGAGGGAGGATTACCACCACCAATCAGCTAAAATAGTTTGTGTCACTTTGGATCCATCTAATTGATGTCCACCTGCAGCCGAACATACAAGATACAATCATTTGGCACTGGACTACTAATAAACAATACTCTGCCAAATCGGCCTACCTAGCTCAATTTCGTGGTTGTTTCGAAATATGCAACACCAAGTTGATTTGGAAGGCCAAAACGGAGAACAAATGCAAATTCTTTGCTTGAACGCTCGTCCAAAACAAGATCCTTATGACAGATAACCTAGCCCTCCAAGGATGGCCTACTTGCACCCTGTGCCATTCACATCAGGAAACTGGTGTTCTTCTTTGCCTCAACTACACCTTTGCGGCTAAGGTGTGGGCTCGAGTCCTTAGTTTCACTAACAATGACATCCTCTAACTAGTCAAACCTACGTACTACGCATCTATCCTAGCAGCAAGTTTCAAGCATTCTTCCAACAGAACATAGAAGGGATTTCAACGTCTTGGCTATTTACACTATGTGGAACATCTGGAAAGACATGAACAAAGAAACATTCCAAAACAAATCCAACCTTGTGCAGTAGGTGGCAAACAGAGCAATTGAGGATATCCAGGGAAGAAAGAAAGCTTTTCACTAGAGTTGATATTTTGTGTCTCTTGTATTTTTCATTAGAGCTCACTCCTTGCACAATACGTTAGCCTTGTGCCCCTTTCTGCCTTTTCTCTCTTGAGTTCAAATATGAAGTACCTCGTTATGTAAACTGGTGCTGTGGCACAGCTTTGCTATACACTTTCATTCTCCTTTTCTCTTAATTGAATGGCAGAGCTTCTACCCTCTTTTCAAAAAAATATAAAAAAATATAAGATGGTACTACTATTTGTTAGAAGTATGAATAGCATGGATTGAACCAGATCAGTTACCGATAAAACGATTCTTACTTTAGTTGTTTCAGAAGCTTGCTAGGACAGAGTACAAACTGTCTTTAAAAAAGGGACAGAACACAAACCGTCAGGCCTGAGCTGCTTTTGTGAAGGAGAAGTTTCGGAGCATGCAGTGAATGAGAAGGGAAGATGGGTTTTTTTAGCTTTTCTACAAAGAAAAAGACAGTGCAGTTGCTGTCTTTCAGACTTGCATTGGCTTTGTAGAGACAATTAAAGGGAGCGTTTTTTTCTGGTGTTAACCTTCATTAGAAGGGAGAAGAGATAAACCGGTGTGTGTGTGTGTGTGTGCCCCAGGTTTATGCTTGATACTCCAATAAAGAAGACAGCCAAAGTAAAAGGTATCTCGATCTGATGAGAGTCTTTTATTCTATCCAGGAAAGCAGAAGAAAGAAAGCAAAATCTAGAAGAAAGAAAGCAAAATCTAACTAACTCCCCTAGAGAATGGAAAACAAAGTAGTTGGTGAGAATTGCAGAGTAGTACTTGTTGGAAAACAATCACTCCGACTCTGGTTACGATCACTCAATGTTGGTTACGACCACTCATTGCTGCTGTGCATGAACTCGTAACCAAGTTACGACCACTCTAGCTTACGGCTATATCTTCCCGATCGGCTTGTACTCATAGCCTTGTTACGACCAGCATGTCCTCGTAATGACTACACCTTCTCTACTGCGTACGTGCTCACACAATAAGAAGTTACGACTTCTCAATGTCTAATAGATACGACCATTTTAACACATGCTCGTAGCTTCAACTGATTAGCCCTCGAACGCTTTGACTTCTTTGCTCTAACTGTTCGATCGCTCCGCTCTCGGAGTCTTTGACTGCTCTGCGCTCGGAAGTCTTCGACCCCTCCACCGCCGAAGTTTCTGACCGATAGCACTCGGATGTTTCGACCACGTAGCGCCTTCGACCATGTAGTGCCTTCGACCACACTTAACTCCAACTTACGACCACGGCCAATCTGCCATCTCTTCGAGTACTCGAGTCTCCTTTGGTCCTAGCTTTTTCAATTATGACAGCAACAACTCGAAATGTAATACGCGAACACAATTGCTTTTCTTAGGAGCAAAGCACTCCGCTTTTCTCTTCATTTCTCTCCCTCAATTTCTCAATCACAACCAATCAATCTTGTTCGCTTGTCTCTGATTACACGACTAGACTGCGCCTTATAAAGGCTAGTTACAGGACTCATAAATAGACTTGACAACACGACTTGACTTTTACTACGGACTCTTACACGGATTTGACTCAAACACTATTACAGATTCGGATACGACTAAATAAAAAACAAGATTAATTCCAACAGTACTTTACTTCGTGCTCCATTGACCCAACAGAGTTACATCAGATCATCAACTTACATATTGTTAGCAAATTCTTCTGCTTTTGGTATGTTTTCCTCTAGCTGTAAGTAATGCTGAATTAGACTGTCGATCGATCAGGAAAGGGAAGCAGAACTGCCTGCCTTGCTCCTAAAGAAATGCAGAGCATCAGGAGGACATTTTTGCAGAGGCAATGAGCAACGAGAAGAGAAAAATGGCGATTGCCATCGATGGCGTGCAGCACTTTATGTGCAACGCAAGCGTGCACACCAGTAGCCATGTTTCTCTCTCTCTCTCTGCAGCCTTTATTCATGCCGTCAAGAACGAGCTGGGGGTAATGTAATGCTTTTAATCGAGAATCAAGCACTTATAGTTTGTAATTAATTATAATTGTGGCTGTCTATATGTCCTTACAAGGTTGGCCCCAACCAATCTTGATTCTTGCATTGCTTTTGCTTGGTGTGCAACAGAAGATTTCAGGGGCCCTACATTTCTGATCCATCGACCACATCGATCGACCTCCTGCTCAAGAATGAACACGGACTAAAATGCATTGTTGCAAGGTGAGATGCAGAGAGAGATGAGGAAATGCAGTACCATTGATTCATTAGATAATGAAGTCACTGCCTTAATGATGGTGTCGATGATATACTAGCAGCCTAGACCTCCTTTCCATTGCCTTTGTTCGGTGGGGACAAAACATGCGGTCAGAGGGGGAAGACTAGAGGGATCTGCTTTCTTGCATTCATGATTCCATTTCCATGGAAGCTCCCTACGAAATTGTTCAGCTTTGTTTGCACTAATACTACTTTGCAGAGGAAAGGATTATTCGTGACAGTGTAAACTAATATCAACGCTACATCCGAGGCAATTGTATTGACTATGTATTTGATTCGATCACTTGACTGTATTTCCAAATTCTTCCAAGGAAGGGAAAACCCCTCCATCCAAATTTATAGAGCATATTTTTAAATAACGTTGTCCATAAATATAAAGCGTATTTTATGTTCCAATACAAAATTAGTATGATATTTTCTTTATATCTTAGTAAATGTACATATTTATTTGCTATTCTCTATATGCATACATTGAATATAATGCTTAGATATAATCTAGCTATTTTTACTATCTTTTTTATTTATATACCGAAAAAATATGTCTTACAGACTTGAACAGAATGAGTAGGTGTTTTTTTTGAAAAGGAATGTGTTATCTTAGTTGGGCCTAAAAGGCTGGATATTTGATCTGTAGATCTGGCCATGAGGTGCCCAGGTATTGGGCCTTCCTCTGTGTCAGCGCTGGGCCTTGGGCTGGCCCAAACCGAGGCGGAAAACGGGAACCGCAATCCTTCAAGCCCCAGCCAATATGGTTATCTACTTATCTTGCATGCTTCACATCTGTCTCATTATGGGTATCCCAAAGGCCTAAACAGCACATGCATTGGCACCAGAGACTTTTCCCAGACGTAGAGATGTAGGAGCACTTGAAACAAGCACACCTTATCTGCCATGTCACCTCTCCCATCTCTTGCAAACTCATTCCATTGGTACCAGTAACTTTTCAGCTCCTATTTCATGGTATGTCGTATCCTACCTCTCTCCAGAGGCGGAGCTGGGCCATTGGCCCGAGATCCCGGTATTTTACTATAGTAATATATAGTAAAGATCTTGATTTTTTCTTTACAGTGGGCTGGGCCTCCAGCCTCGGGCTGGCTACGCCCCTGCCTCTCTCTATCTATGATAGTTCGTCATCATAATGCGCTGAATTACCAGCCTCAAGGAAGCTAGGACAAGTTACTACCTTAAAAAATTCCAGCGTTTTCTTGGTGCACAACAACGAACAACCTGCCAAGAGATTGTACCGGCATGTCTTGTGTGCATGATGTACCTATGGCTGCAAGAATTATGTATGGGATCGATGGGACCAGACCGGAGAGGTAGAGGCCAGCCAGCCAGCCAGATCGACCCAAAGGACAAGGAGATGTGGGGCTGATCAGGATGGCAAAGGCGAACGAGAGATCGACGGAACGAGACGACGGGTCGGTGGTCCGGCCGGTCATATGGCCCCGGCGAGCACGTGAAGCTCGCTGTCAGGTCCAGAGTGAAGCGATCACGAACACTTCCAGATTTCAGAGAAGAGATGGGGAAAGTGAAGTTAGCTAGGGTTCTACGCTACCATACGAACTACGAGACAATAATGTTGTTTTCCTTGTTAGTTTTCCATTCGGCGTACTAGGGTTAGAAAGCCCCCATTCGTTCGGTCATCTCTCCTTCCCGTCCGTGACGCTGCTGCACTCCACATTCCAATTTCCAAACCCTAAATGCAGCAGTAGCCCTTGAGGCGGCAGCGGCCCGCGCAGGACGCCGGCGGCACTGCGAACGTTGCGGCGGCGAGGAAGGAGGAGGCGCTCTAATCCCATTTCCACCCGCGACCGGATATTCCTGCGACGCCCCATCCGGCGACATGCGCCTGGACCTCATCTCCCTGTATTTTTTTTTTTTTTTGCCAGCAAGAGAAACATTTGATGCAACTGGCCAAGAATGCAATTGGGCAGGAATGTGTCATGGAACATTTGAATGTGTGTAATCAACTGTAATCAGCAGCTGCGTTCTTGTTTTCTGAATGCAACTGGGCAACAGTTTGTTATCTGAATTTTTGTAGAACCCTGAGAAGGACACTCAAAGAGAAGGAAAGGAAGGGAGAAACTGGGCATGAAAAGGCATTTGTCATGTTCACAAAGTTACGATTTGCCATTACCAACAGCCAGTTCATA
Source organism: Dendrocalamus latiflorus (assembly GCA_017311315.1). Lineage (NCBI taxonomy): Eukaryota > Viridiplantae > Streptophyta > Magnoliopsida > Poales > Poaceae > Dendrocalamus > Dendrocalamus latiflorus. Next base: position 32,916,585 of record CM029661.1, on the reverse strand, counting down.
AATTAAATTTGCAGTAAGAACCATGGGGGAGCTACACTGTGCCTGTGCACAAGTCAACCAATTCTACAATTTGATGCATGTGTATCACCTGGTAAAACTCGGTGACAGGTTCAACCGCATCAGTGAATCTCAGCTTCAAAACTCTGCATTTAGCATCCAGGTCAGCGGTTCAGATTAAGCTACACATTCCTTATGACTGGAGGTTTCCAATGGTGTTTGGACATGATCACCTTGCCCTTGGCATCTCATGGTTTGGAGCTTGGTCATTGTTGGCAGTGTGGTGAAAAGCTTGGTCATTGTTGCATCAAGATTGGAGTGTATTTCTTCCCATTTTCCTTTTGGCATGGAAAGCAAGAATTGCAGGTTGCAGATCACATTAGTACCAGGAGTTATTTCTGCATGTATCAGTTCAAATGTACCCGGATTTATTTTTGAATGTATCAGTTGAAATGTATCAGGATAGAGCTGCTATAATTTTCAGAATTTTGTCACTTGCAAAGCACACTACACATTCAAAATTGTCTCCTAATCACAAATCTGATACTGTTACATGACCTGAACAATGATCCTCTTTCACTTCAATTCATTTCACAAATAGCTCAGTGACTGAGGTTACAGCTCCACAAATAGCTACAAACTTGAGTAACTTCCATTCAAAGTTGGTAAAGCTGGTTTAGCTAACAAATATATTGTCAATGTTCTGTTTTCTTGCTATTTTGTTTCTTGCTCATCATGTAAGTGCATGGTGTAATGGAGAAGTGCCCTCCATACCAGTTTATTTTCCCCAGACTGTCTCAGATGTTTGCCTTGAGGTGTACAGCTGCTCAGTTTTCCTTCAGACTGCCCTCAGACTGTCTCCAAGCATACACTACAAATGCCATACAAATCTGAGATAGCATTCCCCCTCATTCACTACAAATAACATTTCTCCAAGCATAGACTACAAATGACATACAATACGGAGATAACATTGGCCCTCACTCACTACAAATGACTTACAGAACATACAGCTCGTACACAACCTGACATTCACAAACAATTCTGAAATCACATGCCTCCAGAATTCGTAATAGAACCCATGGTACAACTGCAAAGTTCACTAAAGATTGTATGAGGTAACATTGCCCCTCATTCACTGAAGACTGACAGATTGTATTGAGTTCTAAAATCACAATCTATGTTGCAATACTAGAACCCATGGTACAACTCCAGAATCCGTAGAATCTGTTTTTGGAATCAAATTCACACAATCTGTACAATATGTTTTTCCAATAAATTCATGTTAGGTTATAATCTTATTTTTCAGTTTAGAAGTTATGGTCGATAGTCGTGTAGGAGTGGTCGGAGTTGTGTACAAGTTTGGTCGTAGTCGTATATGAGTCCGTGCCATAGTCGAGTTTGAGTCCGCTTCACAGTCGTAGCCGGGTTGAAGTCATAGAGTAGGGTATAAGAAAAGCAGAGCCATGTAACCAAGAGAGTAGGGCTAGAGCGAGAGGAGCCAACGCGATCGGTGTGATCAAGAGGCAAAAGAGAGAGAGGACGATCAGGGTGATCGTAGCGGTCGGTGTGATCGAGAGAAAGAAATAAAGAAGAGAAGAGCGGTTTAGCTCTGAAAATCTATCAAGTTCATCGTGTGCTCTCAGATCATTTACGACCACGGTGAGCAAGGGATCGCAGGTGTGGTCGTAAAAGAGTTACGACCACAGCGATCGGGCGGAGGGCATTCGCAGGAGCAGCAGACACTGCTCTGTTCTGTCTCTGTTTTCCCGAGAGCGTTACGACCACGTTCAGTTCTGTTAGTCCTCGGGTTTCGATTGCTTTCGACCTCACTGATCTTCCTGGTTGCCGAGTGTTTTCGACCGTACTGGTTGTTCGACCACCTGTTGGCTTACAACCAAGTTAGTTACGACCGCTTACGACTGGTTTCGACCAGAGGGCTTTACGACCACATTAGTCATTCGACCACTTGTTGGCTTACGACTACGTTGATTCTGGCCTCCGTGGTTGTCGACCAGAGGGCCTTACGACCACGTTAGTCGTTCGACCACTCGTTGGCTTACGACTACGTTGGTTCTGGTCTCCGTGGTTGTCGACCAGAGGGCCTTACGACCATGTTAGTCGCTCAACCACTCGGTAGCTTATGACAAGTTGGTTCTAGCCTCTGTGGTTATCGACTAGGTCGATTTCCGACCACGTAGTTGGTTATCGACCACATAGTTGGGTTACGACCACACTGTCTGCTCTCGGCCTTGTTACCAGAGTTCAACCACGTTGTTGAAGACTTACGACCACGTTGTAAGTTTCGATCACGGTACTGATTGGTTACGACAACGTTGATTATTCGACTACCAGTTGGCTTTCGATCATGTTGTCTACGACCACATCAGTCTTGGTTGCAACCATTTCCGATCTCATTGGCATTGGTCTTGGCGATCATCGACTTGGATGATCTCCGACCACATTGTCGGTTATCGACCACACTGTCGAAGCCTACTACCATGTTGTTGTGTTTACGACTTCGTTGTAGTATTTTCGACCACTCTGCTAGCTTTCGACTAGTCAGTTCCCTGCCGTGTTTTCTCTGTTGTTCTTGCTCTGTTCGGTCTATCTTCTCGGTTTTCCAGTGAGCTTTCAACCCTAGTCTTCATAGCTCCGTAGCTATTGGAGAAAAAAGGGATAAATGGATACTTGGGAAATTTTAAAGACATCATTCACCCTCTTCTGTTGCCTGCCCGGCCATAGAATTATAAGAGGCTATTCACATCACTTTTGCATTTGAGCCTTTTCGGCTTTGAACATCCCCAACCGGGTTGGGATATATCGTATCGCGCGTATACCATGTGAATGAAAGTCCAATTAAGGATGTGTGGACGACTAATTATAACGGACCAATGTGCGAGATTGCCATGTACATCGATCCTACATGAATTATGGAGCTATCTGACGATTAAGCTGGATATAGCTAGAGGTACCAATTTATAATTGTGAGAATAGCCTTCAAATTATCCTATGCCACACTTGATAGTTGTGCAGATGAGCTCAAAATCAGTACATGATAGCCACCTCCCTAGACCATAAACCGTAGAGGCAATTAATCCACATAGTAACCTGTTAAGTTTCGACATCAACACTGCTTAATTGTCATATTAAAGTATTGTCTGAATTTTGCTCCCAAGAACTTTGACAAGCAAGATTGGTAATTAGTGGGCCAGCAAAGCGTGCAATTAAGCAACTGAATTGGTTGTTGGTCCTAAAGTTTTCTTTGAAAAGAACCGCATCCTGCTAAGGGATTAGGAACGATGTTGATGGGTGTGACTTCATGTCCCCCTTCTGAGCATATTGACTGGTGGTTGTTTACTTAACATGGTGCAGAGCGGAACACGAAGGATGAAACTCCAAGGATAGATATGTGAAATTAAGATAGATATATGAAAAAAAAAAATATAATTCCTCTAATTGTTGTCCATCTCCAGTGGAAAACAAAAGATATCTGACAAAAAATAGACCATACCTTGATAGACGACCACCATGCCACATGCTATCTACATATGTATATGCACACGCCCACTGTGCCCCAATATTGAAAGAAAGCAAGAGTGACGACAATAAGGACACCACCAATCAGCAAGACAGGTCTGTTCTAACTTCTAAGATATTTCTGAAGATAGACCTGTCCTAAGGATTGGAAACATAGTCTGAACAAATTAACAATTCATAGTGTGTTAAAAAAGTGGAAGCCTCCAGTATGTTTTCTTGTCAGTCGTCATCAATGATTAGTAGTGGCGTCCATCCATCCATGTGAAGGGAAGCAGCTTTGCCCCCACACTTGCAGCTTCCTTCTCTGTAGCTGCATGCCCACTCACATCATCTTCATCAATCAGACGAAGCTCTTTTGAGGTTTCCTACCGGACACTCGCCTCCACGGGCCGACGCAGATGCATCGGATTCCATCGCTAAAAAGGATATCTGCTACGCGTATGAAGGAAATTTCTTACCCAGCTTCAGCAAACAATGGTCGGCAAACAGGTATGGCACCAGCATCAGGGTTACGATCTCAGAAGCCACTTGTCAACCATGGTTCGTAGACCTCCTTCGGAGCAGTTGTTTGAAGGGCTCGCCCACGTGTGTTTCAGCTATCTCTCCACTGCATGCAGGGTGTTCGGTGGTATGCCATGCTCATGGGTGGCAACACCGCCACTGAAGCCTCCCGACGTGTGAGCCCGTGTTGACGCCACCAGCGGCATCGTATTCGGGTTCGACACAAGGAAGATGAGTTAGATGTTGAAAATAATTCTATGAAATCCGTTTTAGAGTCTGTATCAAGTCCGAGTCAGTTTAGAATTAGAAATTTATGATTCAGAGACGGTTTATGTATTCGAGTTTAATTTGTAAAGTTAAGTATAAATAGTAGAGAAAACCAATAAAAATGTGCTGCAATTGGAGCACCACCAAAAAGATTGTCTATTCTACTGCTAAATTATTTGCGTCATCATTGTTGAGAAACAGAGGAATTTTGTCGAAAATTTTCGAGTACTCAGAGCCTACGAGTATTGTAACACTTGTGGCTTACGAGTACCATAGTTGAGGAAGTCGAAGCGTTCGAGTGCTACCGAAATCGAAGACATCCACGTACAGAATCGTCTGCGTGCAACGTGGTTGTAACCAGAAGGAAGTGGTCGTATTTCTCATTGAGTGGTCGTTGTTAGGATGATCTCCACCCCGGTAGGCCCAACGGCCTACCGGGCCTTGAGCTCGCGCCCTGATCGGGGGCGCCCAACCCTAATGGTTGGTGGGCCCCTGTCACACTGCGCCATATATAAAGGTGGGGGCCGGCGGCTCTTTTAACGAGGTTGAACGGAGCTAGCGCCACCCCACCGAAAACCCTAATCCGATCTAGCGAGGGGGCGCAGCCAGTGACGGGAAGCACCACTGCCACGCCGCCCCTGGACAGCGCCGCCACCGGACTTCACCAACGCCGACTCCCGACTCCACCGACTCCATGGCTGACGCCTCTGCACCCGCAGCCAAGACCACGGATGGTTAGTACCCCTCTCGGTATCTCTCAAGAACCCGAACTAGAGATGAACCCCGCTAGATCTAACCTAGGAGATCCTAAAGAAAACCTAGACCTAACAATGGTATCAGAGCCTCTAGGCGTAGATCTGAGATGGGGAAAAGAAAAGAAAGAAAAAGGGGGAAAGAAGAACCCTAACCCTACCCGAACCCTAACCCTAGAAAAGAAACCGGGTACTTACCGGAGCCGCCGTCGTCGTCGCTGGCGTTGGGGGATCGGCCGAGCCTTGGGCTCGCCGGCGCTCCATGTTCTAGCCACCGTCGGTGCCGGCGTCAGACCCGAGCGTGCGCGCTCGGAAGGGCACCGACACGGAGCCGCTCGACGGCGGCGCGCTCCCTCTCAGGGGAGCGCGCACGCCGGCGAGAGGGCCCGCGGCGGCGCCGGCTCCTTTCTTCCTCTCCGGCGGCGTGGACGAAGTCGCCGCCGCCGCCGCTTCGCGGTCGCTCTCGGGTGCGAGGGTGAGAGAGGGGAGGCCGAATGATTAGGGTTTCGGGGGGCGTCCGTCGCGCGCTTGTTTTGATCGGGCTAAAGAGGCGCTGAGCCGTCGGATGGCATCCAGCGGCCACGATAGCGCCGAGCTGCGCGGGCTGGCTTTTGGCCCAGGCGGGCAGAGGAAATCCCGGCCCAGGCCCAGGTTTTGGCTGGGCGCGGGGGCGGCGCGGCGTCCGCGCACGCGTGGGCGCGTTGAGGCCGCGGGCGAGAGCGCGTGTGGCGCGGCCGAGTGGGCCGCTCGCGAGCGCGCGCGCGTGGAGAGGCCGGCCGAGCAGCCGGGCGCGTGAGGCCGCGCGGGCAGGCCGCCGTGGGCCGTGGGCCAGGCCGAGCAGGCCAAATGGCCGGTTTGCACAGTAAAAGGGATTTTCTGTTTTATTTTTTTTTCAGAAGATTTCTTTTGATGTTTTTTGTTAAGTTTGAGATCAAATTTCAGTGCAATTTTGATCCAAAATCAGAATTTTTTTCCGCTGCGAGCTAAAGTTTATTATCTTCTCATTAAATTCGAACCAACGGGAGAATTTAATTTTGAAGAGCAGAAATTTTTTAAGTTTTTCTCTAATTTTAATTGGAACCAACGGGAAAATTAAAATTAGAGGAATAGTTACATTTATTTACAGTTCATGTTTATAATTTTGCTATTTTCTGACCAAAGTTGATGATAGCAATATTATAAATTGATTTATTTATGAATGTATGCATTAATTCTATCTTCTGCCCAACGGTGATGTAGAATTAGTGTACAAGAATTTTGCATGTTTTAATTTTGACCAACGTTAAATCAAGGCATGCAATTATTATATTATTATGTTTCCTCATTTTTCTGATACTGTTTCAGGACTCAACCCAATGGCATACATCTCGCACATCCCGGCACTTGATGGGAACAATTATCGGGTCTGGCGAGAAAAGTATGATTTGGCACTTGCGCTGTCCGAGAATGACTTAGCCCTCACCTCTCCGTGTCCTACTGAGCCAGAGGACCCGGTGAGGGCAGAAAATGAGACTGATGCTGATTTCACTGCCCGAAAGCGTGATCATGCAGAAGTCAGAATGAAATATGACCTTGAGAAAAAGAAATGGGACATCTCGAATCGCAAGTGCCTGATGGTGGCTAAGGCCACCATTGCAGATCCAATAAGGGGATCCATCCCAGACTGTGACACTGCCACAGAGTATCTACAGAAAGTGAAGAATCAGTTTACTGGCTCTTCAAAGGCAACAGCGAGCACGCTGATTAAGAAACTCGTGAATGAGAGATACTCTAGTGGTGGAATAAGAGAGCATATACTAAAGATGAGCACTACGGCAGCTAAGCTAAATTCAATGGATATGGGGCTCAAGGATGAGTTTCTAATTCATTTGATTTTTGCTTCTCTGCCAAAAGAATTTGACACTTTTGTTGTTAATTACAACATGCAGCCCGACAAATGGGATATAGAAAAGCTCATTGCAATGTGTGTGCAAGAAGAGGAGAGGCTTAAAACCTCACAGGGTGACTTTGCAAACCTTGTGAAGAACAACAAAAGAAAGAACTTTAATGCCAAACCACAAGGGAAACCTCAGTGGGATAGTAGCCCCTCTTCTAAGTCACAGGGAAAGGTTCCCCAGTTTCATAAGCCCAACCAATTTACAGTAGACAAAGACACCTGTAAATTTTGTAAGAAGAAGGCGGGGCACTATCAGAGGGATTGCCCAGAGTTCCTGAAGCATCTGTTGAAGAATGGTAAGGATGTCATTACATTTATAGATGAATCCTTGTATTTAAGTTATGAAAAATCTACTTGGTGGATTGACTCAGTTGCAACTGTTCATGTTGCCAATTCATTACAGGGATTCCATACGAGGAGGACCCTACAAAGAGGAGAAAGAACAATTAAAGTTGCGAATGGAATTGAAGCCGAAGTCGAGGCCATTGGAGATCTCTCTTTAGAATTTCATGATGGTTTTGTACTTAGGCTTTCAGACGTTCTTTATGTGCCCTCTTTGCGCAGAAACTTAATAAGTGTGTCAAAATTAGATGATGATGGTTATGATTGCCATTTTGGTGAAGGCAAATGCAGACTTGTGTTTAATAATAAATGTGTTGGTCTTGCCTTCCGACAAGACAAGCTTTATTTATTATCACTTTCTGAGAATGTGAATCATGTAACCATTGAGAATGAGAATACCTCTTCGTCTATGAATGAAAGTAAAAAGCGGAAGATAAATCATGATGCATCGTCGAAATTATGGCATTGTCGTTTAGGCCATATTTCGAGGGGGAGAATAGAACGATTGATTAAGAAAACACTTCTTCCGCCATTGGAATTTTCAGATTTAGAACAATGTATTGATTGCATAAAAGGAAAATATGTTAAGAAAATAAAGAAAGACGCCAAACGAAGCGCAGGAAATTTAGAAATAATTCACACAGATATTTGTGGTCCATTTCCTGTGAAAAGTGTGGATGGTTATGATTCATTTATAACATTCACAGATGACTATTCGCGTTATGGCTATATTTATCCAATTAAAGAAAGAACAGAAGCATTGGATAAATTTAAGATATTTAAGGCTGAAGTAGAAAATCAGCACAATTTAAAGATTAAGATAGTAAGATCCGACCGTGGGGGGGGGAGTACTACGGTCGGCACACCCCGTATGGCCAAGTTCCTGGACCTTTTGCAAGGTTCTTACAGGAAAATGGCATAGTTGCCCAGTACTCTACACCGGGCGAACCTCAGCAGAATGGAGTGGCTGAAAGACGCAACCGTACCTTAATGGATATGGTGAGAAGTATGATAAGTTACTCCACGCTACCGATAAGTTTATGGATGGAGGCGTTAAAAACCGCCATTCATATTCTTAATCGAGTACCAAGCAAGTCGGTACCCAAAACACCGTATGAGTTGTGGACGGGAAGAGAACCCTCACTTAACTATTTACGTGTGTGGGGTTGTCCTGCTGAGGCTAAAGTTTTTAACCCAAACATAGGGAAGCTAGATCCCAAGACAGTCAGCTGCCATTTTATTGGCTATCCAGAAAAATCGAAGGGTTATCGCTTCTATTGTCCTGACAGACATACGAAGTTTGTAGAAACAAGACATGCTGTCTTCTTGGAGGAAGAGATGATCAGGGGGAGCAGAGTAGCGCGAGAAATTAACCTAGAGGAAAAGCGGGTACATGTGCCCATTCCAATGGTTCAGGAACCATTTTTCACGCTACCTGTTGTTGCTACACCAACAGTGCCAGACACTGTAGTGACAGCACCTGTTGTCAGTTCTCCTGTGGGAACGATGAGTGAACATGAGGAACCTGTCCTTCAGGATCCCATAGAACCCATTGTCACCCAAGAGGAAGAACAACAACAGCCTCACACAGAACAAGCGTCAACTGGCGAGGGACTCAGAAGGTCTCAAAGAGCCAGAAGATCAGCTATCCCTAATGATTACGAAGTCTATGAAACTGAGGAATTTGAAATGGAGGGTGATCCCACCTTTTTTTGAAGAAGCCATGAGAAGCGCTCATTCATCTAAGTGGCTTGAAGCTATGCAGGATGAAATGAAGTCAATGAGCACCAACGGTGTTTGGGACTTAGAAACTATTCCTAAAGGAGCCAAGACAGTAGGCTGCAAATGGGTCTACAAAATAAAACATGACTCTAGAGGGAATATAGAAAGATTTAAAGCGCGACTTGTGGCAAAGGGCTTTACGCAAAGAGAAGGCATAGACTACAATGAGACATTTTCTCCAGTCTCGTGTAAAGATTCTTTTAGAATAATAATGACACTTGTAGCTCATTATGATTTAGAATTACATCAGATGGATGTAAAGACGGCGTTCCTAAATGGGGATTTGGAGGAAAATGTTTACATGGCACAACCGAAAGGTTTTGTTGTGGAAGGAAAAGAACGTATGGGATGCCGCCTGAAGAAATCCATTTACGGATTAAAACAAGCATCAAGGCAGTGGTACTTGAAGTTTGATAGTACAATAAGAAGTTTTGGGTTTAAGGAGAATGTAGAGGACAATTGCGTGTATGCAAAGTTTAAGAATGGGAAATACATTTTCCTAATCCTGTATGTGGATGACATCTTACTTGCTAGTAGTGATGTTAGCCTATTACAAGAGACCAAGAAGTTCTTGTCCTCGAATTTTGATATGAAGGATCTTGGTGAAGCTTCATTCGTTCTGGGAATAGAGATTCACCGAGATAGAACTAAGGGGGTTTTAGGTTTATCTCAAAAGGCATACTTAGAAAAGGTTCTAAAGAAATATAGTATGCAAAATTGTAAGCCTTCACCTGCTCCTATAGTCAAGGGCGACAGATATGGGGAATTTCAATGCCCCAGGAACCAATATGAGATCGATCAAATGAAAGTGGTTCCATATGCTTCAGCTGTCGGAAGCTTACAGTATGCTCAAGTGTGTACGCGCCCTGACTTAGCGTTTGTCACCGGGTTACTTGGCAGATTCCAGAGCAATCCTGGAATAGAACATTGGAAATTAGTAAAGAAAGTCTTGCGTTATTTGCAAGGAACAAAAGGCCTCATGATGACATACAGAAGATCAGATTCACTCCATATAGTGGGGTATACAGATTCTGATTATGCGGGAGATGATAGAAAGTCGACATCCGGATATGTATTCACTCTCGCAGGAGGAGCTATATCGTGGAAAAGCTCAAAACAAACCGTCACTACATCATCCACAATGTATGCCGAGTTTGTAGCATGTTATGAGGCCACGGGGCAGGTGAATTGGCTAAAGAAATTCATACCCGGGTTGAAAGTGGTAGATGACATACATAAGCCACTAAAGTTATACTGCGATAATGAACCAGCAGTATGTTATGCTCACAACAATAAGTCAAGTGGTGCTGCCAAACACATTGACATAAAGTATTATGTTGTGAAAGATAAAGTCCGGGATCATATAATCAGTCTTGAGCATATAAGGACAGAAAAGATGCTCGCGGATCCGCTCACAAAAGGCTTACCACCCAATGTGTTCAGAGAACATTTAGCCGGCATGGGTTTACGGGAAAGCCTATGATTCCTGGACAATAAGGGCCCAGTTGAGAGTTCATTTCAAAACAGAGAAGTACATTGTGGCTGTTGAATCTAATGGCATAAGACTGTGACGATGAGGCACGCTCTATGCACTGATCTGTGAAGGAATGAGAAAAACAATGAGTGATAAGTATAGAGTTCAGAATATAAGTTGAGATCAAGGGGGAGAATGTTAGGATGATCTCCACCCCGGTAGGCCCAACGGCCTACCGGGCCTTGAGCTCGCGCCCTGATCGGGGGCGCCCAACCCTAATGGTTGGTGGGCCCCTGTCACACTGCGCCATATATAAAGGTGGGGGCCGGCGGCTCTTTTAACGAGGTTGAACGGAGCTAGCGCCACCCCACCGAAAACCCTAATCCGATCTAGCGAGGGGGCGCAGCCAGTGACGGGAAGCACCACTGCCACGCCGCCCCTGGACAGCGCCGCCACCGGACTTCACCAACGCCGACTCCCGACTCCACCGACTCCATGGCTGACGCCTCTGCACCCGCAGCCAAGACCACGGATGGTTAGTACCCCTCTCGGTATCTCTCAAGAACCCGAACTAGAGATGAACCCCGCTAGATCTAACCTAGGAGATCCTAAAGAAAACCTAGACCTAACAGTCGTAACAACTCAACATGGTCATAAATCTTCAAGTGGTCGTAGCCCACATTACAAGGTGGTCGTAACCTTCACCGTTGGAGTGGTCATGACTAGCATTTGCGTGGTCGTATCAGATCTCTAGTGGTCGTAGTTGCACACAAACACTCAGAGGTCGTATCTCACATCAGAGTGTATATCGAGTGGAGAGCAGGTGTTTGGACAAAAAGGCTGTGATGTTCGAGGGAGTCGTAGAGCTAAAACAGCCATGGCCGCCTCCTGATCGTATCAATTGCAATGTTGGCGGTTCAATTGACAATATGGTGTCTTTGTTATGTATGGAGTTTGAGTTGGAACTGTGGCCGCCTCCCACACGCACAAGCATCGGAAGATCAGCGATGAGGCTACTACATCATTGTCCATTCCCTCACAGGAATGAGATTTTAAGATGGGTACCATATACACTGGAATGGGGAAGCAACGACGTAGAGTCTAAGAGGCAATCTGATTATTACGGTGTTGTGTTTGCCAAGGATCGATGTTGTGCTAATTCCAGGGGCTGCTTCACCATGTTTATGCACACCTTCAATTGAACAGTTCATGGTAGCTGAACCGCTTGTGGCTAATTGATGACAACAAATTCAAGGACCCTGTGCTAATCGGAGGAATTCTCAGCTCTAGTATGCTCCCTGTTGATGTCTTTTGGAATTCTGATCGAGTGGCATATCTTGATGCATTGGGATGCTGTAAACGATGTCTCTTTGCTGCTCCTGGTGATGTTACAAGTAGAACGCCAAAGAACTGGACATGGCAGGTGCTCACCTTCACAATCCATATTGTTTGGGGCTGTTGTTATTGAGAATTGCAATATTTCAGTAGTGATATCAGCTGGTGTTTTAAGGACATCGTACGTGGCTGTGTGCAGTTGAACAGGTATCAACTGTTCACCTCATTGCCAAGCATCTACATGCAAGTGCCAATATGCAGGGATGGTGAAGTTGGCCCAAGGGCTTCGACAGGATCAGCAGAGGTTTTACGAGACTGGCAGTTTCCGAAATGCAAAAAGGTTAATTATCATTTTTTTCAACAAATCAAAAAATTGTACTGTAGTCACAGTTGATTTATTCTATGTAATTATATATATGAAAGTTATATCAATACGGATAATATAAAAGAATAAGAATAAAAAATAAAAAGTCTAAAAATCAGAAGAAAAAAAAACGAAAAACTTGCCTTTTGAAGCTAGGCCTAGGTTTCGAAAAATTCTATTGTGCAATGGTTACATAAGAAAGTTTGTGTAACTAACGAATCAAACGATGATACGCGGCAAAAATATTGTAGCAGCTATTTTTAAAATATATTTTCCGTACAGTGTGTACTGTAACAGCAATTTATTTTTGTACGGACTACAGTACTACTATAGTGCTCATCATCTGATTCTTTAGTTACACAAATTCTCTTGTGTAATCGTTGCACGATAGATTTTTTCCTAGGTTTCACCATCCCTGTATGTTCCATACGTACGGGAGCTGCTGCTGCTGTTGCATCAATGGAGGGGAGACACCTCGTTAGGTGACGCGTCGCTCTTCCCTAACTACTCGCCGCCCGCCTCCCTCGTCCCCATCTCCCTCCCACTGCAACATCAACTCAACTCAGCGTCCACTACTAGTAAGCTAGCTACTCCCTTCCCTGCCACTCTGCTCGCGCGCGAGCGAGCGGAAACCAACCAACAGCGGCGACCAGTTTGCGCGCGCTCGGTCCATATATCTGTCGCGGATGTGAGTTCTTGCCGGCCGTACGCTAGCTTCTTGATTTTCTTCTTCGAGTTACGTTGTTGCTTCTTGGTTCGCGATACCTAGCTCTAGCTAGCTGCAGATCGATCGTGCTGATGCTGATGCGCGCGTGATGTAGGAGTGAGCCGGGCAACGAGCTGGCCGAGCTGCTGTGGGAGAACGGGCCGGCGTTCAGGAGGACGGCGCCTCACTTCCCGGCGGCGCCCTTCCAGCCCTTCACCTGCAGCGCCGCCGGCACCAGCACGGCGCAGGAGCTCGTCAAACACCCCACGTCGACTGTCATGCCGGACCTCGACGACGACGACGATGCCGTGCCGTGGTTGCATTACCCCATCGTCGACGGGGACGATGGCGGCGACGGCGACACGGCCCCGCTGCCCCCGGACTACTGCTCCGCCTTGCTCTCCGGGTACTCCGACCTCCCCAGAGCGCCGGCACCGGCGGCGGTAGCGGTAACGAGCAGAGATGCCCGCAGAGAGCCGTCCTCCTCCCACGGCGCGGTCTTCCCGACAACCACACGCGTCGTGCCCCCGCCGGAGCATGTCCCCAAGCAGAGCGAGGGCGTCATCAACTTCACCTTCTTCTCGAGGCCCCTGCAGCGGCCGCAGGGCGGCAAGAGGGCGTCCGCCGCCGCGACCGCGAGCAACCCCATCGAGTCGACGGTGGTGCAGACGGCGACGAACCGGTTAAGGAACACGCCGCTGTTCTCGGAGCAGAGGATGGCCTGGCTGCAGCCGCCCAAGGGGTCGCGCACCACGATGGCGGCTGCTCCTCCGGCCCCTCCGGACCCTTGCCGGCAGGGAGAAACGGCCGCAACGGTCACACAGAGGTTGTCATCCGAAGCAAGGGCTCCCGAACCGGCGGCGGCTGCGGCGACGACGACCTCGTCGGTCTGCTCTGGCAACGGTGACCGGAGCCAGCTGAAGAGGAGCAGCCACCAGGCTACGGAGTGGTCGCTCAGTCAGGACGAGGTAAGCAAGCACGGCTGGACATCGTCAGAGTACACCGCCACGCAGCCATGAATCCAATCTTGTGCTTCTTGATGCAAACACACACACATCGATGAGCCGTCTCTCTCTGCAGGACCTCGACGACGAGCCCGGCGAGTTGAGGAGGTCGGAGGCGAGAAGCACGAAGCGCAGCCGCACCGCCGAGGTGCACAACCTATCAGAGAGGGTACTACTACTTGTCTCCAATGCACACACAACGTATACCTCACATCACATGGTTGTGATTTCCGGCTGCTTAGTACTGTAAATTGCTATGAGCTTGCAGAGGAGAAGGGACCGGATCAACGAGAAGATGCGCGCCCTGCAAGAACTCATCCCCAACTGCAACAAAGTATGCAGCAATCTTGCAACAAAAAAATTTGCTTAATTTGACAAGAGCACTATCTAACATCCAATGTGTATGACCTTGAAGATTGACAAAGCATCGATGCTGGATGAAGCCATCGAGTACCTGAAAACTCTTCAGCTTCAAGTTCAGGTACATAGGTTCTTACATTTTGTACGTAGATGCATTGACAGGTTGTTGTGGTTCTAAATCAATTTGCCGGCGCAGATGATGTCGATGGGGACAGGGCTGTGCGTCCCGCCGATGCTGCTGCCGCCGGCGGCAATGCAGCACCTGCAGATGCCTCCGATGGCGCACTTCCCCCACCTCGGCGCCATGGGGCTGGGGTTCGGCATGGGCGCGTTCGACATGGTCTCGCTCCCGCGCGTCGCCGGCGCGCAGTTCCCCTGCCCGATGATCCCGGGCGCGCCGATGGCGATGCCACCCAGCTTGGCCGCCGTGCCCATGTTCGGCGTGCCTCGGCAGGCAATGCCTTCGCCGGCGTCGTTTCCTCAGGCGCCGGACCACATGGCCAGCAACACCGCGCAGGCCGAGCAGATGTCGAGCGAAGAAGCTGCGCGGGGAGGCGCGGACGCCGGCCACCATTCGCAGGTTCCCGTCATCCCACAGGTACATATATAGCTCGGCGATCAAGTATGCATGCGCTTCGTCTCCGATGCTTCGTACCCTCGCTGATCAGAAGACCGTATGTTTTCTTGTTTCTTCCAGGGCGATCAGAAGCGGCAGCACCCGAAGCACACGTGAAGGCACGCGCGAATGAAGATGCAGAAGCGTACAGCTCGCGAGGAGGAGGAGGAGGAGCTCTGCATTTGCTTCGGTCACTCGAGACCTGCTGCATCTGCAGGCCGTTGCATGAAATCAGCTTCTGTGCCGTGCAATGCCTGTGCCAGCCTTCTATGTTGGCTGTTCAATCTGATTCTGTAGCATGCAGGCTTGGTTCGAATAATTTTTTTCGGAAGTGCTATACAACATTCGCATGATTTTTTTTTTTGGAAAAAGTCGGATTTCTCATCATTAGATAGGCATGAAGATTCGTGTGCCGCCACCTCCACCTTCTTCTCCAACGAGCCCTTCTTCCTCTTCGCCGGCGAGCCCGAGAGAAAAATCCCACCTCCCGCGCCTAGGGTTCACCGTTCCCCTGGGCATAGAGAGAGGCCGAGGGGCAGTGGCCCAGCGGTAGGGGGGCGACAGGCGGGGTAGGAGGTTGGTGGATGGTGCCGGAGGGTGGCAGCAGAAGGTACTAGCTATTAGGTTGGGCGGGGAGGGGTAGGGGGTGGCGCGGCGAGGCAGGGGCCGTCGGCCGCGGGTGGTAGAGGAGGGGCGAGGGAGGCGCGTGGAGCTACTCCGACGATGAGGAGGTGGCGGCGCCGGCGACGAGGAGGGGGCGGCACGGAGAGGACGAGGAGGGGTAGCGTTAAGGGAGCAGCGAGTTCGGGGTGAGAGGCGAGCGGCATGGGGTAGAAGGCGGTGGGGATAGAGTTAAGTTTAAATACGATTTGGGTGCGTGGATCTAAGATGTTGGATTTACATCCGATAGCTCGAAAATCTGATTAATTTTGGGCTCAAGAACAATCAAATGTTGTATAGACATATCTTTTTTACCTAGCTTGCTGTGGCAATGTACCTCTGGAACCTGTAAAGTTGTAAATTGATGAGAACTGAACGGCAAAACGTATCAGTCCCAAGCTCCCAGCCTCCCAAAAGTATATATATATATATATATATATATATATATATATATATATATATATATATATATATATATATATATATATATATATATATATATATAGAGGAAGCTGAATTGGGGCATCATGGTGCCCAGGCTCCATACCTTGCTGCCTTTAGATTGCTTCAAGATATGTGCCAATGCAATGGGTATGTACACTAACGGGTCAACCCACTTGCAATTACAGATTTGGAAAGAAATTTTAGCGTGCTATTGGATTTACAATACATTCTTAATATGCCATGACATACTGCTTGGTTTATTGGTAAGATACCTTGTTTGATTGATAGACCAGTCAGATAAGGAAAGAAGCAACGCAATTAAACTCCATGCATATAAGGAAACTCTACGCACAATTTGGGAGAGCAGGAGGTATCGGGGGATATAATTACTTTTTGGAATGGCCGGTTAAGAGTATTGGTGGGTACATACCCACTTTGATAGTAACTGACCATTCCCGATACATGAAAGGAAAACTCTATGTGCAACAAAATATGTAAACTGATTGATAGTAATATGTATAGGAAGCTCATGACAGATACCCACTTTCATAGTAATATGTATAAGAAGCTCATGTCACATACCCGATATGTTCCCAATACATACCCACTTTGATAGTAATATTTATAGGAAACTCATGTCACATACCCGATACATTAAAGGGAAAATTTGTACGAAATAATCATTTCACATACCTTTTTACCATTTTATTATAACTAATTTTTAAATTAATTTACAAGTGATATTGATATGAACTAGCATGCAACGCTGGTTGGCACTAAATAGGTTGAAATATTAGGAATGAAGGTGATTTGATAATTAATGGTAATTAAGAATGAAACACATATATGGAAACTATTTTTTCCAATGCGAATTGTGTGGATTGACCTGCATGTATACAAATGTAACGGGTTAGATACAGAATTAATGGATGAAATACCCACTAATTTCCCACGGATTGTAAAGCAATCGGACGGTTGTTAGTTTAGGTGCCCAGGCACCATGGTGCTCTAGTATAAATAACAGGGACACCTAGGTGTCTGGACACCTAGTCTCCCTACCTTTGGATTGCTTTTAGATGCGTGCTAGTGTGATTGAGACTTTCCATCCATGATTAAGACTTTCCTTCCATGATTGATTTAGCATGCCTAATATATTACATACCATTGCTCTAGCACGTATCTAAAAGCAATCTAACGGCAGGGAGCCTAGGTGTCTGGGCACCTAGGTGTCCCATTTCAGCGTCCTATATATATATATATATATATATATATATATATATATATATATATATATATATATATATATATATATATATATATATATATATATATATATATATATATATATATATATATGACGCTGAAATGGGACACCAGGGTGCTCGGGCACCAAGCCTCACTGCTTTTAGATTGATTTTAGATGCGTGCAAGTGCAATGATATATAATATCAGGATGGAAAGCCTTAATTATGAATAGAAAGTCTCAATCATAGATGGAAAGTCTTAATCATGGAGCCTGGACACTATGGTGCCCCTGTTATTTATACTGTATATATGTGTGTTCTTTCTGATTTGGTCTGCATGCTTGCATCCAATGGCATGCATCTTTAGTTGCTGAATCCAATTCTAAGAGTCAGCATAACTCACAAGTACCTGACACTGAAAGCAAGTACTTATTCTGTTATTCCTCCACGAAAAGCAGCCGTTTTCGTTATCTGTCATATGCACTTGAAATATACTAACAGCGTTACAGCACCAACAAACTTCAACTGAGAAAGAAGAGGTAGAAACTGTGTGCATGCGTGCGTTATGTTGGACTGAACTTTTCAGGACTGTCCCCGATGCCTTTCGTCGGCGCTATAGGGGCTGTTTGGTTGCTTGCATCGGGCTGGTTCGCACCAGCGGAGATGGTGTTTGGTTGTCTGCATCAGGGTGAGAGCCTACACGAGCGGATGCAAAAAATCAACTGGAGCCAGGCTGAGGAGAAACGCGGCTGAGGACCTTCTCTACTCAGCCTGGCCATGCTCATGCAGCTGCATCAGCTCATGCAGGCAACCAAACAGGCCCATAGTGCGCGATCGGAGACGCCCTATTCGCCCTGTTTGTTGTTCCTTTCCATACATCCGCAGCAATTTTTTCAGGATAAAAGGCAGGTAATTTCCCATTCTTTCGGGCTAGCATTGATATTTTTTATCTATATATTTTAAGATAGACGATGAAGATATAGATACGGATGATGTATATTATTTTAGACTTAGAAAATCATTTAAAAAGTCAACTTTAAGAAGCTGTTTAGAGATGCTGCTCTATTTTAGGGGTTGCTCATTTGGGCTGTGGCTTATGGCTTTTTACTGTAGCTGATTTTATTTTGTACTGTAGCTGATGGTGGCTTATTTGGTATAATTAAATTTTAAAAAATTTTAAAATAGAAAAACACTCGTATGATGCAAACGAATACGAGAAAAAAAGAACCGGCAAAAAAGATCAAAAAAATCAGAAAAAAGATGAAATTTAGGAATAATGAAAAATAAGCTGGAAGTCAGAAACCGAATCCCAAACGAGCGAAATTTTGGCTTTGCCCGAAGGGGGAAAAAAGACAGACCATGCCCAGTACTCGCCGGGTAGAGCAGAGGTCTAGCTGACGCTTTGAAATGTGCAGCGTACCGTTCTTCCCTGTCTAAGCAAGATCATTAAGCCACTAATTCTGCACAGTGATCCGTATCAGAGGATGAGCCGGGCACGGTGCCTGCTGCAGGAGATGATCAGGATTGCTTTTGTTTCTCTGTGGAATTCAATCCCTGACTTGACCTACCTTTTTAAAGGCCTCAGGTCTTGTCATCAGTTATCTGTGCCCTGAGATATTTTGCCGATCAGATCTTTGTTAGTAGCATCGAGATCAAGGATGCGTGGAGAGTGCGCAGAGTTGATTGATGAGCAGCATTGCATGCTCCGATCACATCATCTGCAAGATGTTACCGCGATGGGAGGCAAACCCTACGAAGGATTGGACACGCATGATTCGGAGGCGCTGTTGTTTTGAGCTGCACCTGACGATATTTATCTAAGTCTTTTTTTTAATGACGATGATCGGTAGAGGTATTGATGTTAATATAGTATATGTTTTTAGATTAGATAATTATTTAGAAAAGCGGTTTTAATAAAAAGACGTCCTATTTATTTTGTCTTTAAAGAAACCGAAATAGAAAACCACGAAAAAACAAATCAGAACAGGTCTCAAAGCCTTTCATGTGTAGGCAAGGGGAGATTCTGAAGCCTGAACAATGTTGGCGTCAGTGGAGGTAGAACAGCTTGATTCTTTCCTGGCCGATCACTTCAGGTAGTATCAATTGCACTTCCGAAGAGAAAGGACAAGTCTTGTGTAGTGCTCAACACCTCGGCATTGCATTCAGTATACTGTGCGTTACAATAGAAAAAACATATATAAACATCACCTTTTTATATTACAGTAGAGGACGCACATATGTGTGTGTTCTACCGAAAGACTTAAGAAGAGGTCGCTAGTACTTTACGAAACATAGACACATGCTTATCACTAAGCATATATACGTGTATAAAACGAGACACCCAGGACAGATGTAGGGATCAAACTGCGGCAGCTTGCACGACTAGAGCTGGGACCTGGGCCGGGTTTTTTTGGGCCAGCCCGAAGCACGACCGGCACGGCCCAAGCACAGCCCGGTCCGACATGTGGCGGGCCGTGCCGGCCCGGCACGAACTGTGGGCCGGGTCTGAAAAACCGGCACGGTGGGCGGCACGGCACGGCAGATCGTGCCGTGCTCGGGCCGGCACGGCACGGCGGGCTCGGGCGGCACGGCCGGCACGGCAGGCACGGACGGGTCGGCCGTCGGCAGCTCGACTGGAGAAGATGAAGGCGCAGATCACACAATCACACAACAACTCACAACTGACACAAGCAAGCATGAACACTGACATTAACACACATGCAAGCTGCAAGCATACACACAGACACAGCCACACAGGACGGGATCTTGACATCTTGTTGTGCCGGGCGTGCCGCCGCCGCAACGCTGTCGCTCGGGGAGGAGGGAGGCGCCGGGTGAGGAGGGAGGCAGTCGGGCCGTCGGGGGAGGTCGGGGAAGGCCGAAGGAGCCGGGAGAGGGGGCGGCGGCGGGCGAAGGCCGAAGGAGCGGCGAGGGAGGGGGCGGAGGCACCGGGGAAGGGGGCGGCGGTGGAGGGGGAGGGGACGGCGGGGGAGGCCGGGAGGGGGCTGAGGTGGAGGGGGCAGTGGGGGAGCCGGGCGCGGTGGGGGAGGAGGCGGCGAGCGAGGTGGGGGAGGATGCGGCGGCGGCGGGGAAGGTGGGGGGAGGAGGCGGCGGCGAGGGAGGTCGGGAGCCCGGGAGGGAGGGAGGGAGGGCGCGGCGGGGGTCTGGGGGAGGCCGGCAGCCCGAGAGGGAGGGAGGGGAGGGCGCGGTGGGGGAGGCCGGGGAAGGGGCCGGGGGGGGGGCGGGGGGGAGGCCGGGAGGGAGGGAGGGCGCGGTGGGGGAGGCCGGGTCGCCGGGACTACGGGAGGGAGGGCGCGGTGGCCGGTGGGGGAGGCGGGAGGTCCGGAGCCGGAGAGAGGGAAGGCGCGGTGGGGGAGGCCGGAGGCGTGCCTGCCGTGGCCGCGTGAGGGCGTGAGGCCCGGAGGGAGCCAGGGAGGGAGAGGGACTGAGGGAGGGAGGGCCGGAGGGGGCCGCCGACCGAGGGGAATAAAGGTGGGGGGACGGCCGGACGGGCATGAGTGGTAGAGTGGGTGACCCGTGACCGGGTGATATGACGCGCGGGGCCAGGGCGCCAGGCGACGTGGCAGACGGGGATGGTTGGACCGTTGGATGGTGGGAAAAAAAGATGGAGGAGGGGGCCGCCGGACAGGAAAAAGAGACAGATGATGTGAAAAAAAGCTGATAAAATAAAGATTTTCACAGAAGACTAACGTTCGCATAATCGCATGCAATGTTTAGAAAATAACGATCAGAAGAGTAACGTTCAGAAGGCAACGGTCCGATTTTTTCCTTATAAGTTCACTTCTTCCTCCGCTCTGCATCTTCCCAACATATTCATATTGCTTCATTCTTCACTCTCTCCGCTCTGCAATTTCTTCCGAGCATCACAGATTAACAAGCTCCATTTCTTCACTCCGCTTTACATTTCTTCACCGAGCGTCTTATTTATTTCTTCTCATTTGACAAGTTTATTTATTACTTCTAATTTCACAAGCATATTTATTGTATTTATATTTCTTATTTATTAATTAATCACCATGTTACCAAGAAGCCGTAGTTCTAGGGAGCAATCAAGCAGTATGCAGAGAAATCGAAGCTCGAAAAAGACAGCGGGACGACTTAGTGTAAGCTCTCGCCGTCGCTCCCCTAGTCCTCCTCCGACCCCCATTGATGCTCGTCGGCTCTCGCCAAGCATGGGAGACTACGGCATGGATGACCGTCATATGGACGGTACAGAGGGCTATGAGGAGTACCAGGGAGCAACGGGGACACCAGAATTCTCTTCCCCGTCCACGGACGCCAACATTGGCGGGTCTGCACGAAGGGCGGAATGCTGGAAGCACATGACCTGGAGCCAGGAAATCCGAGACGGTGAAACGGTAGATATCGCAACTTGTAATTATTGTAATGCTAAATTAAGTGCTCGTACAGCTGTAGGGACAGGACACCTAAACCGCCATTACAAAGCATGCTTACGCAAGATGGCGGCACAGGGCCGAGGGGGAGGAGTACAAACACAGCTGAACTTCGAGGCCGATGGCTCTGTAAGTACTTGGGTATACAACCCGCTTAATGCACGTGAGGAAATTGCTAGATATATAGTTTCAGAAGATCAGCCGATTAGGATGGGTGAAAGCCGCACGTTCGAAAGAATGATCCAACGCGGCTTTTGCCCACAGTACCAACATGTTAGTAGGAGGACTACTACATTCGATATTTTACGGATGTATCAAAAAGAACTGGTAGAGTTAAAACAACAATTCCAACAAGTTCGATATTCTTTTGCCATAACCTCCGATATTTGGACATCATCCCACCAAAGAAGTGCATACCTTAGTGTTGTAGCTCATTATTTAGATGATAATTATAAACTAAACAAAAGAGTCATAGGATTTAAATTAATAAATGAATCGCACACGGGAGAGGCAATTGCCGAGCGTATATTATATGTACTTGATGAGTTTAAGATAGATAATAAAATTGCTTCTATAACTCTAGATAACGCAACGGCTATGAACATCCTCACCCCAAGATTACAAACATATATTGGTGGTTATGTCCTCCACCAGAGATGTGTATGCCACATCTTGAATCTTATTGTTCAAGATGGTATGCAAGTAATTGGTCCATATCTGAACAGTATCCGTGATGCTATTCGTTACCTCGCAAGTTCCCCACAAGTGGTAGCTAGGTTCGCGGAGTACTGTGCAGCTAATGGGAAAGAGCCAAGAAAATTTGGCCTTGATATGAAGGTGAGGTGGAACTCAACATATATCATGCTAAAAAAGATACAAGGTTACGAAAATATCATATCCGTTTTTGTCAATGCTAACTGTTAAAATAATGAATTGCTAGTTACTAGTTCAGATTGGCAGGTTGCTAGTCATTTTCGAGAGTTTTTAAAACCTTTTTATAAAGCAACAAAGGTTTTATCTGGTATTTATTATCCTACCTCTTGCTTAGTTATAGAGTTTATTTGGTTAATTGCAGATAAAATTGCTAAATCTAGGGACGATGCTATTTTAGGCCATGCCATCGTAGCAATGGAAGAAAATTTTGTTAAATATTTTGGTTCTCTTTCACACCTGTATTGTTTTGCTATTATTTTTGATCCTACAAAAAAATTGGCAGGTTTACAGGAAGCTATGGAGGGGATAGATGAATATCTTGGTTTAGATTTTTCAGAAGCTTTCGAACATGTCAAACAGGAGCTTTTTCATGTTTTTCGTTTGTATCATGATAAGTTTGCTAGCAGCGGAAGATCGGAGGCCTCACAGCAGACGCAACATGGGAAGACAGGCTTCGGACACTTGTGGAAGAAACTAAAGAGCAAGTCTACTTCTTCGTCCTCTCAGTCTCAGGCATCCTCCAAGTGGAATTCTATCTCGGAGTTGAACCACTATTTGGAGCATGATTTTGCAAACATTAATCCTGATCTTACTGATGGAAGCAAGATAGACTTGCTCGTGTGGTGGAAGAACAACAAACAGATCTTTCCTGTGCTGTCACATTTCGCACGGGATGTTCTCCTGGTGCCAGTGTCCACTGTCTCTTCAGAAGCGACGTTCAGTACGGTAGGGAGAATAATAGAAGAGAGAAGATCATCCCTTACGCCCAGGATGGTGGAGGCAATCACATGTGCCAAAGACTGGGAGTTAGCCAAAGAGCGGGAACAACATCAATTGGAGGATCCCGAAATCGTACAAGCGTATGCTGACCTAGACATTGCCGAGTAGATATATCTACGCATGTTGTAATATTTTGTATATACATATATTGTTACTGTACTCTTTTCCTTACTCGGGAAACCCCACTCTGGGGCGTAAGGTTTTTAACGAGGCAGTAACATTGTATTTCTAAAATATTAAAGAAATTTCACTTTTTCCCGAAATATTTATGTTGTTGCGTGCCTATGTTATTATGCAATTAATTTAATTTCAACTAGTTTTAAACGAGGCGGGTACAAGAGAAAGGAAGATGACGACCATCGCCACCACGTTCGCGTATAGTAATTTCGGGCTGGGCTTGAGCTGGCACGGCACGAACGCTGGCACGGTGGGCTTTGGGCCGGGCTTGGGCCTGGCCGGAGACGACGTGGGCCGGCACGGCACGGCGAGATGACTGGGCCGAGCCGGCACGGCACGAAGCGGCACGAAGCACGATGGGCCCAGGCCGTGCCGGCACGGCACAAGTCCCAGCTCTATGCACGACGGCGAAGCTTGGTCCGCGTAAACGTCACATGGGAAAAACGAAAACTTCAGCAAGCTTCAACTACCTATTTGGGCTTTGTTGACCAGCACAAGTGGGCCTCAAAATGGGCTAACACGGGAAGTCGAGATAACAAATGGGCCGTCTAAGAGCATGTACAATGCAAGATACTTATATATGAGTGCTTAAAGAGAGAGAATATAACCATATCATCAAGCATCCATGCAAAAGTTATTTCCTCCAATGCAAGCATCTCTTCCATAGGTGCTTAGATGCTATATTATCTATTAATAGATATAGTTATACACATAATCACCTACTAAGCACCGGTGCTTATTTAAGCATCGATGTTTCAAAATAAACATCTTATCTATCCTATGTGGCAAGAAAAATCAGTTTTTTATTACTAAGCATCTCTCTAAGCCCCTGCATTGGACATGCTCTAATACCTAACCCGGCTGCCATTACCTGTCCTGGCGATTCCACGTACCCAAGCTTCATCACGAAGCTTCCCCCAATCCCGTCTCCCTCTAGCGGCCTCGCGCCCGCTCCTCTCCTCCTCCAGCTCCAGAACCCCAAACCCTAACGCAGCCATGGGAGGAGCTCGCGATGGAGGAGGTGACCCCGCCGCGGGCGGCCTCACCGCCCGGCGGCGCCCCGACTGCGACCGCCTTCTCCTCGACCGCCCCGTCGTGGCGTCGCCGCGGGTACGCCTCCATACCCTTGGCTTGACGCGAACCATGGCTGTTACGGGCGCGCGTTTTGGGTTGCTCGTGGTGGCGGTGTGCCTCGTGCTACGGTGTTAGGGTTTGATTTGGTCAGGGTGGTGGCGTTAGGGTTTGGACAGGACAGGGCGGACTCCGAATCGTGTTTGCGTGTGATGATTCTGATGTGATCTGCCGGGTTTAGGGCTCCATTATTTGTGTTGTACCCGGCCCGCCGTGAAGCTGTCGTGCGATTTTTTATACTCTTTAGAGTTGCTCGAGATGGCTGAGTTCCTGGCGTTTTATACTCCACATAGTATGCTGGGGCGTGAGGCCGCCGTGCGATTTTTCAGAAAATTATGTCTTGCGGAGGTCGGGCGAAGTTACGATCACAAGGAGGTCGGACCAAGCCACGACCGCAACGTGGGTGGACCATGTAGCGATGTGAGCAGACAATGTCTAGACCACGAGGACGATTGAACGTCTAGACAAACATGTTCGACCATGACTCGCTCACCTGGAGGTACAGTGGCGTAGGGTGTAGAGCCGAGGCCGATGGAGGTTAGAGGGTGCGAAGGTCGGTGGAGGCAACATGGGGTCTGGCAGAGGCTGGAGTGCGCGAAGGCCGACAAAGGCAACGCGAGGCCTGGCGGAGGCTACACGAGGTCTGGTGGTGGCGATGTTCACGCGGTGTTAGGCAGAGATTGTGAGAAGTCCGTCGAAGATCAGGCGAAGTCCTACGGAGGCGACGTCCACGTAGAGTCCGGCGGAGATTGCATGAAGTCCAACGAAGACCGTGTGAAGCTCAGCGGAGGCCGTGCGAAGCTCAGTGGAGGCCGTGCGAAGTTTGTTGGAGGCGGCATCTGTGCAGGGCTTGGCAAAGTTGGTGCGAAGTCCATCGGAGACAGAGCGAAGTCCTACGGGGGCCAGCGGTGGTCAGACGAAGTCCGGCGAAGACAACGTCCACGCGGAGTCCGGCGAAGATTGCGCGAAGTCTAACTAAGACCATGCAGAGCTCGACGGAGGCTGTGCGAAGTCCATCGGAGATGGTATCCATGCGGGGCTCGGCAGAGTCGGTGCGAAGTCCATCGGAGACGGCATCCGCACGGAGCTCGGCGGAGTCGGTGCGATGTCCCGCGAAGGTCGCGCGTAGTCTCCGCGTGGAGATCATGAAAAGACCTCGGCGGAGACCGTGCGAAGTCTTTGGTGGAGTGCTTCGTCCCCAAATGTTGACCACGAGGTGGTCATGTCTGTCGGCGAAGACTTGATCACAGTGCGGTCGGAGATGTCGCTGAAGTCACAACAGCGGCGTGGTCGTGGGTGTCGACATAGCCGGCGACGGGGCGAGGCTTCGGAGCACGCACGCTTCGTGCGGAATCCCCGTCGGAGAAACTCGACATTCGTTGGTGTTGTTCAGAGGCCAACTCCCCCGTGGGCGTCATGGTCAATAGTCGTACCAACGTGGGCGTCGCGGTCGACGATCGTACCAGCGCGGGCGTCACGGTCGAAGATCGTACCAGCGTGGCGCCCATGGGTTACCATCGGCGCCATGTGCTGGGCTCAGCGGTCGCTACTGTCGCACCTCCCTTTTGCTTGGTTGCTGTCGCTTTCTAGTGCCTTTTCTTGCGCTGCTTCTTATGCGTTCTCACGGACGGCGCCAACTGTTGTGGCTACGGACCAAATAATAAAGAAGGGGACTAACTAGAGCCAACGACAGGAGAGTGCTCGTGTATGAAATGAGTGGATCCCTTTTCTCATACCCTTCTTGAGAGTTTATATACATAAATGGAGTAGGACATTCCTCTATACTATTGGGCATATTGCATATTGGACCAGTTGCAAGGCCCAGTCATGAGGGGTTGGGCCACCCCTACAATAGTGGCGATGGCTTTAAGTGGAGGAGACACGGGTATTCCTATGCATGGCGTACAAAGAGTTGCAAGGCTCGACGGTCGAGTTGGGTGGAGCGCCGGCGGTGGCTTTGGTCGAGGCTGTGGAGGCCTGGAGTGTTGGCAGTGGTCGGGAGGAGGCAGCGGGAAGCTGAGGTGACGAGGAGGGTGTTGGATTCAGCGGCTGGCGCGCTCACACCCGTGTGGACGCTGCGGCGGCGTCGGGGCGAGCCGAGGCGGCGGTGGCGGGGAACCCTAGGCATCTAATACCACGTTGGAGTAATGGAGTCGGGAAGAATCAATATTCCCAGGGGCTCTTGGCCCAAATATGTAGCATGTACAATTGCAAATAACCCCCTACACTATATACATATAACATAATCATCTTAAATGGGCGTGCAAGGACTGTGTGGGTTTGAACGATTGCGGGTTTGAACAGGTGAAATGGACTCTTATTCCCGGCTAGGGCCTGTCTTAAAAAGCTACAGTTCGTAATCAACGTTCTTTTTTTTTTTTTTGCTTTTGAAAACTTGAACATTGACTTGACCAACTGTAGCAGAACCATTCAGTCATAGTTGCAGAGTAATTTGCTGAGTTGACATGATCCCTTGTGTAGTTGTGTATATATGTTATCATTCTCTGTTGGCAGTGGCCTAGATGGTTTTCTAAGATCCTATTTTCCTTTATGTTTTCCCTGCACTTGGCCGCTCCTCATGATATCCATTGCCATTTCTTGCGGGAGACTCATGAAGGATCCGAAATGGCAAGCACTGGTTGATGGGCGGCAACCAATTTAGCTGTGCGCTAACAAGTTACATCATGAATGGACTACTGATGCTAGGTTACCGTTTGGCCTGTGATAACTATTTTTTCGACTCTAGCTTGGTAGGTAGGTTCCAACTGGGACAGACTTGTAATCGGACATTATAGCGACCGTACGTGTGTGTAATCGGATTGTAACTGGACATTACTGGGGCTAACAGTAAACAGACTGTAACTGGACATTATTCGGAAGTCACCAAACTGGGTGACTGCAATCAGATTTGTTGGAACCAAACTGTGATTGGCGGCTCGGTTTGTTATCTAACTCGGGCTTGTACTTGGGCATTATTTCTTATATCCTTATCTTATTAGTTGGATGGTCAGTTTCCGTTATTGAGTTGGTCATTTCTGTAAGATTGAGATTAGTTTTGCTGCGATTAAGATTATTTATCCTCTGCGTTTCATCTATAGTTGGGCCCGTAGGTGCGCCCCAATGTCCTGTATCAGTCCTGTATGCGATTATGGGCTGGGAGTGGATGGTCCTGGGGTCTACTGAACTAATTAAGTAGCGTTCAATCTGGTTTTTGTAGTGGGGCAGTCAGCAGTGCAAAGGAAAAAGAGGGGGCAAAAAAAGCTGAAAAAACCGAAATTAAAAAGTTAAACGTGTTTATTCCAGTTTTCTGGTTTGTCGAAGTCAGAATTTGAAGTTGGAATAAATAGGCCAAAGTTTAATGGCTTTACGGGGTCTGGTGAGCGGGCATGCATGAATGGTGAGCGTTAACAATCTGACTATTACCATATTGTAGTTACACATAAGAATCTGAGTATTAACATCGCATTGCTAAGATTGTGAGAGTAAAATGCTACCATAGCAATAATGGTTTCCATACTGGACATGAAAAGTAAGGAGAGAAAATTACAGAGGGGGCTTACAAAAGTTTTGTTGTTTTTAGAGGATATTGCATGACAAACAGAATTCCATGTGTCTAAAAGAGTGATTCTCAGGTGGCATCCCTCAAAACTCATGTGCTCACCTAAAGTTCGACAAGTCCTCAGCAAGCAGCCCGGGAATTGGAGGTCCAATCATTTAATTTTAAATCAAAATGTCAAATGCCAAGCGGTCAAACAGACTAAAAGGTTATGCAAAGAGCTTGTGCCAGAAAAATCGAAGGATAGGTACCATGTTGAACCCGATATGGTAATCAAACGAGGTGAATAATATATTCAAATTCAATCTCCCAAAAGTATTTCAAAACTTCCACTACATTAACTACTAGAAGTTATGAAGATTAGTTTAGCACACTAACAAAGAATTCATACAAGTACGAAAGCAAAACAGAGTTTAACTCCTCAAGGTTGTGGCCACTGTAGAGAAAGCGGTAGTACTGAGCTGAGCGGTCTGACCACTGAGGGAGGCCGGATGACCAGAGTCCGATGTACCGTAGGCCTAGGGCGGTCGTACCGCACCCCTGATTCGAAAATAGGAAATCATCCCAAGCCAAAACTCAAAAAGGTGCAATCACCAAAATATATCACTAAATGATATGGTACTTTGCACACTTCTTACCGAGAATCTTAGGAATCTAATCCATTCAAGGATTATATGAATCATGGTTAAAGTTCTAACCTTTCCTCTGCTAGAATAAGAATTCATTTATATTATTTTATATATCTTTCTATTTTTTATATGTATATAACATATTTCTTTATAATACTGTTTTGTATTTTCTATATATACTGTATATTGAGCCTCCTAAATATATGTATAATATTCCTAACATGTCTTCGCTAGCCAACGGCGGTTTCGGTGTTGCGAAGCGGCTTCCGTCTCGTGGGAAAATTTAATCATTTGCCACTCTTATGAGTTCAGTGGCAACAGATTTGCCACCTTGGCCCATTATCAGTGACTCAGGTGACCTCACATGTAAGTGACAGAGTGAATTGGCCAATCTTAAGAGTGACAAAAAAAATTGAATCTCCCTCCGTCGTGGGTTCGAACGGAGGAAGGTTCGCGAAGCAGTCGAATTCCAGAGTGGAAGCCGGCGAGCGGAGAGAGATGGCTAGGCAGCTAAACTGCTGTGCTGGTGCCGCCTTGTGGCGATGCGTGGACCGACCCTTCCCGCCTGAGCTCAGACAGAAATGGGCTTCTGACCTGCGCGCTGTTGTTGTTGACTTGGGCCCCCATTTTTAGTCTTTTGGGCCCATACTTTGTGCTTTCCGTTTCCAGTCCAGAATGCTGTTGCAAGCATAAACAGTTCTTTTGGTAGTTTTTTTATTGTTGTTTATTAGTCTAATAAATAGTAATTGCTGAAAGAAATTAAAGTCCGCTGAAAAGAATAAAAAGGGTCCATACTTCTGTAATCTCTCCCTCATTCACATATAACTTTGTGTGCGTTTGGTTTAGAATTCAGTACGATTTGTGCAAATGATGGCAGGGGTTTCTGAATCTAATGCTGTTGATAGAGAGTTGAACGACAGAAATAACACAACTTGCACTTTGAATCTTATGCTCGATTACAAGGGCTCATCCAATTTTCAACCCCAGGATCAAACTGTAAACTTATCATACACCCTAGACTTCTCATATAGCCTATTCACCCAAGGATCGATCGATCAATCGATCGACCGACCGACCGACGGCTTTAGAAAGGACATGGGCGCACTGTGTTCAAGATCTGATACATGTAAAGCAGGCAAGCTTTAGGAGGATGGAAGATTGCATCTTCCTAGCTAGCTAGCTCTGTGTCATTAGGGGGATTAATAATTGGCGATGCTGCAATGGCTTGACTTGTCTCTTTCCCCCTTGCCGACATCCCATATCCCTCTTTTATCTTTGTCGACAGCTATTAAGCTGGCCAGGTCCATATGCTTGCTCGATCCATCGATAGATAGATGTATCGCCATTACTAGTACTACCATGCACCCTGCCATGCCATGCATGCAACTGAACAACCTAGCTAGCTCACACAAGCAACTGGCATGCATGTGTACTCCGTACTCACTCCTCTTTAACATCAATATCTAGCTCTTCAAATCATCGCCTGATTCAGTTCCATCAATTCTTGCTACAGTAGAATATTTTTCCTCTCTCTTGTGAGCTCGATCACTTTTGATTCGATGATATAGGTAGGTTTCGTTTGTGGATTGGGCTTTCGCTGGTAGTAGGACAGCTCCACTGCTTTAAGCTTGGCGCCATGCGAGTAATGCCGTGGGCCTTTCTAGCTCTTGGTGGGAACATCGGTGTGAGGAGGAACGAACTAAGCTTGAGCCAACAACACATGCATACATCGATCGCAGCCTAGCTTAGCTAGCATGATTGATGATGGTCTCCATCTTGTCACTGATATCTCAAAATGAATGTTTCAGGTGCACTGCAAGCTAACGCTAATGATCTGGTCTCATCAACTTTGGTATCATTTACGTAATTCTACTATTTAATTATTAGAGGGAAACCTGGCCGTCGGTTTGTGCAGAAACCATGGCAATGTTCTTGCCAGGGTTTGAACCCACGGCCTCAGGTGTCTTACCAGTTGGACTACAGTAGGGTCGACACTTGCAGAATTCTACTTGACCATGCATATGAATCTAATGGCACACTGACCAATCAATTAATTGTGCTGCAAACTAGTCCATCTTCTAATAAGTTTCCCTTTAATTTTTACCTGATGAAATTTACTGCTGTGGACGCTTGGAAGCAATTATTCGGTGACTTCACCATACCTCTCTTGTCTGATGCTAATCCGTGGTTTTGTTTGATGATGATGATGACGACTAATCGGCCATTAGTATGCCATGCCACTGTTGAATATTCTCATGGGGGATGGGGTTTTCAACAAAGCAAATTAGTAGCTGAGTTGGAAAGGGGCTCTCAAGGAGTAGTGGTGAGCGGGACCAACACAAAGGGAAGGAGCCAGGGCCTATAGCAGCAGCAGGGCATCTAATCAAATCTCACCAAGCTAGGATGGATTGGGTTGAAGGAAGGCAGGCTCAATCCTCTTCTCTGAGGCAGCTAGCTGTGCATGCTGTTCATGTGGGAGAGGAGGGGTAGGGCCAGCATGGAATTCTTCTTTGTCTGGAACCCTACTTGCCTTCCATCCATTCAAGGGCACTATTGTCAGGACCATTGCATTGTGTTGCATTGCACTGCATGCCTTTAATCTTTCTTTATGGGTTTGCAGAAAAAGAGACTTTTCTTTTCTTTGGCTTGACGAGCACTGTTGGTCATCAGATTTTGCAAGGACCATCATCCCCATTGGGATTGCAAATGCCTGTCTTGTCATCTATAGTAAGTGATAGGGCAATGCATGTAATTGAAGTGTAGGAGTGTAGATGGAGAGACGATTGTTTTGCCGGCAGGAAACTGGAAAGAAGTTTCAAGACACTGTATGCGTGTGCCGGGCGCCAGCACACTGCTTGCCACTGGTAGAAAAGATCAAGCAAATTAATTACT
This sequence comes from Dendrocalamus latiflorus, assembly GCA_017311315.1. Taxonomy (NCBI): domain Eukaryota; kingdom Viridiplantae; phylum Streptophyta; class Magnoliopsida; order Poales; family Poaceae; genus Dendrocalamus; species Dendrocalamus latiflorus. The sequence continues at coordinate 32,884,748 of CM029661.1, read as the reverse complement.
ACTAGAGTACTTTTATTTTTCAGAACTCGATCTCTAGCAGGTGTTCTGTCTGTAGTTGCAACCTGCAAATGTTCCCTCTGTTCAGAGTAATTAAGCGCTTGATATTGCTGCTGGCAGCACTGTTCTAGCTTCCAACACTTCGCCTATTTCACCAAAATGCTTAAATTATTTTGCCTTTGATAAGTTCTCTTAATTTGTGCCTGAACTGAAGCGATTTTTTCTGTTACCAACTGAAGGCAAAATTAATTTATCTGCTTCTTTCTTAGCCACATCTTGTGGTTGTTTTTCAGAAAACGCACAGTACGACAATGTGGTATGATATATCCCTAATGCAAATACGCATAATTTATACAAGTCAGAATTGGACCGTAAGTAAAACCCTACAACGTAGGCTCGTGGTGAGCCATCACTTGTCTAAGTTGTTCTGTTTTTGTATGTTGTTTTGTCAGTATGAACACCTGATGCATTCACATTACTAGCTAGTCTCTGTCTCATGATTCGATCAGTGAAATACCTACGCATCCCAGAATTCATCAACCATAAATACGGTTAATTAATATATATTCATGGCATAATTCAGGGAGCTAGACGCCAAAGAAATGCAGCCTATCCTTTCTGGGCTAATGAACTTAACTTTCTTCACCTGGAGGCCATGCAGTGATGGAGCAGGAGAACATATCACACCACTCCACTGAACAAAAGGCAGGCAATGCATGCACGCACTGCACTGGGTGCTTGCTGGTGCGACCATTGAGCCTACACACACGTTGGATATATAAGGGACAGCAAATCAAAGCATGCTTTACACACACATCCCTCACCTTTCCTTTTGATGTATCGATCATGGCTAGTTCGTCAGTTACATATGGTCTCTGCTGTGATTGATACGCACTCAAAGTTATGTATCGGTTCATCTTTAATTTAGCCCCACTTGCGAACTAGGACAGTAGAAACTTGTTGTGTGTAACCATTAGGGACAAAGGATGCATGCATGGCATATATGTACCTATCATGCTGCAACATCAACATGCATGTGCAGGTTAGAGGTGCAGAGGTCAACGCTAGCTAGGAGTACAATAAAACTTGTACCAACCGATCGAAAAGGACTAGTAGTGGATAAAGATTCAACGACTCTTGTATCTCTACTACTTAAAAGAAGAAATTGATGATTGGTACATTCTTTCACCTTTCTCATGTACTTAAAAGATTTTTGTGCTGACAAGTGGGCCGTCCACTCTTTCCCTCTCTCTTGCTCGCATCTCCTAACTCTAAGATCATACGTCTGCATTGAGGCCGTCACCACTTGAAATACCCACGTTCCATAGCACACCAACGTTACCTGCTTTGAGGAATGTCACCACTTGAAACGCACAAGTTCAATTTGCACACTACATGCATGCATTGCCTCTTCACGATCCTTGTCTTTCTATCGTGCTTCTCTGTCAGATACCGGGGCAACAACTCTAAAACTCTCTATGTAAATCGTGCTAGTCCAGAATCAGTTAGTGCACACAGTGGATAACAAAGACATATATCATGCATAATGACATTTATTAAATAAGGCCTGATGGCCACAGTTTACACCAGTGGTCTATAAACCAAAACTAAATATAAGAAATGGAAGAAGAACAATAAAGAAGTAGCTCTTCTAGCTTGCTCATAGGCGAATGATTGTAAGACGCGGCCTACTCGTCGTAATCCTCACCATAATCGATGAAGGCATCCTCTGGAAAAAAAAGATGAATTAAGAAACATGAGTACATAAAGTACTCCACAAGTTACACCAGGAGGTTTAATAGAGTTAATGTATGCATAAGGATGGATAAAGAAAAGCATAGTTAGGTTAATTGATCGTAAAATGAAATTGAAGTAAATAATGTAAGTAGATTCAAAAGCTAAATTGGTACCATAGATAGAAACAAGATTTTCAACAAAAATAATATCGTTAGTGTAGGTTCTGACTAAACATCAACCTAACTACGGGCATCCCACCTAGACCATCTTTCCCCAAAAAGAACTCATATGTATTCCATCCATCCATAAGCATTTTATAAATTATTTTGAAAAAATAAAGTCTATTTCATGAAAAACTTTACTCAGTTTGCCCATGACTATGAACACGGCTATCTAGGATAGATTATACACCCTGTAAAGGTTGTACAGCTTTACCCACAAGATATGATCATCTCATATTGGTACGAGATTAACACACTTCCTTGGGTGTGCGGCGGAGAGATCATGACAAGGCCTTTATAATACAAAGCTGTCAACCTGGCCAAGCCAGCACTAAGGTTTCACCACAGTAAGGAATCTACTAGACCGGGACCCTCTCTTGAGCCGAGTGAGACTTCATATGGCCTACACTCACTTTTAACTTACAGCGAGACTCAGGTTGAGATGTGCAAATTAGTCAGTCAGGGCTGTCCTATACCAGCCATGTAGTAGTACGATAGGGCTTTGTAGCTGTAGCTTACAGACAGATCCATAACTTGACTTAGGCTCAAACTATATACTCCTTATGACAAGGCATAAGGAAGTTCAACGTCAAATTTGGCCATATACAAAGGATTTGGAATAACTAAAGTTTAAGCCAGAATTGAATTAATTTGAATAAAAGTACGCATGCATATTAGTTTAAAACAATATAGATAAGTTCAAGAGATGACAGGGGCCCCACTAGTGGTGAGAGTGGAGAGGAGGAGAGAGGGTGAGCGACGGATGAACGCCACATGATGCACGGGTGAAATCCGACCATCGGGTGGAAAGAGAGGGGTTAAATGAACGTGGACGCCTGGATTTCGTCCACGCGATGAAGAAGACAATCTGGGCTTGACACTTCTTGGCTCAAAAGAAGTTGAGATTAGATTGGCTTTTTTTTTAATTTCTAGAAAATCTAAGGAACTTTGAAAACACTTAGCAAATAAAGTCTAACAAATTCTAGAAAAATTCGCAGAAATTCTTAGAGCTATTATAAACTTAGGAAAAATATTTTCAACTTTAAGTTGGTCTTTCTTTTTATACACAAAATACTTTTTAGCTTTGAAATTGATTTTTAACTTCTAGAAAAACACAGAAAATTCAGATAAAAGCCAAACATTTTCAAATAATTAATTTCAAATAGGATTTTTATAGAAATTCAAAATGCCCTTTATTTTAATAATATTTTCATACTTTTACTTAAATTACTTTTCAAAAGAAAAGCCTTTTTAAAAAACTAAAATTAGGCAAATAAAATCTCTAAAATTCAGGCAACTAGATAACACTTGATTTTTATTTTAAATTAAATTATTATTTTTTAATGAAAATTTTAAAATAAACAGCTTGGCTATGACATTCTCAGCTTGAGATGTTTCACCACCCAGACTTACACAACATGCCATGGCCTTAAGATCCCTTCTGTGGCCTCAGTCGTGCCACTGGCCACACTAATAATCAAAGCATGCACCTACACACCAAAGAATAAAGCAATTGATCTGAGCAAAAATAGCACGCACTTGACTCTCAATTAGTAAATCGACTCACTTGCATAGGCTCCCTATGATTAACACTTGCATAGCACCTGCCATGACTAACACCTGCACGGACTCTCGCCGTAACTAACACCCAAAACTAGAAAACCACTCAAACCAACTCAACCAGCAAAGCCAATCTGACCGTGGCTAGCAAGCCCGTCAAACAACCAAGACCCACACTGGTTTGTCCGCAAGCCAATGCTGGTCTGACTGCACACCGTTAGCAATCAGACCATTATTCCAGGCTAGTCTGACCCGTGCTTCCAGACAGCACAGGTCAAATTACAATTTTACAAAAACCAAACTCAATTGACACAAGGAAAGTATAAGCAATGTCTAAACTCAGGGCCGGTCCTGGGATTTTAGGGGCCCGGGGCAAAACTAGAAATAGGGGTCCTAGTATAAATATCTAAATATAAATCTACACACACACACACACACACACACACACACACACATATATATATATATATATATATATATAAAATTTTACCAACAAACACTTAAAATACGTTATGTATTAAAGAAAAATGCATATCAACAAGAGGGCGTCGATCGGAAGGAAAAGCAGAGATATGCATAACTTTTTTGAAGCCTACAGAGTTGAACAGTATCCACTCAACCAACCTACCGTACACAGATGCATGCGTGCCCGATCAATCAACGCACCAGATGTTTGCTTACCTAAAATGGATTAGAAAATTTTCCATTGCAAAAGTCTCGATCTCGCACGCGGCGTTCTCATCTCAACAACAAAACTCGGATCAGATCGATAAGCTGGGAATGGGAAGAACGCACGCAAAACCTGCAGGGATGAACTCAACTACTGAACAGGACAGAACAGAACAGAGAGTACTACTAGCTAGTAATTACTTGCCTAAATCGATTGATCGATCTACGTACATGCAGTCGCGGTTGCGTACGGATGATCGGGATCCAGAGCAGCCGTCGACGAACCCGAGCCGGCCTCAATAGGAAAGGCCGAAGGTGGCGCTTGCCGTGGAGAGGCAGAGAGCCTGGGCTCACGCTGTCGCCGCTGAAGCCTGAAGACCGAAGACGAGATCACGAGAAGTCGGCTGGCCGCCGGGAATTCGGAAGACCGAAGACGAATAGTTTGGGGGCCAATTTAGGTGTACATACCAGGGGTATATATACTATGTATTAATGTATATGGGGATTGAGGGCCCCTGAAATTTGGGGGCCCGGTGCGGCCGCCCCGCTCGCCACCCCTCAGGGCCGGGCCTGCTAATACTCACCACTCTCATGGAGTTACCACCACATGGTTTTACATGGACCCTACACAATTGAGTGCGCAAAACCTTAAAAAGGTTTACTTGAGTGCGCAAAACCTTAAATGGGTTTACTTGAACAGTTGAACAATGTACTTACTAGGCCAGTCTCAGTGGAGGTTTCATGTCCCAGTTTCCAACACACCTATATTTTGGAAACAGTGCAGAAGAGTTTCATCCCCATGAAACTCTCTATACTCCCATGAAACTTTTATCATCTCTCTCTTCATCAATACAGTGCCATGTCAGCGTATTTAATGCCCATGAAACTCCATGAAACCCCCACTGAGACTGGCCCTAATATCACAAATTGAGTACGGTTTTAACATAAAAACTAAGAAGTACAGGATTCATTGGTGTTTGTCCTGTGAAAATTAACACGATGCCGTGCAAAGGAGTGTAGAGTACACAGGCCATATTTCCTACTATTAAGGCAAGATTGATCATACCCCATGACCAGTGTTTCGAAGTCTTCATTTGCACTACAAGAAGATAGCAAACTTGTACGTTGTCCTTGTAATTAAGTGCATTGCAAGAGACAAATTTGTTCTATAGCTCAACAGCACTAAAAACATTTGTAGAAGTCTGGCCACATATTGCTACGCACATAATGTACTATCGATTACTGGCCGCCCATGTAGTCGAGTTGTGAAGTGCGCAGCTAAGGTTGTGGTAACTAAGGTCTGACATGTGTGCTTGATACCTCAGTGATCTCCTTGAAAATAAAGATATACAAAACCTCGATCGATTAGCTCTTTGTACTAGCTAGTTAATAAAATTGAATTAATTCCTCTCGGCCATTATTGCTTAATTAAATTATGAATGGAGCATATGTGCATCAGCTAACCCATTAACCTAACACTATGGGTTTACACGCTTTTCAAAGCAGCTCATAAAAAAGGCTCCAATAACCTAAAACGCCAATTCAATCTATCAAAATATCTCCGTTTGCTTTGCCATGTCGCCGTAGTGTCCAATGATAAGCCATCACGTCTTTACACATTGGACTCCCCCGAATCATCTCTACGTGCATGGCATTGCCACTTGGCACACCGTATGCACCAAATCACCTCATCGCTATCCTCATCTCTTTTGTGCTTCACGCTTGAGACATGTAGCCTTACCTGGATTAACCTGACCGCATGAACCTCAGCTCCCCCACCTAGTTTAGGTCCATTGCTAGGGGCGGAACTAGAACGAAATGATCGGGGTTCACTATTTCACCGTACATATAACAAGATATATAATTTAAAGTAATATTATGCTAAATAGTTATATGTTCAACAATTTTAGCATCAATGGGCCTCTTCTTTTCAGTTTTTCTACAGTAACTAGCTTTCAAACGGAATATCTTTTCATGGTGAGATCTACAAGTTGATTGTAGTACACACTGTAGTAACTTTATTTATATTGGTCAAAACCATACATGAGTTTCTGTTACTCCGTACTCACTCTCACGAACAGCCCAAAAGTCATAAGCCGTAGCCAAAAGCCAAAAAGAATAGGCCCAATACTTCAACATAACTGATGGCAGTGTATGATGATAAAGAAATAATGATCAAAATAATTACCAAAATAAATAAGCTCAATAATGATATTGGTTAGTTACAACAAACTGAAGGAGCTAAGGATGAAATTACAGACAAAAGTTGGTCGACATTGGTAAAATACATTATCTGACCTCAATGGCTTGTTAAGAGGGAGTAAAATTACTTAGAGTTTTCAAGTAAAAAATTAGAATGATCAAATGAAAATAAATGCATTACCTTTTAGTATTTATATTCTTTCAAGTTTATAAAGCGACGAACCACAACATCACTAGTAATTTTCATTAATTCTTGTTTCTCCACATAGCAAATAACTATACAATTCCTGAAATCATTACCAATTAATTGAAAGGGTCAATTAGATATTTGTATGTCCAACAGTTCAATAATAATATAATAGAAAAGCACATTCAGTGGCTTACTTACTTGACATTATGGTCAAATACTATAATTTTGCATCTGATTTGCAACGAGCTAGGCCAATATTCAAAAAAAAAATCAAAATCTAAACCCTCAGTCTTAACCCTATAATTTGATAAAAATCAATCAACAATCATCCCATTGAATCCCTAACTCACAAATTCAGCTCTTGTTCTTGAAATAAATTGAAAGAATTGAAAGAAATTTATAGCAAAGTATAGAATGATTGAGTGGACCTAAGCTTCCTTCGGCCGGCGAGGGCACGAGGCAACAAGGACCTGGCGGCGCCGCGGCAAAATGATAGGTCAGGGCTGGTGGTGGTGCTGATTTCTCCTATTCTCCAGCAACTAGTTGCTGCCTAGCTAGGTATGGCTATGCGGCAGGCGTGGTGCACATCTCCTAGCCGATCATGCGAGACGAATAGGTGTCAAGGGCTACTGTGAGATGACATGCTTGGGGATCAATCAAATGAATGCCATGGCTTGTTGTGGTCCTCCCTCTTGAGTTGGCACAAGGGTTAGCTCGGCCTACTATAGTTGCCTCATGGGCTGAGGGAAGCGGAGGTTTCTCATAGACTGCTGCTAGCTACTGAGAATTTGTGCTGCTAGTGCTCCCTTCATTGGGCTTCAAGGAAGGGACCGGGTGCACTAAGTTTGGGCTGAGGAGTTCACACATGGACAGAAGGTGTTGATCCCTACTAAAAAAATTTTAGACCCGGTGTCTTGTGACACCAATTAGCCTACCTTGCTTCTACCCCTGTCCAATGCTGTCGACAACTGCCACTTTCCAAGCAACCATGCATATGCAAAGACCAAGTAATCTGATTCTGAGCATAAGTTCCGTGCACTTACTCACGTTAGCCAAACCATGCATATGCAACACAACACACTCAACCATCGTCACCCATACCATGCACACACTCAAACCACTCAACTTAAGCCAAAACACACTCTGAACCTACAGGGTTAGTCTAACCGCCAACCATAGCCTGGTCAAACAGCCCAATTCCTCTCAACCGCACCCTAGTAATAGGGGACTAGTCTGATCGCTGCCACAACGCCCATCAAACCGCCCCTGTTTGACCCCACTAGCCAGTCAAATTGCATAAGAGCACTTAAAGATACATTTTCTAGAATTTTGGTTAATATCTATATAGTTTCAGCTTAGAAATCTAAATTGAGTGGCACCTACTGCAAACATATCCTCACACACCTACACAATTATGTGGAGTATATTCTCCAAAAGGCCACACGGCCAGTCTGATCGCTCCATAGCCGCCAATCAGACCGCTGATGGCAGGCTGCTCAGATTGTCATTACAAGGTGGGCAGACTGCTTAACTCCTGACAATAACTTTAAAAACTGGAAAGCTTTGAGACTAAATTCAAACTTTGATAGAACTTACACATCAAAGTCAAATAGTACTTATCATGCATATAGGATGACCTTCACATGGTCTCACATGAACAGTTGAACATAAAAACTAATATCACAAATTGAGAACAGTTTAAACATAAAAACTAAGAAGTACATGATTCATTGGAGTTTGTCGTGTACTCGTGTGAAAATTAACAAGATGCCGTGCAAAGGAGGGCAGAGTACACAGGCCATATTTCCTACCATTAAGGCAAGATTGATCATAAACCATAAACAGTGTTCGAAGTCTTCGTTTGCACTTTGCACTATAAGAAGACAGCAGACTTATACGTTGTCCTTGTAATTAAGTGTATTGCAAGAGACAGATTTCTTCTACAGCTCAACAGCACTAAAAACATTTGCAGAAGTCTGGCCACGTATTGCTACGTACATAATGTGCTATCGATTACTGGCCGCGCATGTAGTCGAGTTGTGAAGTGCGCAGTTAATTCCTCTGGACCGTTAATTGCTTAATTAAATTATGAATGGAGCGTGTGTGCATCAGCTAGCAAGCACGCGTTGCATGGTGCAGGATTAGCTGTTGGCCGACGATCCACCGGTCAGGCTGTGCCGGCCGACAGTACAAGGCGAGAGACAGAGACCGGCCGAGGAGAGAGGCGGACGAATTATTGCGACGGAGGAGGAAGAAGAGGCGGCGGAGAAGGAAGAGGCCGTGCATGCATATCCGCGCGCGCGGGAGCCTCGGCCGGGCCTGATCAGCTAGCCCCCCCGTTTTTGCAGGGCTATAGCCGACGCGCGGCCGGTAGGACGGACGTCTCCGCGCGCGCGCGCGTCGGAGCCCCGTTCGTCGCTGTCGGCGGGCGGGTGCTGTGCATGGACCAGCGCGGATAGTTAGCTTGGTTAGCTAGCTGCTGCTAGCTATAGCCGTGCGCTAATTACATGCCATGCTCGATCAATCACACGCACAGTCATGTCTGGTCTTAGGTGCAGTCACATGCATGTATGCAATCGATCACCTGCGATCCATACTGTAGCTAGGCCTGGAGAAAGCTTTAGATCATATCTTGAGAGATATGGGCATAAAAACACAGTAACTATGTGTGCCCATCACAATAAGCGGTGAAACTGGAGATTCTAGGGCCTGTTTGGTTCATGACCAGAAGTTGTATAGCCACAAGTTAGGTGTGCCATAGTTTTTAGATAGCTGTTTGGTTCACTGACGTAACTGTGGCATGCCACACTTTCTTAGCACCCGGCCCCACACGTCATAGACTCAGTTTCTTGCCAAACTTTGCCACAAGTGTGGCTTCGATTTTGTTAGCCACACTTTCTGTGGCAACCATATATTGCCTAAGCTTAGACATGATAAGTTTAGGCACCAACCAAATAGGCCCTAAGAAAGAAAGAATCTGAGGGAAAGCACTGGACATTAGACAGGACAGATGTATTGGTACTGTAGACGCCTGTCCATGTAGCTTGCCGGCCATGCAAGTTCTAGTTGTGATGGGTTGTTAAAGTTGGTTGTCTTTCCATGGCTACTAGCCACTAGCCAGCACCAGGGGCGGGCCCAGCGGGTAGTCCATATAGGCCCAGGACTACCCGCTGCAACAGTAAATTTGTCCCAAAAAAATCCCGTGCCCTAAGCCCCTAACCCACGCTTGACGCTCCGGCTCCGCCGACCGCAGCCCAGCGCCCTGCGCCCATCCGCCTCCACTCCGCGCGCCTCCGGCCTCCGCGTCGGCGGCTCCGCCTCCGGCTCCGCCTCGTCGCTCTCCACTCCGCGCGCCTCCGCCTCGGCGCTCTCCACTCCGCGCGCCTCCGCCTCGGCGCCCTCCACTCCGCGCGCCTCCGCCTCCGCCTCGGCGCCCTCCACTCCGCGCGCCTCCGGACTCTGGCCTCCGCCTCGGCGCTAAGGGAGTTGCGGCCTGCGGGAGTCGGCGGCCGGCGGGCTCTCGGGCGGCCTCGGCTGGCGCTGAGGGAGCTGCGACGAGGGCCGAGGGAGGGAGAGGCCGAGAGAGGGAGGAGGCGGGCTCTCGGGCGGCCGGCGGCCTCGGCTGGCGCCGAGAGAGGGAGAGGCCGCCGAGAGAGGGAGGAAATGAGGAATGGCTGAGCCTGAGTGCTGAGTGCTGCCGATTATAAAAGAAAAGGAGAAAAGAACTTTGTCAATTTGGGGTAATTTTTCTCTACTTTTTTTTATCATTTAGAGTTTAGACTAATAATTTATTTATAGATTTTACATGCTAAATGGTTAAATGGTAGTCCTTGCTATTGCTGTGAGGACGGCCAATTTTGGTGTAGATCTCGAGTAGGTATATACATTGGATGAGCACGAATACACCAGAATTGATCTTTAGGGCCCTGTATCTGAATAGTCAGCTGCAATAGTAGTCCAGTTATGAGCAACGAAGAGATGCACTAGTTCCAGCTCAATGTAGTGTGTTATCCTTTTTCCCTTGTGGCATTAGTGTTTTATTCTGTTCCTTTGTTATTTTCTAAATCTCTTTTTCTTTCCCCCATACTTGCAGTTATTAGGCTGTTGAGAAGCTTCGATGGCGCCTAAAGGTATGCAATTTCTTCTGATCTTTTGTTATTGTGTCAGCCTCATGCTATTTATTGTTGTGTAATTTCTGATTACAGAACTTGACCTTGGATATGTTTCTATTTACTGTTTTTAACTACAACCCTGGTAGCAACATGAATTTGAGGATCATACAAATCTATTCGGTGTCACATCACATTCTTAGTATCAACATTGAATAATAATTTCTTAGTTAGGCATACCCTGGATTCAAATCCTGGGTCCGCCACTGGCCAACACGGTGTCAGTGTGACCTCCAAGCTAAGTACCAACTAGCATGCGTGCACGTAGTCGTGCTGGCCCACAATGCACGAGATATTAACATACACCAGCCGTTGCCGGCTCGGTGTACAGGAGTTGGATAAGCTGATCGATGTTGTTTGGGATGGACGACGAGCTGACTGAGGCCACCATCGAACACGCGGTTGTTCAGGGATTTGTTCGCCGTCATTCCGAGTTATCCATCACCAAGGGCCTATCCCATGCCTACCCACGAAACTAGTTTACCAAGGGTTCATCCCACGTCTGTCCACGAAATAAGTTAAATTGAAGTTGAATATATATATATATATATATATATATATATATATATATATATATATATATATATATATATATATATATATATATATATATATATATATATATATATAGACACACACACACACATACATGCATGCATGCATACATACATACACACACGTATGTATGTATATGTGTGTGTATGAGAACATATTTAGTGCTAATGACTATTTCAGTGCTAAGATGCTAATGTCGACATAGACCTTCCGATTTAGATTGTATGACTCAGATGAAAGTGGTAGGAAACCCCATCTCACTTAAATGTTTTTGCTAAAATCCCTCTGCACTTTTCACAAAAACCCACCAAGTCCACCAACCTGACGAAAAAAGGACTTGATGTGTTTTTATGAAAAGCGCAGGGGTTTTCTGCAAAAGCATTTAAGTGGGTGGGATGAGGTTTCCAACTACCTCCATCCAAGCCATACAATCTAAATCGGATGGTTCACGTCGTCATTAGCACCTTATCACTGAAATAGCCACTACACACATATATAGGACGCTGAAATGGGAGCACCATGGTGTCCGGGTACTAAGGCTCCCTACCTTTGGATTGCTTTTAGATGCATGCAAGTGTAATGATATATAATATTTCCGGCAAACCCATTAATAAATCTGAAGAGAACTTCGTTAATTTTTATTAGGATTGAGTTCGGTGATGTAAGTTTAGAGGGTGACGGATGTTTGACATAGTTGAATGGAGTTTGAGAGGAAAAGGGGATGGCGGGGAAGTTTTGCTGGGAAGGAAAACAAGAACAAATCAAAGGTGAAGGAATATCCTTAGGAATACTTTGCTTTGGATTCAAGGATGGTTAGGAATAATTGATCGCAAAGTACCTCAGCTTGGTTTGAATTGTCTCTTCTCGGTTGGTATAGTACTTTTTATGACTACTAAGGTTCTTGGGCTGTTACGGAATCCTACCGACTTCTAACAGTTCAGGTGCTACGGAATTCTTTCTATGACTACTGAAGCCTACGATCGCTGCAGCTTACGACCACTATAGCTTACAAGACAACTATCGTTACCGACCACTGCAGCTTACGACCACTATAGCTACTGACCGCTGTGGATTACGACCACAATGGCTACCGACCACTGTGGCTTACGACCACTATCGCTACCGACCACTGCGGCTACTGATCTTGCGAGTACTACTTTGACACTTCAGACATTCGGACCGCTATGGTTCTTGGTCGCTCTAACAACCGACTATCAATCATTGCATCTCAAATACACAGGTCCTCGAATACATTGTTCCTACCACAACCCCGGATGTACCGTTCACACAGAGTCGGTACTACCGATCTTCATCCACACAGGTCTTCCGAGCATCGACCGGGTTCTGTTCCATATGATTACCGACTAGGATATGTAGCTTAAGACTACTGACCACATTTTGTAGATTTCAACTACTGACTTACCTGCTAGGAGCTGCAGCTCATGACCAATTTACTATACTTATGACTGATCTAATGTATCTTACAACCCATCTACTTCACTTACGACCGATCTACTCTACTTACGACTGATCTACTGTAGGTTTTGACTACCAACTGTCGACCATGTTCTATAGTCTTCAACTCCTAATACTCTCGGGTGGCTATAGTGCATTTCATGACTACTAAAGCTCTTTGGTTACTTCAGTCGAAGGTCATGAATATAGTTAATAGTTGAAGGTTATGAGTGCAGCTGCGGTTGAAGGTTACAACTACGCCGGTGGTCGAAGATGTTGACTACGTCTGCGATCGAAGATCTTGACTACGTGTGCAGTTGAAAATTTTGACAATGGTAGCAGTTGAGGATTTTGACAACTGCAGCAGTCAAAGACTGCGACACGATAGCGGTCGAACAGTTCTACATGATAGGGGTCGAAGATTTCGACCGCGCAAGCGATCGATATATCGACAATGCCAGTGGTTGAAGATCATGACCAGGCCAATGGTCAAAGATCTCGACAATGCCAACGGTTGAAGATCAGGACCACGCAAGCGGTCGAAGATCACGACCATGCAAGTGGTTGAAAATCACGACCATGCCAGCGGTCAAAGATCTCGACAACACTAGCGGTCGAAGATCACGACCATGCCTATGGTCGAAGATCATGACCATACCAGCGATTGAAGATCTCAGCACAGCAGTGGTCAAAGATCTTGACATAGCAGTCGGTCGAAGACTTGACATGGCAACGATCGAACATCTCGACACGGCAGCGATCAAAGATCTTGACATAATAGTCGGTCGAAGACTTGACACACAACAGTCAAAGATCTTGACACAACAGTGGTCGCAGATCTTGACATAGTAGTCGGTCGAAGACTTGACACGACAGCGGTCGAAGATCTCAAGACGGCAGTAGTCGAAGACTCGACATAGCGACAGTCGAAGATTTTGACACCAGCTGTGATCGAAGATTTTGACACAGCAATGATCGAAGGGATCGACACCAGCTGCGGTTGAAGATTTCAACACAACAGCTGTTAAAGATCTCGATAACGCCAGTAGTCAAAGATTTTGACAACGTCAGCGGTCGAAGGCTTTGACACGGTAGCGATCGAAGATCTTGACTCCAGCTGTGGTCAAAGATTTTGACTATGGATGCGGTTGAAAATTTTGACAACGGCTGCACTCGAAAATTTTGACTATGTTAGCAGTTGAAGAGTTCGACAACGGCTGCTAGATTTCGACTTCGATTGCTACGGTTCTCTTTACTCACTCCGACCACTACGGTTTTCTTTTAGAGTTCGACTACTTTAGTTCTCTTCTCGTCTACGATTGTTTTTTGTTTTCTTTTCGACTATGGTTACTTCAGTTCTCTTATTCACTTCGACCACTACGACATTCCTATATATCGAGAGAGCTACGGCTCATTACCGGTGAGGGACTCCTTGGCGGATGGGGTGTGAGTTGAAACAGAGCCAGGACCTCGATCTGTACACCTAGGCAAAAATCGAGGCCCGACCTGGAGGACAGGGCAGTTGGCAGCGTGGTTCTGCAATGGCGGAAATAGGGGAAGGCTCTATAGGGCTATTGTAAGTTCAAACTCCATTAAGTTGATTTTGGTAATATTGATAAATCTTATTGTGAGACTAACTTATTTATTGATTATGATATTACTTAGTCTCTTACGGATGGAAATGTGAAAATAATAGTATGCTTTTGACACTTATATACTTATATCTCAATGCATTCCTCCGATCCAAAATATAGATTGAACTCTACAAGTAGTCAAACATGAATATGTGCATATATCTTTATTATGTTCTCTTGTACGCATACATCCAGGGGGAGTTCACTCTATGTTTTGTGGTTTTATTAGTATTGATCCATGTTTCCCTTTCAACACATGTTAAGAATCTTTACTTTGAAACATATCCATTGAGTATAATAGCTTGTGTAGTTTCTATACTCATAATCATGTTATCATCTAATTCTCCCATTATGTGTTAATGGTTGGATGATTAATGACAACCGGATGAGTAAGCTTTAATTTGAAAACTTATTCTAGAGTATACAATTGTTGTGTACATGTCGTATACTCCTAAATCAATCTTTATATCATTATTTATTGAGATTATCATGAATTACCAAAAAGAGAAGATTGTAGGATCTAGTCTCTCCATTATGAGTTAATGGTAAAATTTTGGTAATTGATGACAATTGGTTTGTAAACTAACATTTTTCGTGAGTTGAATGAATATGTTAGGTTCCACAAATGAGGATAACTTGGGATGACTTCATGTGTTGAAGATCATCAAGTTAAGTGAAGGATGCATCATGAGTTGTACATATCCAACAGCAGATGATCATGAATTTATCATTAAGTCAAGAGAAGACCCATCATGTATTGATGGAGTTTAAGTGAAGGATGTATCATGAGTTCATGTATATCAAGACAATGACCTAAAGGCAAATGTATGACTAGCTAGGACTAAGGATGTGTTCCTATTCTTTTACCAGTTTTGGTGTTTGGTTGGAAGACCGGATTGCTAGTATAGATTACTGTACTGTTAAAAGGGGTCATGCCTAGTAGCTTGATTCTCATCATGTGTTGATAGCTAAACCTCACCTTTGTCTAGCTCTCTGTAGCATGATGCTTATATTTGCGAATGTGTTTTGCAAATAGTATGTGTTGAATCCTTGTAACATGGGACTATACATTGTGAATATGTTTTGCAAGTGATTGAAGTCCATGTTTCCTATTCCTTGTGATATGAGGCTTATGTTTGCAAATATGTTTTACAAATTGCTGAAGCTCATATGATCCTTATATCATGATTCTAAAAGCATGCAAATGTGTTTTGCAACTTGTTGGGAATTATGTTTAATCCTTGTGTGCATGATACTATAGTTTGCAAATGTATTTTACAAAATCTATTGAAGTATCTGCACTTGTTAGGATAATCAGAACTACCGTGGTGCAATCTGTGGTACTACTGCTGATCGAAACTACTGACGTTGTAATCATAGTACTACGACATTTGTTGGTGGTTGAAGATCTTCGTGGTCGAGAACCAACATAGTCAAATCAACTTGATCGAACCAATATGGTCGAAGACCAATGTGGTCAAGAACCAGAGTGACGAACCAGTGTGATTGAACTAATGTGGTTGGAACCAATGTGGTCGAGATCAAGATGATTGAAACTAGGGTGGTCGAACCAACGTGGTCGAGATCTATGTGATCGAAACCAACATAGTCGAACAGACGTAGTCAGAATTGACATGGTTGAGATCTGTGTGATCAAAACTAGTGTGATCGAACCAACATGGTCGAGACCTGTGTTGTAGAAATTGACGTGATTGATACAACGTGGTCAGAGATCGACATGATGGTTGGAGATTTGTGTGATTGAAGATTGATGTGATCGAAGATTGGCATGGTTGATGTGGTCGAAACCTGAGTGGTCAAAACCGACGTAGTTAGAGACTAGCGTGGTCGAAGACCTAAGTAGTTAAAACCAATATGGTCAAAGACCAGCGTGGTCAGAGACCAGCATAGTCAGAGACCTGTGTGGTCGAACCGGACAACGTGGTCGGAGACCAGCGTGGTTAGAGATCAGCGTAGGCACAGACTTACGTGGTCAAACCGAACAACGTGGTTGGATACCACCGTGGTCAGAGATCTAAGCGGTCCGATTGGCTCTGTGTGAGCAGACCGATTAGTGAGCAGAATTACCGGCTCTATGTGAACAATACTTCCAATTTGCAGAATGACCGGCTTGTATAGCGGTACATTTTTCAGAGAGGCGCCTTCGTGGAGTCTTCTCATCCCTAAGAAAATCGGTAGTTTCACACGTGTGGCGTGGTACTTCCGATGATTGCTAGTACTGGACTTTTCATGTTGGAACTACCAGATTCGCTAATAACATCTAGTTTTCTGACTGTTGTCGAGAGGAGCGAAAGTATCGATCTTAAGTCGGTGGTACTTCCAAAATCCTATTTTCTCAGGTGTTTTGCTTCCAACGGCTTGTTTTTATGGTGTGGGTATATATAGCCCTTGTGGCTGGTTGGAAAAGGACATTTGGCACTCCATTTCACTCTCTTGAGCTAGTGTGAGGTTCTCTCAATTGTGCATATGTTGCACCTTGTGAGCAAGGAGGAAGGTTCTAGATTGCATGTGTTGACTCTCTTGAGCTAGTGTGAGGTTCTCTCAATTGTGCATATGTTGCACCTTGTGAGCAAGGAGGAAGGTTCTAGATTGCATGTGTTGTATCTAGAGGTGGATTGCGTATGCATTCAAGCTTGTGCATTCGTTGCATGTGGTGAGGGTCAAGCAAGGGGCTTGACTTATTACTATTAGAGGTTACCGACTCCTAGACGATGTTAAAAGCGTCATGCACGGTGATTTTCTCAAAGAAGGTTGTGAGAAGACCCGGTGAATTTTGAAGGTTGGAGCTCACCTACCCAGAACGGGAGAGAGCTACCACTAGTGGATTTGAGGTTGAAGGCTTAATTCATGGAGTTGATCCAATTAGTTTAAGTTTGCCTCAACGTGAACTAGGGGAGGCCGGCAAGTCTCAGAACACCATAGTAAAAAGCAATCGTGTCAATTGTGGTTTTATTTCTTGTGCTCTATTTACATTCATAAAAATAAATTAATTGTTTGTCTTCCTAAGAGTGCAAACCTTGTCATAGCCTTAAAATTGTTGGTGCATGTTGTAGGGGTGGCCCCCACTTAAACCCAGCAGGCATGCTAGAAGGTTATAGAGCCCAAAATGGGACATATGTAATGGCTTAAATACCCCTGACAGGGAGGTACCGATGTAAGGGCACCATTGTAAAAGCACAGCCCATATGAATATATATACCAAGGGAAGGCTAGGGGGGAGGGGCAGAGGTCATCACTTTCTCCCAACTCTCCACTACCACATCTCTCTCTGTTTGGTCTGTAACCACAACAGTTGGCGCCGTCCGTGGGGAGGACAGGAGCAAGCCTGAAATCCGAAGAAGGATGGCACCGAAAAAAGCTTCGTCGACGGCAGCAAAGGGAAAGAAGGCGGCTGGGTTGGAGCGTCATGTGGGTACCAGGGCTTCGGCATCGGCTGTCGCGGGCGCGGTGGTCGCGGACGTCGACGCTCGCACTGCGACGACCAACCCGGTCACTGGCGCCGCGACGACCAACTCCGTCACTGGCACCGCGACAACCAACCCCGCCACTGGCGCTACGACGACCGACCCCGCCACTGGCGCTGCGACGACCAACCCCGCCACCGCCACTACAACAACCGACCCCGCCACTAGCGCTGCGACGACCGACCCCGCCACTGGCGCTGCGACGACCGACCCCGCCACTGGCGCTGCAACGACCAACCCTGCCACCGCCGCTACAGCGACCAACCCCGCCACCCTCGCCGCAACGCTCGCCGGTAGCGCGGACCGGGCGGTTGGAGATAGCCACAACGGAGCAACCGATAGCTCGGGAGCTCGCGAGGCGATCGTACCCGTGCCAACCCGTCCGCTGGGCGCGCCGGCGGCCCCGCCCGCACCAGCGGTGGAAAGCGCCCTGCTGGCGGCCCTCAGCGCGTTCCAGCGGGAGCTAGTGGGTCTTCGTGGGGTTGTCCGAGACATGCAAGAGGCTCGGAGCCAGCAGGCCGCGCCAGTGGTCACGCCAGAGCCCACGCCGGAAAGGGCAGACAGCCGCGACGCCCCCACATCCAGCCGCGTGCCGCTGCGATGCGTCGATCCAGAGTCCCCGCTTTCGGCAGGACTACAGCAGGCGGCGTGGCCCGAAGACTTCAAATTCCCCAGTGTCATCGAGCCATACAAAGGCGATATGGACCCCCGCGAGTTCGTACGCGTGTACGAAACTGCAATCGAGGCCGCGGGTGGAGACAACACCACAAAGGCGAAGGGACTCCCCCTCGCATTGCAAGAAGTGGCGCTTTCCTGGTTTTTTACCATAGAGCCAAACTCCATCTATGGCGTGGGAGCAGATCCGCGACCGCCTTCACAACAACTTTCAAGGAAACTATGTTGAGTGGGTCGACGCGGACCAGCTCTTCGCCGTAAAGCAGAAACCCTCGGAGAAGCTCCGGGACTACTTCAAACGCTTCGCGAAGATACGCTGTCAAGTCAAAGATGTTAACGAAACCACCGTTGTCAATGCAGCCATACAGGGCCTTCGCCCGGGCCCGATGGCCGAGTACAACGCACGGAAGCCAATCAAGACAGTGATGAAGCTCTTCGATAAAATGGAGGAATACGCCAGGGCGGAAGAGGACGCACGACGAAGACAAGGTGATGACTCCGACACCAACCAGGCCGGTGGCTCGGCGAAAACCGAAGATCCGCCGAAGGACGGTTCTTCGAAGGGAAAACGCAAGCAGGAGTCGTCCAAGGACGAGCCCGAGTGCAAGGACGCCCCGCACAAGGAGCCGTCCGATAGGCCCAAGCGCGGCCAGCAGAAGTCGCGGCGAGGCTGCTATGTCTTCGACATCGAAGGCGGCTCCGAAGAAAACGCTTCCGCTGGTCGGGGCGGTCGGGGGCGCCGAGGCCGGGGACGCGGCCGTGGCCGGGGCCGCGATGATAAAGGCCGCGGAGATTACAAAGTCCACGACACGCGCGCGTGCACCTCCATCGCGGCGCTCTGCCAAAGCGTCGCCAGGGATAGGAACCCGGAGGCACGCCCGCCTATGGTGGCCCACGTCCAGCACCCATACGAAGCCCCCATGCACATCCAGGCAAAAGGGACGCAGCCCCATGAGGGCCCTCTGCGGATTTAGACCCATGTGCAGCAGCCTCGGGAGGGCCTCCTGCAGCTGCAGGCTCCGGAGGCAGCCCACCGCAGGGTTATCAATGTCATCTCCGGAGGCTCCTCGCTGGAGTTCGCCTCGGCACGGCAGCGGAAGGCCTACGTCCGGAGACTACACCACGTAGCGGCGTACCCAGCGCAGACACCGCCGGACTGGGCACAGCACGAGGTCACGTTCACACCCGCCGATGCCCAAGGCGTGGAACTTCCTCACCAGGACCCCCTGGTCGTCCGGGTCGTTATAGCGGGATGCGACGTGGGACGTGCCCTAGTTGACGGCGGCAGCTCCACGAACATCCTGTTCGCGGCAGCCTTCGACCAGATGGGGATCCCCCGAAGCCGCCTCGGCCCATCGGGAATCCCGCTGCAAGGCTTCGGAGGACAACCTCTACGGGCGCTCGGCCAAATATGCCTTCAGGTCTCCTTCGACCAGGACGACAATGAAAGGGTCGAAGATGCCACATTCGATGTCGTCGATCTCCTATACCCCTACAATACCATACTGGGGCGTCCAATCCCCAACTTCTTCGGAGCGGTGCCACATCATGGCTATTTATGCATGAAGCTCCCGGGGCCGCGGGCCATCATTACCGTCCGTGGCGACCAGGATATGGCCCGGCGCATCGAGCACGGCACCAGATATCCCGACGCTCAACGGCACGCTTAGAATCGGCATCGCAGCACAGGGACCCACGGTGTCATCCGGGGATAGCTCGGCAAGCCCTACAGATAGTGCAACTACTAGAGGCTCCGGCCGCACCAAAGACAAGTGATTAGTACCTCCGCCCTATGTAATCGCTCACCCGCGCAAACGGGAATGTAATAAAGTTCCGTTTGTCGCCAACCTCTTATCATTGTGCAAGAATACGCAGCGAGAGCGCGCAGAGGCCTCGCCTACGCGCGTGCTCCCAGAGTATAAACCAAAGACGCACGTACGCGTGTGCACTCTCCGTCAAAGACACAGGTATGAGTATAAACCAAAGACGCACGTTCGTGTGTGCACTCTCCGTCAAAGACACGGGTATGAGTATAAACCAAAGACGCACGTACGCGTGTGCACTCTCCGTAGCCAGGGGTACGGGTAAGAGTATAAACCAAAGACGCACGTTCGCGTGTGCACTTTCCGTCAAAGATACGGGTATGAGTATAAACCAAAGACGCACATACGCGTGTGCACTCTCCGTCAAAGATACGGGTATGAGTATAAACCAAAGACACACGTACGCGTGTGCACTCTCCGTAGCCAGGGGTACGGGTATGAGTATAAAACAAAGACGCACGTACGCGTGTGCACTCTCCGTCAAAGATACGGGTATGAGTATAAACCAAAGACACACGTACGTGTGTGCACTCTCCGTAGCCAGGGGTACGGGTATGAGTATAAACCAAAGACGCACGTACGCGTGTGCACTCTCCGTCAAAGATACGGGTATGAGTATAAACCAAAGACGCATGTACGCGTGTGCACTCTCCGTAGCCAGGGGTACGGGTATGAGTATAAACCAAAGACGCACGTGTGCGTGTGCACTCTCCGTAGCCAGGGGTACGGGTATGAGTATAAACCAAAGACGCACGTTCGCGTGTGCACTTTCCGTCAAAGATACGGGTATGAATATAAACCGAAGACGCACGTTCGCGTGTGCACTCTCCGTCAAAGACACGGGTATGAGTATAAACGAAGACGCACGTTCGCGTGTGCACTCTCCGTCGAAGACACAGGCATGAGTATAAACAAAGACGTGTGGGGGGACGCCTCTGCACGCACTCTACAGAGTATAAATAAGACACGGATGCTGTCCCTGCGCGCTCGGCAAAACACAAACGCGGTGCGAACCTTGCGCGGCTGTCAACCGCGCACCCCCTCAGAGCGTCGAGGCTCGTCTTCGCGCACCGTGGGAGATGTACGCAAGGCGCGCTATGGAAACCCAATTCCGAGAGCTTCAAGAAGTAGCGACGTAGCGCGCCAGAGGCTGGTCCCAGCGAGGGCGCGCATGCGGAGTACGAGGTACACCAGAGGCTACCCCCACTTTGGAGGGTAGGGGGACGGAGCGTGCCTCCGCACTTGTCAGTCTAAAGTCGTAGTGCGGTGGTCCACCTCCGCACGCGCCAGTCTACGGACTTTGAACAAGTCGTAGTGCGAAGGTCCGCCTCCGCACGCGCTAGTCTACGGACTTTAAACAGGCCGTAGTGCGAAGGTCCGCCTCCGCACACGCCAGTCTACGGACTTTAAACAAGTCATAGTGCGAAGGTCCGCCTCCGCACGCGCCAGTCTACGGACTTTAAACAAATTGTAGTGCGAAGGTCCACCTCCGCACGCGCCAGTCTACGGACTTTAAACAAGTCATAGTGCGGAGGTTCGCCTCCGCACGCGCCAGTCTACGAACTTTAAACAAGTCGTAGTGCGGAGGTCCGCCTCCGCACGCGCCAGTCTACGAACTTTAAACAGGTCGTGGTGCGAAGGTCCGCCTCCGCACGCGCCAGTCTACGGACTTTAAACAAGTTGTAGTGCGGAGGTCCGCCTCCGCACGCGCTAGTCTACGGACTTTAAACAGGTCGCAGTGTGAAGGTCCGCCTCCGCACGCGCCAGTCTACGGACTTTAAACAGGTCGTAGTGCGAAGGTCCGCCTCCGCACGCACCAGTCTACGGACTTTAAACAAGTCGTAGTGCGGAGGTCCGCCTCCGCACGCGCTAGTCTACGGACTTTAAACAAGTTGTACTGTGAAGGTCCGCCTCCGCATGCGCCAGTCTACGGACTTTCAACAGGTCGTAGCGTCAACGATTGCCTCCGCACGCGTTAACTCTACGGAGTAATCAACACGCGAGCCCCGCGAGCGCACTGACACCTTCAGCCATTCTCCAAAATCTGACGCAGCCCGTAGCGGCGAGGCTCGCTCTCGCGTCCGCCCCAATAAAGCTCGAGCAAGGCACATCGGGAAGCCATCAGGGAGACCTACTCACACCCATCCTCCGAGGAACAAGGCCCCAGGAGTGATTGCACGTCTACTTCGACTAGGCCACCCGTTCGACGGGCAGGAGACAGCGCTCGCACGACTATTCCACCAACGGCGCACTTTGAACGTGGGGATCTCGTCCCCGCACAACATGACCGCCCGAAGCACAGCATGCAGCGCATATCCTAATCGCAGGAGGTCTATATATCGGAAAAATCTTACAAGTACAGAGGCCCGCCAACATCTCTGCCGCTCTAAGCAACTATTCGGCAGGCTCGTCCTTAGCACGCGCTAAGGCTGGGGCTTCGCCGGAAGAAGATCGTCCCGCCCAAAAGTTCAGCAACTCCTCGGCCCTTCGCCAGCGTCGAAGGCGCCGCCGGGTCGCAAGGTCGGACGCAAGTAGTCGGCCCCAGCAAGGAAGCTGCCCGGGACACAGGTGAAATAGTCAGAATTTGTAAAGCAAGCGCGTACTTCATTCACAAGAAAAGCGGGGGACATTGCAATGCACGCCTACACCTGGCCACCTCGGCGTCACACCTGCGAGTTTCCGGCGCCTTCGGAGGCCTTAGCGCCACCCTCGTCGCGCCGCGGGACCTCGTCCAGAAATTGGCCGAGGCTCCCCTCCCCGTAGAGTGACTTCCGGAGCTCGACCCGCGCGGCGGCCTCCCCAACGTAATCCCAGATCCGCTCGTGGAAGTACTTGACGGCGCGACGAACGGCGCGGACGGCACCAGACATTACTCCGGCCCCGCCGGGCATCTCCAGCTAGGGGACCTCCAGCCCGGCGACGTGCGTGCAACCGCGGTGCCGTAGGAGCACACACACCATGCACGACGCTACGTAAGCACAGTGGTTGCCGAAGGTCATCGCGGCGCCGCGCGCAATGTCGGCGGCATCTCCGATCCAGCGAAGGGTCCGAGACAGCTCCTCCGGGCCAAAGGCGCGGTCCGGCACTTTAGCCACAAGCCCTTGGAGATGGCTTTCAGCGCTTGCATGGCATCCCGTGCAATTACCGAAGCTTCGCCAAGCGTCCGGTCACGCTCCGCTAGAGTTAAGGCAAGCTCGCCTTTTTCCTTCTCTAGCGAGGCGACCTGTTGCAGAAGGCCGTCTCGCTCCGCCGCAAACCCCTGCCACGCCGCCTCAGCGGCCGACTCCCGCGCCGACACGGCAAGTCCCTCGGCGTGCGCCTTCACCTCAGCGCACTCCGCTTCCAGCTGGCGGATGCGGGCATCCTGGGCAGAGTGGGCCCCCGAGGCTTCGCGTAGCTCCTCCTCGGTGACCCACAGCCTATCCTCAAGCGCCCTTTGGGCACAAACATAGGCCGCCTGCAAGGCCAGCCCCAGCACAAGTGTCTGCAGAACAGAAAGGCTTAGCAAGCTCAAAATGGCCAGGCATTGTCATATAAGTGCTTACCCTCACCCCCGACACCTCTAAGGCGTCCCTGAGACGCCCCACCCCGTAGGTCTGCAGCGCTTGCTGGCCGACGCTGGCAGCCGCGTCATCCACGATCCCGCGCCACGCCCTCAGCGTCTCCGACCGAGGCACGAAGTCCGCTGGGCTCGGGCGCACGGTGATCGCCCCATCGGCACGACGACCCCCATGTTCCGCCAAGGGCTCCTCCTCCGGAATAAGCGACACTGCAGGCAGGGATGCAGGTGAGCACCGCAAGGCACAACAAAGAATACACCAGAGCCAACTAAGCCACCTTACCTTCAGTAGCGGAAGGAGGGCTTCGGGGGCCCGCCCCTAGTCCCAGGCAGGGTAGCGGTGGTGCAAGTCCCCGCGGAAGGCGTGGTCCCGCAAGGAACAGAAGCCTCCGCGTTCGGGGTCGGCGCTGACCGTTCCTGCACAGCGGACAGCGTGGCCTGAGGGGCAGAGGGGGGCGCGCCGCAGGGGCTTCGGCATATGCATCGGAGTCCCACAAGCTCCCGATCCCCGTCGCCACGGTGAATCCCCTCGACGTCCGGTGGAGCTCCGGCCGCAGACACGGCCGCTTAGCCGGAGCAAGTGGCGACGACACCGCCCCAGTAGCCGCTACCGGAGAGGCCCCTGCGGCTACAGCACCCATGGGCGAAGACCCCACCGTGCCAACCTTTGCGGAGGGCACCTCGGTTTCGGCCGCGGCTGTCGGCGAAGACCCAGCTCCGTGCGCCCCCGCGGAGGGCGTCTCCAGCATCATAGCGGCCACGACCGAAGGCTCCACCTCAGCACCGCCGGTCAGCATGGATTCCGTCCCGACGACCGCCGCGGGGGACGAGACTTTCCCTCTCCGGCTGCCCGCGGTGAGCCCGCCGTCCAGGGCACCCCTTGAAGACCCTTCGCCCCCGGCGTCCGCGCCATCCAAGCCCGAGTCGGCGTACCTCGCCGAATCCGACTCCGCGTCTGCCGCGCCATCGGGAGCACTAGCAGCAGCAGTGGCAGCTGCTATACCAAGCACGGCAGACGCTCCGCCTCGGGCCCTCTTGCGAGACGACACCTTCGTCCTCGTTGCGCCGTCGTCTTGGTGTTGCGAGGTCAGCTCAGCACGGTCTGGCACGGCAAGGCCCAAGGCCTCGCACACGCGGTTTATCCGCCCCAGCCCCGCCTCAGCAGTAGCGGACGCGCGCTGCTCGTGCTCCCTGTCGGTATACGGCCCGAGAAATACGCGCGCGGCCCGCTCCGCATCCTCCAAGCGAATCTCTAAAGCAAAGCAGGAGACAAGATTAACATGTAACGCACTCCGCGTGAACAAAGGGGGATACGGTCGAGGCTTACGAGGACCGGAGGGTGCCGGCAGTGAGCAGACCCACGGCAGAACATTATCGTCTCGACGCTTCTCGGCGGCGAGGCGCCAGTCACGGGCGAGTGGCGCCACGCCGTACATCGCGTACTCTTCGGCGAGGTCGCGCATGTTAAAGCGGGCGGCCACGCCTGCGAGCCGTCGGGCCCTCCGCCTGTCCTCATCGTCGAGCGTCTGGCCGGGCGAGGTCTTGAACGCGATCGACCGGCCCGTGCATTCGAGGCCGCTCCCGCTCGCCACGCGGTGGTAGAACCACCGTTTCATCCAGTGAGACTCCCACTTCCCACGAGTGGAATTCGCGGGGAAGAGCTTGCTGCAAGATGACCGAAGAATAAAGGTGACGCTGCCGAAGTTCGACAACGTCCCGTCCTTCCGCTCCTTGGGCTGGCGCCGTGCTTCGTGCAGGTAGGCAAACAACGAAGCACTGCCCCAGCACGCTCCTGAGCGCAAGGCCCAACTGTACACGGCGAGCCGGGCCACGGCGTTCGGAATCAGTTGTGCCAGCTCCAGCCCGAAGGTCCGCAGCACGTCGCCCACGATCGCCGGCGCCGGGATGCGGAGCCCCGCATCAAAAAAGGCGACGAACACAAGCGCCTCCGACTTCTCGAGGCGCGGTTCCGTCTCGGCGGCAGCGGGCAATCGCACCGCCTGGCGCTCGGACAACTTCCCTGCGTGTAGCAGCGCTTGGATTGTCTTCTCGGTCATGAGCGAGGGGCCCAACTCGCCGGAAAACGAGCCTTCCTTCTCCGCCGCCAGCCACCACTTGTCCGCCGCCGCCGGGTCGCGTTCGCTGAGCGAGTATTTCACCTCTAGCGGTGAAGACCGCCGGCGAATGCCGTAAGCATCAGCCGCCTGGCCACGCTTGTCACCGGATGCCATCGCTTCTCACAGAAGGAAGAATACAGTGGTGAGAATACCACGGGAGTGTAGAAGGCGATGCAAGCGAGAAGGGGGCGTAGAACTGCGGGGGCGCGGTTATGAGGGCTATTTCAAGCCACCTCGCCCCGAAGGCGGCAGCCGAAGCGTCGCGACGGTCCGCGCGCCGGACGCGACCGCAGTCGTACAGAGGCCCGTCCCGCACGATTCCCCATAACCGAGCACGAAGCGTTATGACGGTACGCGCCAGACGCGGCCACAGCAGTGAGGACCGTCGGTGCACGACGCTCCAGTGGCCTCCCGCCGCGTGGCAACCCCCGCACAAAATAACTGGGGCACACGACCCGACGCGCCTCTAAGACGGAGCCTCCGCCCCAGCAGGAATACCCCCGGTCTTTGGCCCGACCTTCGCACGCAGTAAGGTAGCTTCCAGTACTCGGGCCAGGACCGCACCCGGAAGATGGCCCCTTCACGCAAAGGCCAGCTAGCGGGTCACAGCCTTGGCCGAGGGGTCAAAGCCCGTGGCAGGAATACGTTCCGCCGCGTGCCCCACCCACGGGAAGGCAGGCTGCATGACGCGACAGCCTGCCCTCCAACAGGCCAGGCGGCACGATTCCAGCCGCCATTAAAAGCGCACTACCAGGCCGCGGGATCATAACAGCTTCGAAGCATAGCAGGACAGCCGACAGTGACGGGGCGGCGGAGTATGGCTAAACGCCGCATGACGCGCCATTCCTCGCCCGCCTCGTGTCCCCCTTCCCTAGGGAAGAGGCGAGCAGCCGCGATCACGCAACCGCTCACATCCCACCGCGCACCAGTTACAAGCCGCCGCATGCCCCGCACGCCAGGGCGAGTCGCACGGTATGACAACCTAGCCCTGGCAAGCCAGGGGCCGGCGCGATTCCAGGAACCATTACAGCGCATTACCGGATCGTGAGCTTCAACTCAGACTACACCGTTGAGTCTCTACCGCGACAGGCTCCAGTCCCGGCTTCGGCTTCGATGATCGCGCGTCTACTTCGACTAAGCGCCAGCTCCGCTGCCACCCATTCGAAGGGAAGGGGACGGAGCACGCGCGCCCCTACTTCGACCAGGAGCCAGCTCCGCTGCCACCCGTTCGAAGGGAAGGGGACGGAGCGCGCGCGCGCCTACTTTGACCAGGTGCCAGCTCCACTGCCACCCGTTCGAAGGGTAGGAGACGAAGCGCGCGTGCGCCTACTTCGACCAGGCACCAGCTCCGCTGCCACCCACTCGAAGGGAAGGGGACGGAGTGCGCGCGCCTACTTCGACCAGGCGCCAGCTCCGCTGCCACCCATTCGAAGGTAAGGGGACGGAGCGCGCGCGTGCCTACTTCGACCAGGCGCCAGCTCCGCTGCCACTCGTTCGAAGGGTAGGGGACGGAGCGCGCGCGCCTACGTCGACCAGGCGCCAGCTCCACTGCCAGCCGTTCGAAGGGAAGGGGACGGAGCGCGCGCACGCCTTCTTTGACCAGGCGCCAGCTCCGCTGCCACCCGTTCGAAGGGTAGGGGACGGAGCGCGCGCGCGCCTACTTCGACCAGGCGCCAGCCCCGCTGCCACCCGTTCGAAGGGTAGGGGATGGAGCACGCGCGCGCCTTCTTCAACTAGGCGCCAGCCCGGGACGGAGCGCTCGCGCGTCTACCTCAGCTGCCAATCCAGGCATCGGCTTCGGCTATGGCCTCAGACCCCGGGACCCGCTGCACACCAAGGCTCTGCAAGTTTGGAGAAGTTCACAGGCCGCAGGGACGGAGGGGGCCAAAGGACTCGGCAACATGGCTTCGGCCCTGTGAAGCCCTTCACCATGAGAGGCTCCTGTTGTAGGGGTGGCCCCCACTTAAACCCAACAGGCCTACTAGAAGGTTATAGAGCCCAAAATGGGACATATGTAATGGCTTAAATACCCCTGACAGGGAGGTACCGATGTAAGGGCACCATTGTAAAAGCACAGCCCATATGAATATATATACCAAGGTAAGGCTAGGGGGGAGGGGCAGAGGTCATCACTTTCTCCCAACTCTCCACTACCACATCTCTCTCTGTTTGGTCTGTAACCACAACAGTACACTTAGTTGAACATAGTTGATTTAGGCTTTATTGTGCTAAACCAAATTGAGGTTTTCGCATTATATACTTGGTTTTAGCCAAATAGAAAAGAAAATTAATTGAAAGAGTTTTTTAATCCACTTATTCACTCCCCTCTAGTTGACCTCCTCGATCTTACAGCTATGAGCTTCTAGGGCTTGATTCGGTGCTAGGGGAGCTTCCAAGGGGGAGGAGAACCTCACCGAAGATGATGACAACACTCGAGAAGGAACGGAGGAGGCTGGCATTGGAGACCTTGTTGGCCGTGAAGGGGTCCACGACGACAACGATGTCCGGCAACAGAGAAGCTACAAAAGGGGGCACAAGAGCTTTCATGCATACGCGCAGAGGTATGGGTGAAAGGAATCAAAACACAGCTCACCGGAGAGAGAAATTCTTGCGGCAGCGTCCTGGTCAGAGATGAAGAAGAAGGCCTAGTTCGAGTAATCCACCGAGTGATGCATGTTGCGACGGAGCTGGAGAGGAGAGAAGCTAGGATACGGTGGCGTGCTCACTGGTGTTGCGTAAGACTTTGGTTTTCCCGACATTCTAGAGAGCAGAGTGCTCAAGAAATGTGCAAGATACCGATAGGTGAGCTAAAGAGAAAGGCACAGATAGGGGGCTTTATAAGAATAGACGGCTGAGGGCAGAGTGCGAGCGTGGTCAAAAACTCGAGGTGGAGCGCGAGGCATAGACGGGGACCAGAGGGAAGATATGCGTCGTGTTTGAGGCGATGGGTAGGCGGAGTTGGCAACAGCAGAGTGGAAACCATGGGTGCGGCATCTAAAACTGGGGGAAACTCAAGCCACGACCACAACGGAGCTGGCGCATGTGCGCAAGGTGGAAAACGATTGTTATCAGCAGGCCCGACGGGTCAGGGAGCGAGGAGAGATGGCCTGATGGGATTGTTTGGTTGTACACTTGACATGCAAAGGGTTTAGGAGTCTATGTTTGAGTACTTGTGTGTGTTTGAGAGCTCATGGTAGAACTTGCTAGCTGGTCGAAGCTTCTCGAGTAGGAGCAAACCGGTCAAAGATCTTGAGGAAGTGCAGAGCGGTCGAAGGCCAATTTGACAGTTGTGATGCAACACTGGGCACCAAGCCAAGATGCATGGAGGAAATGCGCAGTGTAGAGCATGGCCATGTCGTCGTGACACAGGTGGAGACATGATGAGGCAGGAGCACAGGCATGGTCTATAGCAGAGAGGAGAAACAACGGGCATGGCATCAAAACGATGAGCATGCTGTCAAAAACTAGTGGCCTGTGCTCATGTAGGCTAGAGGTGGAAGAAAGGTACCGCAAGTGGGTGACACTCAGCAGTGGGGGAGAGAGTGGGAGGTAGGCTGAAAGGTTTGAGCAAAAGTTAGACACATCAGATGAGATCGAAAGATTATGAGAATCTTTGCGAACGCTTGATGATCGTGTAAAATTTTCAGAGTTTTATCTTTTCTTATTTTTTCTAGAAGACTTTGTTAATATACTTATTTGCTTTAGATAGTTTCAGAACTTGATTTGATATTTATTTTCAGTGCCACAATTTATACGCGTGGCCTTTTTTAAGATGGTTTCCATCATGAGTTTTCTCATGCCAACTTTCAATCATCTTTTTAGTTTTTATAACTTGGTCTTAATTTTTGATTTGCGATTCAAACTTTTCAAAGAAACTCCAATAAAGAGCCAAGGAAACAAAAGGCATTCAAAAAGTTTAAAATTTTTCTCATTTTTGCTTGCCCTAGAATTTGGGATGTTAGAATGGAGATGAAGGTTCCTTACCTGATCCAGTCCCATCTATCCGTGAGACACCTGCTTCCTTTACTGTACCTCAGGGAGATCAGCCCTTACCTTCCAATTCTTCTGGAGCTTGTGAATCTGCTCCTACCCCCACAACTCATGAAGTAGAGGTCACTTCTTCATCTCATCCACGACCTCCCCGACACATTCAGCATCGTCATCCCTCTGAGCAGATGATAAGAAATCTTCATGAGCGTGTCATGCGGTCAAAATTTGGGTTATCTCATTTCTACCTACACTCTGCATTTATTGCCACTTTCAAACCCAAGAATAGTTGTTAGACAGCCTCCAGGTTTTGAGAATCTCACATATCCAACCATGTCCTCAAGCTTTTCAAAGCTCTGTATGGATTTAAGTAAGCCCTTAGAGTTTGGTATGAGAGACTTAAGTCCTATCGATTGAGTCATGGGTTTGACATGGGTAAGGTAGATAAGACCTTGTTTATTCGTAGGCATGGTAATGACCTTCTGATTGTCTAAATACCTTCGAGCTATTCTAGACTATGGTATATGATACTCTTCCTCTTCCTGTCTTTCCCTTAGAGCCTACTCTAATACAGACTTTACTGGCTGTAAGATAGATAGAAAGAGCACTTCTGACACTTGCCAATTCATTAGCACTTCTTTTGTCTCTTGATCTTCTAGGAAGCAGTTTAGCGTTGCACAGTCCACCACAGAGACTGAGTATGTTACAGCTGCTAGTTGCTGTAGTCAGGTGCTTTGGATGGTTTCAACCTTGCAGGACTTTGGGTTAGCCATATATAGTGTTTCACTTTTTTGTGATAACACTTCTACCATTAACATTGCTAAGAATCTAGTGCAGCACTCTAGGACCAAGCACATAGATATCTGATATCCTTTTCTTAGAGACCATATGGAGAAGGGTGACATAGTGCTTCAGTTTGTGGAGAGTGACCACTAGTTGGCTGATATTTTCACCAAGCCTTTAGATAGCTCGAGATTCATGGCCTTGCGGGGAGAGTTTAGGGTGGTATGTCCTTATGCCATAATTTGAGGGGGAGTATTATGTACTTTCTATATTATATGTATATTTATTTTCTATTGCACTTTGCTTATGGGTGCATTTGAGTTAGTCTCTCTAGCATAGACTAGAATGGTTCCCATTCTCAGCTGGTTAGACTTCTTCCTCTCATCTTGTGATCCTAGAATGTTGCTTACTAGTTGCTTCTCTTCTCACTAGGTTGAGTTCACTCGCTTCTTTAAGGTTTAGCAGGGGTTGGCCCCCCTTGGGTAGATAAGAAATGTGTTTACTCCCTTGTGTTTTAGGTGACTAGCTAACAGTCCTAGAGTTATATGGGGTAGATGAGAACGAGTCTGAGCCATAGTAATCCTTCTGTCTTGTCTATGCTTTAAGAACTACATTTTTTCGTCTTTCCAAGCTTCTTCTCTCATCCTTTTTGCTTTGGTTCAAAAAGAGTTAATTTGTGATTTTCTGGAGCTTTATGCTGACATATCTCAACTTGAACCAAGTTGCTTCTAAAACTGACTCACTAAGGAGGAGTTAGAATCTTTATGTCATCATATTTAAATTCAGCAATATGCATTGTAATATAAATATGTGGAGCCCTGATTATTATCCTTGCGTGACATGATAAAATTACTTTACATCTTGCCATGACTTATGCTAGATTTCTAGATTTATCATGACCTTATATATGTAGCTTAGCTCTTGCCATGCTAGCTTTTTTAAATGTGAAAAACTTGAATTAAATCATGTCTTGCTCTATTGAATTCTCTTATGATTTATGCCATGTCAAATAAGCTAAGTTGAGTCTTGAATCTGCATTGAGTTTTAGATTGAGTTATGCTAGTTCATTAGTGAAGGATGAGTTAGTATTAACGCTTTGTTCTTGAACTAAGTCAAGAAAATATAAAAAGATCTCTTTTGTGCGAAAAACTGATCTCATCGATTCTTTCTCATGAGACAACTTATTATTGCACTAGGCATAAACTCAGGGGGAATTTTGGATGACCAAGATTACTTCCTTAAGTTTCTTGCTTGGAATGGTCACATAAGGTTTGATCTCTAGTACATGGCCAAAGAAACTAAATTTTGTGCAAAATGGTTGAAGCTCGACTAAAATAAAAAATGAATTCAAAATTTGTCAAATGTGCTAAATTTTCTTAATCACAAGTGATATCAAGTGCTTGACTAACATGTTTCAATTTTGAACTTGTTGCAATCTAAAATGACTCAATTGTAGCTTCTTGGTTCCATTCAGCATATTGATATGACCTGGCTCATTTTCGGATACCCTTGGCTAAATTATGAACTTGAGCACCTAGACATGTTAACAATCTATTTAATTTCATATCATTGCTTATGTGGCTTTAACTTGGCTATACATATTTTGCCATGATCTAGATAGCACCTTCACTTTTTTTAGCTTCGTGTAACACTTAGAAAGTCAAGCTGGATAATCTTCATGGTTCCTCAATACTCAAAATGAATAAAATACAGCCACTTCATTTCATTCATGCTATATCTTTTTCCATGCATCTTGATGACTCCATTGTCAAAGAAGGAGAAAGATTGGTAAAAATGCACATCTAGAGCATGATTTTGCGTTTTCAGGCAAAATGTTGCTAGCTTGGAGCTTTCAATCTCTTCTCACCATGACCAAGTTCAAATAGATAATTGTCCTCTCATATGGACCTAGAGTGAGATTCCCGACTCATTTGGTGGATTTGAAGCTTTTGTGAAAATCTGTTATTTTCAGTAGCTTCTATCTACTTCTACCTCAAATGGTCATTTTTAGTTCTTTGTGCTCTTCTGTTGACCATTTGGAGCTCTTTTGCAAATTTCCACCTCTTCCTCCAAATTCATCTCCAAACTATATTTTTAAGAAATTGCCAATGGGTTCATCATGGGAAAGATTGAAGGATCATGTTAGAAAGTCCTAGTTTATGATGAACTATTGCAATTTGGAGATTTTGAAATTTGATTGGCAGTGTTGCTAGTTGGTCAGGGGAAGCCCGGTCAGACTGGTAGTGTGCCACCGGTATGACCGGTTGGTGTAGTGGTCTGACTGCCCGAGGGTTGGCGGTTTGACTAGCTGAAGATTGTCCAGATGGCGACTTTCGGCAAGAATTCATATTTGTGGATTTGAGTTGAGGAAGGGGGTTTATGTGAGTATGGTCAGTGGTTTTATGTTGCATAAGCTATGTTACAGTTAACGTAGGTCAAGTTATGAAGAACTTGTGTCTAAAAACAATTTATTTGTTTGGATGTGAAGGGTCGCTTAGAGTCCACTATAGTCAATAGCGAGGATTGAGGCTAGGCTCATGGAGGAGTTGAGGCCCAGAACGATCGAGGATGCCAGATGAGATGGTGAGCTCAAGTATGACACGAGAAATGCGGGAAATATCGAAGGCGAGTTCGAATGACAGGATGGCACCATATAGGTTGCACGGGTCAAGTGAGCTGTGGTTCAGTGGAACTGAAACGGGAGAGACTTGGTGACACATGGCAAGCTAGTGATGCACCTACACGTGGCAAGCAACGCCATTACTTGCAATGGTTGGTGATGACCGGGTAAAGGAAGGGTATTTTGGTAGTTTGACTAAAATACCGGAAACCATCTTGAATCAAAACCGCGTTGCATAGGCGATGCGTTGGAGAGCAGTTTAGGTCAAGGTGGAGCTGGTTGGATCAAGGTTAAGAATTTAGTGGATGCACACTTATGTGCTTTGAAAAGCATGTATAAGTGAACTTATGAGAGTAAAACTCGTGTGTGCGGAGTTAATGGGTTTCCCCATTGTCATGGTGGATGGGATACATTAAGGGGGTGTAGGTGGCTGGTTACCCACTTATGAAAGGGGGCTGGGATGGAGATATGTGGTTAACCATCTAACTCATCTCTTGTGCTCTTTTCTGTAGATTTAGGGTTAGGGTTTGAGAGTGAGTATTTTGGGTGCTCTTTGTCCTCCAATGTGAAGTGACTGTAAAACTTACTTTCTCAAGTAAACAATACATTAATCTTTGTACAACTCTTGAGTCCCTCTTGTTTTTTATTTATGTGTTTGACTTTTCATTGGTTTTGATCTCTCTTCTTTCCTTCTTATGATCTTGCTGTGCCAAGAACGTATAAGAGATAGACATAATCCTTAGGAATACACCTCTACCCATCTAGACACCTTGATGGCAAGATTCACAAGAAAACTTGGTTTTACTTGACTTTGGTCTCTTTGGTCCATCTCTTGATCCGAGGGTTGTTGGCTTGGTTTCTGTTGTGATCTAACTTTCTCTGACTTCTGGGAATACATCTAGACACTTCTTGGTCATCAACATCGCACGAGCAAGTTGTATTCACCGTTTAGGATTTTAGCTCGGTTTTGCTGTAATTTTTCAATAAACTAAAAAAAGTCTTAATTGTGGCCATGATTTTCATGATTGTTATAATAGGTTCTTGATATCTTAGAAAGATCCTTGCAAAATTTCATATCGTTTGGATCTATGGATCAAAAGTTCTCTCGATTTTGGTTTTTTAAATTGGGCTGAAAGCACTATTGATTACCTTGATTTTACTGTAGCAGCGGTCAGATCGCCATTGAAGGAGGGGTCAGACCACTTGGAACCAATCAGACCGCCAATTCTATGCCGGTTAGACCACCGGGAAGTGGTTGCTTCAAGGTTTTGTGTTTTTGAGCCATTTGTCCTGAGTCTTTGATGAAATTCTATTTTTTGCAACTCTGTAGTTGTGTGTGAATATAATCTTGAATACTTGGGAAAGTTTTTAGTTGGCACCATTCACCCCGTCTGTTGCCATCTGGTCCAACAAACTGCTTTTACTGTATTGATAAATTTATTGAACGCATTGTTAGAGTTTACCGGCACTCCTAACCATGGCACATGCTAGCTGTGTGATAGAAGCAGTAAAAATAAAAATCACATTTACGTAAAGATACATATCAACTTACGACCAAGATGAACCACGTGACCCAACCATGCGCCAGAGTTGGCAGTAAAAATGAAAATCATATTTACGACAATATACATTCTATTTTACGACCAAATAAAATCACTTGTGCTTTATTAACAAATTTACTAGACATGTCGTTAGAATTTGTGATCAGACCTAGCCATAGCGCATGCTGGCCATGTGATGGCGAGAGTAAAAATAGAAACCACATTTACGACCAGATTTTGCAGATGAAACCGATTACACTGTACTGACGAATTTACTGGACGTGTAATTAGAGTTTAATACCACACCTAGCCATGGCACATACTGGCCATGTGTTGGCGGCAACAAAAATGAAAACCACATTTACAAGTAGATACATTCTATTTTACGGTCAGATGAAACCGCTTATACTGTACTAACGAATTTACTGGATACATCGTAAGAGTTACTGCCACAACTACGGTGACACATACTAGCCATGCGACGACAATAGTAAAATGAAAATCACATTTATGATTAGATACATTTTATTTTACGGTTAGATGAAACCGTTTGCACTAAACTGATGAATTTACTAGACATATTGTTAGAATTTATTACTATGCTTAGCTATGACGTATGTTGATCATGTGATGTAAGTATCGGGGTCGTGGGTTCTCGGTATATATATATGTTGAGATTGATCCGATCGGATGTGGGGACACGCAGGTCGCGAGGCTAGTGGGGAGACCGGGCTCGGTTGGGACGGAGGGAATTGGCTAGAGCATAGAATAGTTTGGTAATTGAAGACATTTGGTAGAAAAATAACATTCCCCGATCATCGCGACGAAGAATAATCCACCGCCGCACATATAATGTATGTTTCGATCTGAAAGATATCAAAATATAACCGATCGAAACCGTTAAAAAGTTCGTAGGACTCGAACCCTAGCTTGATCACATAGTAGTCGATCATCACATGCATGCAGTGAGACAAACAGGATACCAAAAAATAAACCGTCGAGATGCTGATCGACAATTAAGAAACGTATCCGGCCGGCCGGCAGTGCACATGGCATGAAGAGACCCGTCTTCCGTCCGACGGAGAGATGCTCTACTTAACCAGGGTTTCTTATTGTTGACTAATTAAGTAATGGAGGAGGAGATGTCAATCGATCACACACAGATCGATCGACAGCAGACAAATAGTTCCATGGATCAAATAGTGCAGCCGGCCGGCCATTATTAAGGCTGGGATTATTGGTTGATGGACATGTAACAGATAAATTAATTAGCTACGCCGCGCGCATTAGATACAGTACATTGCCACTCGCGTAGGCTAGCTTGCTTGATGTGTATGCTCGGGTCCCCTCTGCAATGTTCATTCTTTCTTTCTAGAGAGACGGCTGCGAAAACAGATTTACAAGATACCACAAGCCATAGACGACAATTCTTCGAATTCGATCGTCTAATCCCGCGTGTTATATATATGCACAGTTGCACAGATCGACAATTTATCTGCAAACTTGTTAATATGGAATATATTGACAAAAATTCAGTAGTAAACCCCTTGTATACGTCGATCACAATTGACAGTCCACTGCCTTAACCTGAGCATCGGATCAAAAGATCACCTCTCTATATATATACATAGTCTACATATCCTCTTCCCAAGCTATATACGAAGCTTCCTACTGCAAGAAGCACTTTATTATCTTATTATCGTCCAATATGACGGCTCTATATAAATATAATCTTCATGTAGCTAGCCATATGTCTAGCTAGGATTCTAGATCATTCTTATCCACGCACGCCCTCTCTCTCTCTCTCTCTCTCTCTCTCTCTCTCTCTCTCTCTCTCTCTCTCTCTCTCTCTCTCTCTCTCTCTCTCTCTCTCTCTCTGATCACAGACTTGTTGAGACGCTTTACAGGCAGATTAGGCTAGCTACTGCTATAGTGATGAAACGATATGTGCATATCGATCTGGTCCTTGCGAACGATGATGAATCAAGAGAATCCTTGGAAGCGACTTTTTGCGCTGATTGGAGGCATATATAAATGGGCAAGCCTTTTCTTTTTCTTTTTGGTGGATTGTTGCTTGGGAGCTTTAAGCTTGCCGGTTCTTCCTGTCGGTGCACAAGCACATGCACGATGCATTTACAGCAAATTCTAATATCGACATCTCGCTTTGTTGGGACCCCTCTCCTGTCATTAATCGCATCATTAACTTTTGCTGATCTTTTAGACCCCCCATGATCTTACTGAAAAAAAACAAGCATATATACAATGAATATTATATACACAAAAAATCCGTTTTGCTACCAGGCGTCTAATTATTTTTTTAAGCGGCTCAAAAGGCTAGAACATTTGTGATTTTTTTAGTAAGATGGCAGAGGGGCCTGTTCTTTAAGTCAAAAGCAGCGGCTTTTAGCTTTTGCTACAATACTTAACTTTCAAATGGAATATTTTCTTAAGACGGGGTCTACAAGTTAAACGATCTACACGTTAAAAGCCCAACATCTGTATCAGCCAAAATCGCAAGTGAGTATCTGTCTCTCCGTAATCTATACCATAAATAGTCAAAATTCAAAAATTTCAGCCAAAAACCATAATCGTAGCCGAAAAGAACAGGTCCTATATGTTAAGCTAGCCGTTTTGTCACCGGACCGACAGTACTGGCCGGCGCTAGGGGGAATCTTAATGCGATTTCCTGATAAAACTATAGGCAAAGATGGTGTATGGTTCCATATATTCTGATGATGCCACACCAAATCGAATCATTCATTTGAATATATGCGCCGGCGCGATGATCAAATTGAGCATGCATGAGGTATGATTTTATAACGTCGACTGACCAAACAAATTCGGTGGCGGTGATCGACTCGATCACCGGTATTTCTCCTTCATTTTTCGCATTTTGCCACTATCTTTGCAAAGAACTGCATACGAGTCCTGCAGTGTGCAGGCCACATGCGACTGGGAGCGGCCAAGCAGGAATAGAATGGTTATTAATTCTCGCATGCATGATCTGAACCATCCATATCCAGCCGATCGGAAGGCCTGTATACACACACCCAGCCAATTAGTAATACCATATCATCATTACTCAGCTAATACCGCAACATCCACACACAAAATCCATAAGCGTCTGTTCTTTTTAGCTTCGATTTATGGTTTTTTAGTTGTGGCTTATATCTTTTGAGCTGATCATAAGAAAAAGCACGAAATAACAGATCCTCGCATATAGTTTTAGCCAATATAAATGAAGTCGCTAAGTATGACTATAATCAATGTATAGACATCGTCTTTAAAAAATATTTCATTTAAAAGTTAATTATTGTAAAAAAACTCAAAAATAGCTGAGATAGAAGTTGAAAAAATTAGGCCGAGTCTCTTGCACTAATGAAGAGCAACGAACAAAGTTTTACAGGTGTGCTTGTGTGCTACTAATACACACTGTACAGTACAAGGTAGCGTACAACAAGTTGTTGTCCGTTGTGTGCCCACACCAAACGTTGCGTTGATCGCTGGCCGTTCCTTGCCATCCCTTGACGACAAATGGTCGTTATTACATAACTAGCAATCGATCGATCAATCGAGTTGGCTAAACGATACGAACGGCGCCAAAGCTCTCTCTCTCTCTCTCTCTCTCTCTCTCTCTCTCTCTCTCTATATATATATATATATATATATATATATATATATATATATATATATATATATTAGAGAGAGAGATTGGCAGTACACATCGGACGATGAAGCTAGCTGCACGTACGACGACCGGACAAGAATTCGGTCATATTTAACATCATATATACGACAGCATGCAAAAGGAAGCATCAGAGGAGAAAGCAACGCACGCTTTTGGGGGCAGCTACGTTTCTACGTACGTACGTACATGCCTTTCCAAACTTCAGTTTACTGAGCTCGATCAGTTTCTTTTTCTTTTTTTACTTGTGTATACGAATGTTAAAGTTAGAGACATCATCCTCGGTGATCGAACAGATTATTATCCTCCTCATGTTGATCAGATGGCTCAGAAAAAGCATGAGTTTGCGAGCCTCTCTAATGTTAAGAAAATTTTACGAGTTCTTCCTAGAAATATACAACGAGTTCTTCCTAGAAATATACACTGTAGACTAGCTTTGTGTTGTGCGCATATGAACAAGCATGCAAAACACGGGAAGAACTGTACCGGATAGTTGACAATACATGGCTATTGTCTCTGGGTAACAGCATTGGCTCTACCAAATTAGACCGAGCTCTCTTAATTCAAGCAGCTAAAGTGGATTGTACAAATAATTGTGTCCCCTACCTTCTCGTGAATACATGTGATATTCGTCCATCTGCTGCACCTGTAACAGTTTGTAGCGTATGATCTCCTACTAACCTAGCTAGCTTAATTCATGCATCGCCCACACGATGCCCTAATTAATTGAGACCAGCTTGCAAATTAAAAGGCCTACCTACGTACCCAGAAAAAAAAAGAATAAGAAAAGAGCGAAAAAAAACCCTAATTAAATTATTAGCCATCAATAACATCAAGAAGTGTGTGATGGGAATTGTTTTTTGAGAGGAAAACATAACTTTCAGTCATTCAGCATCGACCATCATGAGTTAATTAAAAGCAGCTCATTAACAAGAACACTGCAGCGGCACAAATCAAGGTGGTTGCTTCATTTAGATCTTCACCGTACAGCTAGCTGGGCACCGTTTATTTTGGTTTGAGCTTCTGCTTATTTTTCACTATTTCTAAATTTCGTTTTTTTTACTTTTGGCTTTTTTACTGGTTCTTTTTTCTATTTTTAAATTTTTTAAATTCATTTGCATCGTCCATGATTGGCTAATCTATTTTTTCTATTTTTAAATTTTTTAAAACTTAATTAAGCCAAATAAGCCACCATCAACTGCAGTGTAATTTTAGCTAGCTATAATACAATTTTAGCCATTAGCCATCTTTTTTAGTCAAAATGAGCGGGCATAGTGTAGCACAGAAATCGAAATAGTTTGGTTTCCAGAAAAATACATATATGTTGCTTCCTTGCTAGCTTCGTTAGTTTCTTTTATGATCATGAACTATATAGGAAAAATATTTCGATTTATCCATGCTGAAACCGCTTGATGTTTTTGAGGTCATGCATGTTCAATTCCCATGCATGTGGGGTGGGTTTGCAGGGATTAGGGTTTCACTATAGTTGTCGGTTTCACAAGTAAATTGAACTATTTTGTGTGAAATTCCTGATACTTTATACGGTGTATAACTGGTTGTCTGGTTAAATATCCTCGATGAATAATATTTGGTCCTGCAGAATATAGCTAGCCCGTCCAGAGTTGGCATCATCCAGTCATCCTCCTAGGACCCGAAATACACTTGGACAAAAAAACGACATCTGAACAAGAAGCGTGCGTGGTTCCATACTTCCATGAACACATCTAACACTACGTACTAAATATTAGAGGCCAAAGGTATACATAATACGTACACCAATGGACAGTTCTGATCCTAGCTTTGAGGATAGACTAAACGAATGGACCATGTATCATGCATGTGACACACATAATATATACGAATCTTCATAATGCATGTACGTAGATACGGCAGCACCAGCTCTATATACACACACACACACAATAATACACACGTTTATACGGACAGGTAGTGCCAATACGTATGCGTACGCATGAAAGGTGCTAGTAGGACAGGGGCATACTAACAAACTACTGTGTCGTCGTGTGCACAGTACATAATATGTTTTCTGAGATTATTACAACGATGGACGCACACTCGGTCGTACTGACCTTAATTAGAAAGAGAGAAGAGAGAGAGAAAGCAGTGTACAGGTACACTGGCAGCAGTAGCTAATGGTACTATAGGGACACTCATGCATGCATACAAAGGGGACCTTACGGAAGGTGCGATTTCACATCTCGTAGGGACGGCAGCTTAATTATGGATCGGCCCCCCTTAATTAATTGATGGCTTGTCAACCAAGGTGACCAGAGCTTGGCTTAATCGCAACAATAATTAGCACAAAATTTAACCCCGCTCATTTCAGCTTTAACTTTTTACCTTCTGACTTATTTTTCATTATTTATAAATTTCACCTTTTTCTGAACTTTTGGCTTTTTTTTAGCTTTTTGCCGGTTATTTTTTTCCCCATATTTGTTTACATTGTTCGTGTTGAGCTAGCATATTTTTTCTATTTTTAAATTTTTTTAGATTTAATTACACCAAATAGGCCACCTTCAGTTACAGTGAAATTTCAACCGCTACAATGCAATTTTCAGCCATAATCCACGGCTTTTTAGCGCAACCGAGCGGGGCAGTAAGATAAATAAGTGAGA
The DNA here is from genome assembly GCA_017311315.1 of Dendrocalamus latiflorus. Lineage (NCBI taxonomy): Eukaryota > Viridiplantae > Streptophyta > Magnoliopsida > Poales > Poaceae > Dendrocalamus > Dendrocalamus latiflorus. The sequence goes on along the minus strand of CM029661.1, from coordinate 32,843,448 downwards.
TCCCTCCGTTTCAAAATATAAGACCCATAGTTTTTACTACCTTGGGCGTGCATGGAGGTTTAATGATCTATCCTCACTCTTAATTCCAAGACATTAACACTATGAACACTACGGTCATCTCTCTCGACCATTTCATCGGTTTCATGCGCTTCTTAATCCCTGTGTCCAAACAAAATGCGTCTTAGAGCAAGGCTAATAATACAGCCTTCAGCTAGCTGTATGGACACTTACAGCCTACTTATCAGCCCATTCATATAGTAGTTTACAGCCAGCTAAAGGCTGTATGACCCACCCCTTTCTCTCACAAAGTTTCTTGGTTCTTGTGCTTCAGCTGGCTGTAAACTTACAGCCCACCTCTCTTCTCTCTCCTCCTCTCTCTCTCCTCCACCTCACCATACAGCCTACTAACAGCCTCTTATTATACTTGCTCTTAATAAAAAAGAAACTTAGGGAGTACATGTCACTTCATTTCGTGTGGACTGCATGGTGTTAAGTTGCAGTCATGCACCCGGCAGGCTGTGCCTTAATTAGTTTTTGTTTAGTGTTTACAAAGGGGGACATGGAAAGTGATGTTAATGTGGAAATGGAGCCCGGCCGTGCTGCGATGTCCTCGCTAAATTTTGGGTAGGTATTTACAAAATTTCATAAGAATATATAGGTGTCTTTTTTTGTCATTTATAACCAATGGTGTATTCTTCACTCTTCTATCTAGCTAGTATATGCATGTCACACACAACCTAGCTAATTCGTTTGCATCTGACACCTCTTTTTTCTCTTCTTAACTCTTTCATATGGCCGGCGGTTTTGCAATGCAATTAACTTGATTGGTTTCGTGTGATTAGATTAGATTAGATTAGATTAGATTAGATTAGATTAGATTTGCATGATATCGCCATTCGCCAAGAATGCAGCAATATTACCGGTTGGATGTCTGACTTCTCGCAGTGAAGAGGGGGAAAAAGAGAGCAGGAGAGAGAGAAAACTAGGTCGGACGCAGGCACCTTTCAAACTACATGAATATACTACACTGGAGAAAGTGATGTCGCATGAAAGCAAGTTCATACAGTCGATTTCTTTGCCAAGAAAAGGACGAGGACGAGAGCATGGCACGGCTGCATGTATCGTCCTTGACTGCTTTTTTAATTTGTGAGCTAGCTCCGATTCTTTTATGCCAATTGTACCACATTAGCAAGGTAAGGGACAGCTACAAATGGTTGGATAATCTTCATGTAATCTTGACGAGCACATTAGTTGATTAATATAAGCTATTCTACATGGCCACTTGATCGATCCAAAAGCATGCGTGCGGATACTGTTCACACACACACACACATATATATATCCCAACATGCATCTACGTAAGTGAAAAAGTAGATGGTGATCCAACAAAGCTTGCTCTCTAATTTATCCTAGAGCAAAATGCAGGTAACATTGATAAGCAGAAATTCAACAAGAAGCTTCCTCTCGAGTGAGAGGGTAGAAAGGGCTAGACTGCCATGGAATTTGATCACGATGAATCAAACTAAACTTTCGCAAAAGAAACTATTACACTGTAAACTTCATATAACATGGAAATTAAACTATTCAAATCAAGAGTTTCTAGCAAATAACACGTCCGACACATAACCGGCTACGAAAACAAGAAGCTAGTGAGGCGCAACAAACAAATTAATGAGAATCTTTTCCTCCAAAATCCTTGCGGCACATGTTACCTTGGATTTCTGCCGATTACGCCATTCTATGGCAAGCACATGCATGCTTTTCCACAATGCCATGCATTAGGATCTGTTGGATTTAGAGGCGCACAAATGAACACGAAACAGTACAGAATTTCCACTGGCACATACATACATTCATACGTATACATACATGACATATACTCCCTAGCTACGTATGGCGTATGGACGTATATATGTATACCACACACACGTCCGCTGACAGCTAGCAATGGAAAGAGAACAAAAGGAGTGACAAGGACGAAACGCGACTCACAAGGGTATTTCCTGTCCAGCAATTAATATCCCCTTGTTCTGACCACGTAAAATAATGCAGTTTTAGATCTCGTTCCAAACAGTGATAGCTTCTGTCTTTCAGAAATTAAAAACTGTTTAGAACATGTTATCTTTTTAATGTGACTTTTTCTCTCTTTTTTCTTCTTTTTTCTTTTTCCCTTTTTCTTTGTATTATCCATAGAGATATAATGGTATTTTTTTCTTTTAATTGAATATCTTACAACAAACTAATAGCTGCTACAGTGACATTTCAATAAAAAGTCACAACACTTGGAACATATGGACTTAGATATCCAAAACAAAAATATTTTTAGTCAGTCAGATAATAAATTTGGCTATTAATTATTAGCCAGATATATATCAGGTAAGGCCAGTCTCAATGGAGTTTCATGGAGGGTTTCATGCACATTAAATACGGTGCCACATCAGCCAAAAGAAGCTTTTTGCATGAAACTAGGAGGAGAGAGAAGGAAAACGTTTCATCCCCATGAAACCTTTAAGCGTTGTTTCCAAAACGTTGGTAATCGTGTGAAATCCCCACTGAGAGTCTTGTTGGGTTTCATCCCGTGCGAGCGTGCTTCTGATTGGAGAAGAGAAGGAAGAGGGGACCACAGAAAGGCTAAAATAACATATGAAACCGCGCAATGAAACTATACACTGAGAGAAAAGACTTGTTTCATGTTTTGTTTTATATCTTGAAAACTGGGAGGTGAAATCTTGCATTGAGACTGGCCTAATAGGCTCAGATATATAAAAGTTCATTCCCAGGAAATTTGTAGCTATAGCTAAAGCTAGCACAAGTGCGCGTCGAGTTGGTTGGCACACAAAGCACAGCAGCGTGGTCCCTTTCCTTTCGCCTCGCTCGCTGAATTGTTCGCTCCATCCATCCGTCCATCCATCGATGGGTAGCCACTGACGATTAGGGGTGAGGGTTCAGTTTCTTCTGTTATATCGGTGCGGCTTATTTGGTATTAAAAATTTTGATATTTACAGCCTAAAAACCAAAATGACTAGTGAGAAAATAAAAACCGTATCGAATTAACCGAACTAATTCGGCATTCGGTGAAACCGCTGTCAGACAGTGGCATGAGTCCAATCCCAATCTCCTTCCCGAGCACCTAAGCGATATTGGTGTAAAAGAACACACCCTTCTCACGGGAGATACGGCCAATCTTCTCGAGCGATTGGACGGCGCCAATCTCATTGTTGACGGTCATGACGGAGACGAGCCTAATGTCAGGCCGGATGACATCGGTGAGCTGCGCGACGTCAACGAGGCCATCACCCATCGGGGCAAACGAGGAGTTAAAAACTGGCCGTATACCGAAAATCGAACGGATCATAATATTGGATTTATTCGGTTCGATTTTTCAATTTCGGTAAAAAAAAATACCCGCCCGTACTGATGACTGTCTACATGGGAGGAATTGGGATTGGGATCCGGGATTGGATGGTGTCCTACCGACGACGGCCCGTTGTCCCACGCCCAAACACGACACTGTTATCTCTCTCTCTCTCTCTCTCTCTCCAAACTACAAAGGTAGTACGCACTGTTAGCTTCCACGGGCCCACCCTGCGTACTGTGGATGCCGTCCTGTTCTGATCTCTTTCATCCCTCTTGAATACCGGATGTACCGATCATTCGTTCATCATCACCAGGTCACAAATTTAGCACCCCTCTCTCTCTCTCATGCATAATGCTGATCCTAGTATTAATTGTTATTATAAATAAATAAATGGGGATGTATGAATATTGTGTGAAGTAAATCATTCGCCAATACATTGTGTGTACTATAGGGAAGGGTTGGACCTATGTTCTGGGGACCCCAAAAAAGATGCCTCATTTGTCAAACTTGCCTTTCCCGTGATCTTCTAATGCCAGCCTTGCTAATAGCCGTGCTGCTGCCGCCCCTTCTCTCTCTCTCTCTCTCTCTCTCTCTCTCTAGATAATGCCTATGTATACTAGATAAGCTCCTTTGACACAATCAGAATTATGCGATAATTCAGCGATTAAAACCACATGTAGTCATGCGAGAGATGTCACATACCTGCATCCTTAACTGGGTAGGGTCATCTGGAGTGAGTGAGCTCACTTACCTGGCACATATTTCTGGGCAAGAAAGAAAGAACAGAGAGGAGAGTAAATGGAACAGAGAAAGTAAATGGAACAGATCAATGACAAGTACATAAGTCTTTTTCCCCGGCTCAACTGCAAGTCCTGCATGGAGGAAGAACAGATGGTGACATTAATTCCACGAGCCTCAATTTTATTTGCTGCATACAAACAATGGCGATGTGCTAATTGCTCCAAAATCTTCACAAATTATATATAGAAATGTCCGTCAGAACAGACAACGCAAGCCTCCAGAACGGATGAGATCCGTTGCATGGGGAATCAAAGGACAAAATGATCGGCCGGAAACCAGATTATAAACTAAAATGTTCAATCAATGTGTTTTGATTCGCCCCGCGTTTATTTAATGGATATGAGTGTCCGCTATCACATGGGCACAGAAGGATGCCATTACAATCCTAATCATGGAATCATGGATTAAACTTTTACAATCCTAATCATGGAATCATGGATTAAACTTTTCTTTTATCAGACAGGCAACGATGCCAACAATAATACTTGCATTGGCTAGCTCATTGGGGAATACTATACTCAAAATATTTGTCTCCTCCAATGGACCATTTTTGTGTTGGAAATTTAGAAAACAAAGGATTTCTCTCTACAATGATCGGTGTTTCCATTGACGCTAGCGACAGTCAGCAGGCAAATCAAAATTCCGGGTACCTGCACAATTATAGGAAGCCTGGTTCTTAACCGATCGCGGACATATTCAGCAAAGGCAACGTGCTTCTTCTTGGATTGGAGAAGGAAAGGTTTCTGATTGGAATTGCTAGCTAGCTGCCCTGGGTGAACAAAAGGAAGATGCCCTCTGTCCTGGAATAGGAACACCTGACGCCACCTCTCTTTCCCCAGGACCCCAACTGTAATGATTGACGAGGGCTTTTCCCCAGAGAGAAGTGATCCAGTGACTTACCTGAAAAGCAAGAGAAATAAAGGACAATACTTAGGTCTGACACATAAAATCTTGCAGGTGGGAGAAAATGAGGTGCACATGCACGCACGCACAGCAGCTAACAAGATGAGTTTTAATTAGCAACAGAAGAAAGGTGGACAAGGCTTCCCAACTGTGTGCTTTCCCCTGCATGGAACACTCGTGACGTAGAAGCAGCTGCAGAAAAGAAGGAAAAAAGAGGGAAGGTTTCTAGTAGCAGTAGTAGCAGTAGCAATGTACTGGCTGCTCAGGGTCGCAGTCATTCACCATGGGTGCAAGAGCATCAATCCTTTTCCTAATATAATGTAAATTATGATGGGCCGGTTTTACTTTCACTGGCTTGCGCTCAAAGAAATACACTGGACATGGGAATTGGGATGAAAGGAAAAAGGAGGAGGAGAAGAACGAACAGTTTCTTGCACAAGGCCGCGACAATTAAAATATCGGTGGAGGTGGCGACCCCACCGGCTCTGGCACCAGACATAGATTCTTAGGAGATGATAAGACAGACCCCCACGCATAGCCGGAATCAACCAAGGGAAGAAGGGTTCAGCCTCCCCTCCCACAACCACCACCACCACCTTTAAAAGAAGGTGCTAAAGGGGTGTCCTGCAAAGAAAAGGAGAGGAGTGCCCCCTAAACTTTCCCTGCTTTCCACTGAAATCTCCTATCTGCAACCATATAGTTGCTCAATTCTGGTCTCAGCTGCAGCCCAAGCATTCACCGATATATAACTCACTATACCCTCTGCATTTCCCACCCCTTCATCCATGAATCCTTGAAGAAGCTCTGTGTTACCGGAGAAGGCTTTAGCTGAGCACAATTGCAAGCTGCCTAAGTTCCATAAACCTGTCAGCTGTGCAAATTTCGAGCTCTCAGGTTGTGCATTCCACCGAAATGGGAAGGCATTCTTGTTGCTACAAGCAAAAGTTGAGAAAAGGGCTCTGGTCCCCTGAGGAGGACGAGAAGCTCATGAATCACATAACCAAACATGGCCATGGCTGCTGGAGCTCTGTCCCTAAGCTCGCAGGTGAGCACAAACAAATCTTCTGCATTTCACTCTTTTCAATTACCAACTTCTAATTCTTTCCTTTCCTCTTCTCCAAGACTTTTCTCTCTGAGTCAGTCCAATTATCTAAAATCTGCCTGATGAATTGTTGCAGGGCTCCAAAGGTGTGGCAAGAGCTGCAGGCTGAGGTGGATAAACTATTTGAGACCAGACCTCAAGAGAGGTGCGTTCTCTCAGGCGGAGGAAGACCTCATCATTGAACTCCATGCTGTCCTTGGGAACAGGTAAATTTTAAGCCTAATTGGCAGTAGTAGAATTCAGGATTAGTAACTGCAAAGCAACCCTTGATAATTCAACTAATATAGCTCTCTCTTTTTTATGAGAAGGTGGTCTCAAATTGCAACACAGCTGCCAGGGAGGACTGACAATGAGATCAAGAATCTCTGGAACTCGTGCATCAAGAAGAAGCTGCGGCAGAAAGGCGTTGATCCCAACACCCACAAGCCCCTCGCTGAGGTTGATCGCAGTGGAGCAGCTCCCACCATCAGCACTGAGAGAACCTCTGGGTCCAGTGATGCCAACCCGTCAAGTGCTGGTGCTCTAGGGAACTTGAGCCACCTCCTCAGCGAGACAGCCCAATCATCAATGCTGCTGCCAGTGTATGATACGAATCGCCCAGAAACTCCAAGCTTGGCACGCCCTAAGGTGCCACCAAAAGAGTTATTTCTTGACCAGCTTACTGCTGGTCATGAGAGCCCATCAAGCTGCCGTTCATCAGGTCCGACACTGTATTTCCCTTTCCAGCAGCCATTAGGCTACAGCAATGAAGGTGGCAGCAGTGATGGTGCAAATATGAATTCACTCTGGTTCAATCAGAATGATTTCAACTGCAGCACAATTTCCACTGTGATGCCACCGGTTTCACCATCAGCCCTCTCGGCATCAATGGGCCTGAATCTTCCACCAGATAATCCCCGCCACAGAGGCACTGGCATTGGCAGTGCCCCGTTCTACTGGGATGGTGCTAATCCTAGCAGCAGCAGCAGTACCGGGAGCAGGGGAAGCAACGGTATGGGATTCGAGCCACAGAGCACAAACTCGATTTTGGAGAATAGTGTGTTCCCATGGACAGATATCGGACAAGAAAAAGATACTAGAGTCCACTTAGTGGAGGAACTCAAGTGGCCTGACTTGCTCCAGGGAACCTTTGCAGAGGCAACCACAGCCATGCAGAACCAGAGCCAATCATTCTACCATGATGTGATCAAGGCAGAGAGCCAATTCAACATGGAAGGGATATGTGCTTCTTGGTTCCAGAATCAGCAGCCACAGCAACAGCTGCAAGCAGCATCAGACATGTATGACAAAGACTTGCAAAGAATGCCCTTGTCTTTTGAGCATATCTAGGCACTGTGTTCCGCCATGCATGGAACAGAGCAGATCAGCAGAAGCAGAAAGTTGTAAGTCTCACAGATTCGTGAGCAGGCTATGCTGAGGTGCTTGCATAGATACATCTGTGTGTTGATACAGAAATCAACCTCCACAGCTTTCCTCATTTAAAGATCCTGCAGTGTCATGGAAAAGACAGCTCTGGCATTAGGAGTGAAGCAGAATGCATAGAAAAGTACGTTTAGAGTCTCCCTTTCTTTCTCTTGAAAATTGTTGTTTTCTTCTGTACATTGGATACTTGAGTTTTGGTTCACTCTCTGTTTATCAAATAAATACAGACAGGCATGGGCAAAACTGCATGTGTCGGTAGCTCTCACAAACCATACAAGTAGTCACAAACTTTTCAGCCGCTGCCATGCACATAAATGCAAATTAATTATTGCATGTCGTAGTTTTATTTCTTTTGAGAAGCTGCGACAAACTGCAGCTGTATATTTGTAAAGGCAGAAGATTGGAATATTGAACTGAGAGTTATTTTCCATCCCCTTTCCCTTTCCCGTTTCTGTTTTTAAGTTTTTTCTGTAGAGAATCCGAAGCTACTTGAATACAGGCATGGAAAAGGATTGATTGATTTCATAGGGTCCAAAGAGGTAATCATCCTCAAGAGAAAGTAAAACACATCTGAGAAAGAAAAGGAAGCAACTGTTTATGAATATCTACCTACCGTGTAGATGTGTAACATATAAAGCCTGTGAGCACTCAACATACTCAACTATGGCTGTGCATTATTGTTTATGTGACATAGCCGTGATATGTTATATACATTTTATCCATGCAAACTGTATAAATGCCTATACACTTGGCCAGGAGTTCAATGTTCAGCAGCCATGCAACTGAAGCCATTTTGCATTTATCCCAAACTTATTGTGAAATGAGTTAGGTGTAACTGTAAGTACAAGGGCACACCCCTCAGGCTAGCTTTCAGTTAAGAAGGCTCAATAGAGTACGGAACCTTGGTTTTAACATAAGTGTAAGGGAATGTCCCAATTCTCGAGCTACATTTTGAATTGAGAAGGCTCAATAGCACCTACAATGCTAAATACAGCTAACAGCTCCTGAGAATGAGTTAATGAAAGAGAAGGGGAAAAGGTGACACCGATGCTCCTACTAATAATACAATTGAGGGACCATGTCAAGGGCTGAGCTAGGTTGTTAACTAATTTGGCTTGGCCTGTCTGGTGGGCTCCTTTTTTTATATGACTTCTCCAAATTTAAACCAACAACAAATATGGGTTTATTTTATTTGCATTGCACTAGTCCTAAATAATGAAGCTATCTAATCAGACTCCTTAACCTAAACAACAGATTAGCTTTAGAAGTTACAGATATTAGTATACGTGGCACAACTAATGGGGCTTGGCCATGTGCACAAAAACGCTGGCATAAAGTGATCTGTCCTCTTGCATTTTTCACAAATGTGATGATACCAATAATGCTGGTAAGGACCATTAGCACTAAAAAGCAATTAGAGAAGCCCAATAATTCTGAAATGCGGCAATCAAAAAACTACCCGTCTATATCTAGATTCTGGTAAAGAACTAAAGATAAATTACACTTGTTTAGAGCTTGGGTACGTACCATGATGTTTCAACTTATGTGGCACATGCACTTTAATTTCATTTGTTTATATCCTGTATCTGCTTGGACGTGTGAGCTGTATTATTGGATGTATCTGCATGTTTTGAAAGTGAACACATCAGTTGAAAGGCAAGCAAAAAAGTATGAAGGGGAAGTAGTAGTAGCAAGACATGAAAATATCAACTGTTGGAAAGGAGGAGTGCTAGTGCTCTTCCAGATGAAAAAGACATTTAATTTAATATTTTGATATTTAGTCTCAACAGTGTCAATGGTACTGCAATAATGCCCACCTAACATCATCATTAGCGAATGGTAGATAACAGAAGAGAAGGAATAATATCACAAATTGCTCAAGTAACAGTAACTTAGCTACAATTAGACTCTGGATATTATATTTTTTGTGCTTTTGGGAGGCCAAATGGAGCAAAGAATATCCAACGACCATTTCATTGATTCCATTTGAGACAACCCACAATGCAATTCATCGGTTATCAAATTTGAATTTCAAATAAAAGAAGCTCATTTCGATAATGCGTCTTTGGTTTGATAAAAACATAAACTTTAGGTAAAGCGAACAATTAAACCCCATAAACAGATCTCTTTTTACCAGGAAACTAGAGGGTTGTACAGCATTAGCAGGAAAAGGCAAGACAAGAATATATTCCTGCATGGTAACTGTGTTTCTGAATGGTTGTTCCCTCTCAGCCTCTCTTTTTACATCAGCATAACGATGGAAATAGGAAAGCGTATTGGAGCAGCTTTAAGTTTGCATTCCTGTAACCAAGAAAGCTGCTCCAATGTTGAGGCCGTGGCTGTCAAGTTAAATTCCCTGACTTCAACATTCTCAACAGTCAACATATGTCCATTAGAGACAACCTATATGCTTGAGACGTGACTACAAAAAGTTCCATCAGTTATTGACCTGCAAATTCACACACGTGCCAACAAATGCCAAAGCTGGCACATATTTGTACTTTGGTTAGCAATCTTTCCATTGTCCGTAAATACAGTATGGCCCCAAGAACTAAGCTGAGATCATGGTTATGTGAATCGCACTGAGGATCAGGTAGAGGGAGAAGAATAACATTTGCAGAGCTAAATGCCTAAATCTCAACAGTATACACCCAGCCACTAACAGTAGGTCAGTTAATCAAAAGGAATGACCCAAGGCCATAAGGCAGGAGGAAGCAGCAAATACGAGCAGCCAAATTAGTTGGAATCATCCTCGGGTTGGCTGCCTGGTAGTGAAGGAGTACAAGTGGATACACACATCAACAAGAGAAACAGATTACCAACTAAATACTGCACAACTCAGTAGCAGATGCAGGTATGCAATATCCAACTCAGTGTACGCGCAATCAACTGTTCAATTTGTGGTTTCGAATGTCTAGGCTTCGGGGTTCCTTTTTCCTTTTCGGGTTTCCTTTTCCCCCCATTGACGCCCACTTGCCGTATGGGCTGGGCCAATAGGCCTTTTGAGTACTGGCTGGCTGTTACGTTTAGGAAAATGAGGCCCAACATATCTAGGCCATCTTCTCCTTTGTGGACCAGCGGTCTGAGGATTTTTCTCGTGGGCATGCTACGTGAATCATTAGAGCGCAGCCCAGGACATGGAGGTCAGTACTACATGTACGACCACTTGCAACAGAGTCTCTTCTCTTAACTTAGGGCAGATCTAGAGGACATCCAACGGTGTCTGGCGGGCCAGCACCACCTACGATGGATCTGCCCACCAAGTCCCCATAACTCATGATAGACATAATTGTTGTAAGCGGTCGTACCAGTAATGATTGCACATTAGTCGATTAAAAAAATCGACGCTGGTACCACAGTGCTACCAAATAGGACTGTAACAATATAAATGGAGAAGCTGAAATAACTTATTTGTCCAGGAGTTATTGCACTCGGAGAACCTGACTTAGCCTGTCCACAGAATACAGAAACCAAACAGAGTAGATGCTCTCTCCGTTAAAGTTTATAAAATGTATTTTTCTCTTAACATATGGACCAAGAAAATCGTAAAATAGCTAGATTACCTCTAATTATTATCTCTGAGCACTATATTCAATACATACATGTAAAGAATAGCAAATAAAATTGCATATTTATTAGAGGTATAAAAGGAGCATCATACTAATTTTACATTAGAATATAAAATATGCTCTATATTTACAGAGAAGGCCATTTAAAAAGTACGCTTTATAAACTTAGACGGAGAGAGTATTTTACATTGCATCTATCTCTTTTTTCTGGTCAAATCTGTAACATCTCGCCCATTCTCTAGACCTGGAATACTACCACCATTGCATTTTTTTTACCATTTTCAACCGTTACATTCCAGGCCTAGAGAATGGGTGGAATGTGACATACTTACATTCAAGTTTGCTATTTTTCATCGTTTTTGATTTCTCTATTTTTTTTACTTTTAATTAGGAACCAACAGCTAGGACTTAGGTAGTGCAGCATTTATTTATGTATTAAACATGCACTGCCTGCCTATCAAGTAAGGAAAGGATTCAGGTAAATACATTACAGTAGCAAGAACACAAAATATGTGTTACTTTGTGGAATATATAAGTACGAACAAATGGGAAGAAATGGGAAATGCCTAGATACTAAAAATTTCGTACTAACTGCATACAAAAAAAGGTGAAAAAATTTTAAATCTTTTTTCAGGATTAAAAAAGGTGATCTTAGCCTTTGATAAGTTCTCAAACACTGCCCTCCCATGATCTACACCAACTGCCCTTGCTTCTACAACATCCAACCAATTTTTTTACCCAGTTAATACACAAAATTTAGTACGTATAGCAGTGCTCGGAAGAAATTGCTCCAATTACTTAAAGCAATGCACCTCGCAGGCAAGCACTCAATTTCAAGTTTTCAACTCAAACACACTTCATTTCCAGAAGATGTGTGGTGGTAAAAGTGCAAATCAATAGCACTAGATGCTGGAAAGATAAATTTTCTACAAATAAAGCAGAGAGCCTTTAAAATGCAACTTACAGCGATAGGAAGGATGTCAGTTGTCAAGGATGAACTGTGATATTGATGTATGTTATCCTTTTCTAACCAATTATGTTTGCCTCTACATCTCTACTGGATTGACACTGCCAGATGAAAAGCATATCAATGAATTATGGATCTGACAGCCAGAGTAAATTACCAATTCAGATGGTCACAAAGTTTGGTGGGCACATCGTCACACCCACAAGAATTTAGTGAGGCTGGCCCCATTTTGTGCATTTTAGGGCCATTAGGATGCTTCAACACAAATCCACTGAACCTGTATCAGCATAAGAAACACACCAATTACTAGCTAAACTCAATAACACATCCTCCTCCTGGAATCATTGGGCAACATTATATCAGCTACGCACCAAATAATTGTAGATCTAGTTTAAATCCTTTCCCATGACAGTTTGTTACGGAAATTGAAACAGCTGCATAGTGCAGTAAACAAATTTTACAGTATAGGTACTAACTCCTATTCTCCAGGAAGTACATAGTACTCCCTCTATTCTTTTTTATTTAACGTTTTTGACTTTTCACGGTCTCCAAGATGCGACTTTGATCGTTACTTTTTATAACCTTACATTAAGATGTCTAATAAAATTATAAATTATGAACGTATTTTTAATGACAAATACAATGATATTTTTTTCATATAGACAATCTAGATAAATTTAAACCTATTAGCGGTTAAATTTTCGAAAGTTTGACGGCATGGATTCTAGGATGTCAAGCAAAAAAAGAACAGAGGGAGTAACAACTAATAAATAAATTCCTTAAGGAGATGTTCTGATGATGCAGGCCTTAAGCCTCCATGATTCTGAACTATTTCCGTATGCTGATGCGATAAGAATTACTGATTGGTCAGGTACTGCTTCAAACTCAGAGAAAGAGAGGGATATTCAAAATTAAGTCGCATAGCTTTCGTATTCCACAAAGAATTTGTACCAAGATCAGTAGTAGTGGCTGAAACAGAGACCATTGAATTTCTTCTTTGCTGGTTTTTGCCATCCAATTATGCTGTAATTAGATTCAAACAGGGATCATAGACAAAAAAATACTGCTTTACTAGCTAACCAATCACTGTGCCTTCACAGTGTGTTGGCATTGGTGGCCTTAGTGCCATGACATATAGGCCATGAACTGCATTACAGCATTTGAATTTCACCACGTTCAATAGATGATAAGATCACAGCACAGGTACAGATGAAAACTGCATCACATTTTCTTGAGACATTTCCCTTGGGAGACGATTTACTTTTCCAGAGGTAACACGATTTTTCTTGTTTCAAACAGCTACTACATGGTTAGTGTGTCAGTTATTTGATAGGAGCTATGAACAATGCTCCGAAACAATTCAACAACAAAGTTCTTCACGAAAGGCAGTGAAGAATGACATAATCACACTAGACATGAGAAATTGAGACTGTGACCCAGTCATAAGGATATCTGTAAAAGGATATGGTATTGCAACTGTGCATGATGTCTGCTGGAAAAATATTAACAAGGATATTACTTCCGTGAAAATTGAATTCATGCTTAAGATGTACCCATAATAAAGTCTGCATAAACAAGTTTTATTGTTCAAAACATATATCTATCGCCTGAAGCTAATCACACTCTAGGATGGAGAGTATAACATCGCATCATGTTCCTTCACTACTGGTGGTGCTAGCACGCAGCTAATGCCACAGCACTGCAATTAGATGCAATCCTACCGCACCGCACACTACAAGCTGAATTCAATTCTAATACCTAATAGACATAAAGGGTGCACTGGCAAACCTTTCGAGTCTTGAGTCCAAAGTAATTTTGCTGGATAATTTTCAAAGCGATGACTGCACGCTAGTGAACACTGTTCAACGATTTGGACCAGCAAGGATGGCTCAGCCCACACATCCACGAAGACCCGGTGAGGCAGTGACAGTAACAATCGAAAGCATGGCAGCAACAGGTTGAGTCCAGGCCAGGACTCAAGACCTCATCCTGTGGAGACCAAACCGCCCACAGAACTTCAAACCCTACCCGTAACAAACCCCTCCACATGAGTGCGATGCAGCAAGCCCCTTCCGTAAATCGCATGCCAATTGTTCCCGCCGAGACCACGATTTCACACGGAAAAACCATCACCGCAATCGATTGATGCCGCATTGGTAATCATTCAACAGCAACGCAGAAAATCAATCCACCAATCCACCCACCAAACGGCAAACACAGTCCCGTCTCCTACGGTTGGGGAACCAACCAGATGGATCACGACTAACCGCTCGAAACGCAATGCGCACCACCGGTATGATCCAAACTTCTACACGCAATCTAGAACTCGTTGACGCGAAGTGCGAAGCCATTCAATTCAAATTAACACCGCAGAAAGCGAGAGAGGGGGGGGGGAGCGGGGGGGAAACCCGTACCACGATCACACGCTGGGGTGGAGTCGGACGCCGGTAGGCGCCTCCGGCGGCGGCGGGGGATCGGAGGAAGGGAACCGGCGAAGCAGCCATGGATTTGCTTCGCCTTTGCCGCTCTGTGCGGTGGTGGTGGCGTTCTCTAGGTCGTACGGCTGTCTCCTCGGGGCGGAGCAGAGGCCGGGGGGAGCAGGGAACCGTCGCTTTCGCCCAGGTGCGCGGCGGCGGCCCACCGGGTGAGATGATCCGGTTGGGTTGGGCCGGCGAAGTTGGGTTAGCTCCCCTCCGATTGCCGCGTGGACATTGTGTGGTGCGGCGCGAATCGTGCGTCAACGCTGCCTGCCGACGCGGTCTCTCTTTAGGCACGTTTGCTTTCTCTACGGAGCAGCTTATCTCGCCGTCCGCTTCTCTCTTCCACGTGTTGCTATGGGCCTGTTTGAGACTGCCTCCACTCCAGATTTTGTAGCTCTACTCTAGCTTTGTCTTGCCAAACACCTCCAGCTCCTAAAACTCCGCTCTGAGAAAAAAATGAAGTTAGGGGCCAACTCCACGTTTTTAATGGAGCTCCTCAAGGGGTACTTCAGAAACAAAGATTTCCAAACTCCTCGTGGAGTTGGTGAAAAATTACCCACCACTGCCATTACACAATTGCTCCCAACGTACCGATTGGATTTCTTTTCTTTCCCCACCCACCTGCGCTCTCCCTGCGCGACTCCGCCCCCCCCCCCCCCACCCGCGCCGCCACCGTCCTGATCTCCGACCACCGCCAGCGACGCCATGTCGTCCACCGCCGCGGGCACCGCCTTCCTCCTCCGCCACGACCCACTCTCTCCTCCACCTATCCATCGCCGGCGCCAACCCCAAATCCCACTTCCTCCGCCTCCACCCGTCACGCTGCCGCCTGCCCGTCCCCCGCCTCTTCGTCACACCCCCCGACACCACCAGCAACAACTCAGCGCCCTCGCCCTCGCCTTCGCCTCCGTCTCCGTCCCCCACTCCGCCGCCGCCTCTCTTATCCAAGTGGTCCCCGCCGCGCGCGATCTGGCGGGGGCTCTCGGCGCTGCTCCTCGCGGGCCAGGTCTTCCACCGCGTCCTCACGGGCCGTGTCCACCGCCGCAACCTCCTCGCGCAGCTCCGCCGCGTGGGGCCCGGGAGCGCGGGGGTCTCGCTCCTCACCGCCGCCTTCGTCGGCATGGCCTTCACCATCCAGTTCGTGCGCGAGTTCACCCGCCTCGGCCTCCACCGCTCCGTCGGCGGCGTCCTCACCCTCGCGCTCTCCCACGAGCTCTCCCCCGTCGTCACCGCGCTCGGGCTTGCCTCTTCGGCGTTCTTGGGCGACGCGATCTTTGGTGTGAGCACCAGCATCATTCTGGAGTCAGCGCACAGGGCGTTGCGGCCATGGGACTTGATCAGCTCCTTGCCAAAATCTCAGGTGTTTAGCGCTATTATTGCAGTAGTGAGCTGTGCCTGGGGCGTCACAACCCACGGAGGAGCCAAGGGCGTTGGCGAGTCCACAACGTCTGCGGTGGTCGTTTCTTTGGTTGGGATTTTCATTGCGGACTTCGCTCTTTCATGCCTGTTCTTCCAGGGTGCTGGTGATTCGCTCAAGTATGCAATGGGTTAAGGCAGGACTCCGGCAGAGGAATTTTTGCTTCATAGCAGCATAGTGTAGTGGTGTACATTGACAGGTGAAATGAATCAATGCCCTTGTGTTATCCATTGGAAGTAAACTATTATGCTATACGTGTGTTGTGCCTGATGGTTATAATCTTCATATATATGTTGTTTAGCAGTGTGTGTTCGAGTACTCGTAGCAGTCGAGTACTCGTGTGGTAGTCGTGAGTGGATGTAGTCGAAAGTTATGTGTCCAAGTACTCATGTTCGAGTACTCATCTGTAGCAGTCGGAGCATTCAAGTGTTCGTAGTCGAGTGTCGAGGGTAGTCGAAGTCGAGTGGTCGTAGAAGGAGTCATCCTTGGATGAGAAGAACTGCAATAGTTTTGTTGATAACTCTGGGAATACCCGAGTTGGACGATAGTCTTTGTTGAGATAAACTTTATGAGCTTTTCTGGTATGATGTAGTATATTTAATAGACATGAATCTGATCAGAAAAATTGTAAATGTTGGTAAACTAGAATTATGGTGCATATCGGAACACTTGCATTCGTAGTCATTTTGGTTTAAACTACTCTCTAGTTATCTATGGACAATTATTTGTATTCGAATGATGGACTTTATTAATTATCTATGATGCACATTGCAATTTATGGGACAAAAGGATGGAATTATTTGACCAAAATATTTGTTTTTTGATTTTCTCGAATAAATTAATTGCGATTATAATATTTTACATCATATTTCAATTGGCAACAGAAAAAATTCAGTTACATATGCTCCGCAGACATCAAAACATACATCAAACATCATTCAGGGGCACATTGGACCTTTCTCAGGGAAACCTCACATTCCTGGAGCTGGAGCTAGGCTGCGTGCCAAACAGAACCACCTGCTCCAGGAACTCCACAGTGGAGCTGCTCCATGGTGGAGTTGGTGGAGCAGAGCTGGAAAAACTGGAGCAGAGCAGTCCCAAACAAGCCCTATATTTTGGTGACACAACTGACAGCTATATATATAGAGGAAGAGAGTATATATATGTGTGTGAAAATGGAATTGATATGCGTAGAACATCCGACTCTACTGACTTGAATCGTACGCTTTCATCCATTGTTCACGTGTCATTGATCGTTCCAACACTCATCTCGTTTAACCACTCGATCGACCGACTTAACCACTCTGCCCACTTTTCTCTATTCCCCGCTGGAACAGAGAGACAAAGGGATGCAAGCGAAGCAGGGCTACGAATCCGAGCAAGATCTCACTGATGACAAACCATTTATATCAGACAGGAAGCAGGGCCTAATGTTTCTCATATCCTCTATGGATATATTTATCTCCTCTTTCTAACATATTTATATAAAAGCACAAGAATCTTTTTTTGTTTGAACGTAGGAAGAACATTTATCTATTTTATAACACAGTCAAATTTAGCATTGGTTTTAGCAGAGAGAATGCATAGGTGACAATGTTCCATAAGTATATATGTAAGCAAGGGATGTGTTACAATAGGCAAATGTGTAGATAAATCTACAACTTTAACTCTGTATCACGATAGGCTTTATCTACCAAATATGCTTCACAAGTCTTGTCAAGCTCCAAGTAAGGGCACCTCTGAACATTATGGGTATCCTCATTGCAATATGAACAATGAATCTTGCCCTTTTGCCTTTTCTTTTTATCAATTGCCTTTTCAATATGTGGCTTCTTCCGTTGTGATTTCTTTGATGGGCGCCCTTTGTGTGTAGACTTTGATGGGTTTCGAACCATCCGAGAAACAGAGGCTTGCACATCATCTTGTTGGGTATTAACTAGATTGCTAGTTGTATCAAGTAGCACTGATAGGTTATTGATACCTTTTGAAACTATCTTGTATGTTTCTTCGCTCAAAGCACACATTGGATGCTAGATTTGTCATTTTTCTACATACCAAGTTAAACCTCAACTTGTTTGTTAGTGGTAGTCCAATAGATGGGCCTGGACCTAATTGGCACTCTGGTATCTTTGTAGTTGCTTTCTCGGACCAACTTTTCAGCAAGTATTGTTGAGGCATTTGTTGCAAATTGAGTTGTGTCATCACTTTCAGAATGTGTGCACATAGAAGCCTATCCATCTCAAACATGTTGTAGCTACATAAATATGTGCAACCATCTTCATGGACCAAAACTCTAAAAGATTTGGGGAGTTCATACTCGGCTCAACCAGTGCAAAAACTTGACCGGCTTCCTCAAGTTTAGTGCAACTATAAGATATTGTTTGCATCAGTAGATTCTAAAACTTGTAGAAAATACTTCTCGTGTAGAACTTGGATGCTTGTTTCTCTAAATTGTACCTAAAAATTGATTTTCAACCATTTTTTCACAAAATGTGCAGCATGAGACAAAAAAATTTGTTGCATATGTTAATTGTTAAGGAAAGTTACCTGGACCATAGTGACTGGTCTGATATTTCTCCCTTGAAGTTGTTATCGTCTTCCCTATCAAGCATAGTATCCATTATGTAATCGTACTGTTTCACAAATGTCCAAACTGAGTCATGAGGGTAAATGAGTGTCTTGAATATTGCATTTAATCCTTCAAATATGTCGGTTGTGCTAGTGAAGAGGAAGAATTTTCTTGGACCAGAAGTTTCATACTTAACTGCCATTGGGGCACTAATGTACCTGGCTAACTGCACGAGGCCGGATATTACCTTTGCAACAAATTTGCTAGCTAGACACAGCGCTGCTCCAACCTAAAGACATTGGGCTGGCATTAAAACCCTACTCAGGTATCTTCAAGGTACATAAAGATCTTGGATTATTTTACCCGAAGAACGAAGACTTAAATATGGTTGGATATTTGTCACAGATGAGGTACTTCTAGGGATCATAGGAAGAGAAGGTTGAGACTTCTTTGGTGTTCTTGACACCTGAGCTGTAGCACTTGAGCTTGGCACCTTCTTCTGTGTATTACTAAGTTAAGACTAACAACATTTGTAGCTATTAAGATATAAACTTTTAACAACAGTATAGACAATAAGTTAACCCTACTTCTGTTAAGAAGAACCTAAGATTTGTCTAGTTATCCCTAAATCTTCATAAGGATATGTATATCCTGCTGGTGGTCGTGGTATGCACTTTTGGATGCTTCTTGCTGACCTTTTATCTTGTGTTCCCTGCAATTGCTCACAAAAGAGCAATGTTATTAGTGTGACTACTGACTACCATAAGTAAACAATGTGTCGAGTGATTAACTGACCGCAAGTTCTTCCCGTTCATCCCGCTCAGAAGTTTTTGCAGAAGAAAACAACTTCCTTCCTTTATTTTCTGTGGACAACTCGCACTAAGTTCCAAAGCTAAGCAACCTTTTATGTACAACCCGAACTCATGCTTGAATCCACCAAACCCTAGATCATTCCCGACGGATTACTACCCAAACCCCCCTAAATTCCGCGCCCAATTCACCACCGGAGCCCAAACAACGCCGAGATCGACCACCACCAAGCCCCGGTCGCCCCCAACACACGCAGACCCCTCCCAAACCACCCGGAAAAAAATCCAAAAAACAATCATCCCTCCCATGACGCGCAGGAACCCGCGTAGCAGAACCTACCACATATAATCTTCACCAAGACGAGAGAACCCGTGAATTCTGGGAGGGTTCAGGGGAGACGTACCTCGATCGGCTCGGCGCGGGGCGAGACGCGGCTTTCCACTGCTCGAGGCGGCGCTCGGCGTTCACGTGGCGGAGGCGGCGGCCGTTTATGTCGCGGCAGGCGTCGAAGTTGCTGGTCTTCTTCTGGCCGGGGTTGGAGGCGGCGCCACGGAGCAGGGAGCCGAACCCGCCCTTGCCGCCGCGGAGACGGAGGAGCGCGGACGCGGAGGGGAATTGTCCGTCGGGGGAGGAGGCGAGGACGGAGGAGGGCGAGATGCTGAGGCGACCGGTGACGAGGCGGGGGGAGGCGGCGGGGACGCGGGAGAGCGCGGAGACGACGTCGAGGAGCGCCGAGCCGGAGACGGTGGGCGTGGAGAAGCGGAGGCAGTGGGGTGCGGCCGTCGAGAGATCTACCTGCGCCGTCGCCTTCCACGCGGGGCCGCTTGGCGTCCTCACCGACGCCGTTCACCTCCGTGCCCGCCTCGAGCTTCCTCTTGTGATCTCCTTCGCCCTCGGCGGCCGCGGGGGGCTCCTGCTGCGTGGCGGCGGCTGGGGGCTGCTCCTCGGGCGCTACCTCCGGAGGCGGCGCGGTTGCGTCGGGCTCCACCATGGGGACAAGGGGATTAGGGTTTGAGGGTTTTCGCCTCCGATTTTACACGGGTGCGGCGGGAGTGGAGGCGCGGGGGAGAGGCGGAGATGGGGGAGCGGCGGGAGTGGAGGCACGGGGGAGAGACGGAGATGGGTGAGCGGCGGCGCGGTGGAGGATGGGGGAGCGGAGGGGAGGCGCGGGGGAGAGTCGGAGATGGGGGAGCGGCGGCGCGGTGGAGGACGGGGGGAGCGGAGGGAGTGGCGGCGCGGTGGAGGACGGGGGGAGCGGCGGGAGTGGAGGCGCGGGAGAGAGGCGGAGATGGGGGAGCGGCGGGAGTGGAGGCGCGGGGGAGGAGACGGCGGTGCGGGATGGCAGGGCAGGGGAGGAGGGGCGATGCGGGGTGGGGAGGGAAGGGGAAGGAGGCGGCGCGTGGGGAGGGAAGAGGAGGAAGGAGGAGGTGCCGGCGCATGGGGGCGGAAGAGGAGGTGGTGCGGGATGGGGAGGGAAGGAGGCCGCGGCGGCGGGTGGGATCCATCTGAGAGCGCGGAGACGAGGCGAGCACGAAGGCGGCGATCTGTGTGGGAGGCTAGGGTTTGGGGCGGAGCGCAGGGGGAGGGGAGGGGAGAGGAGGGAGACGCCGTCCTCCCGTACCCCCAGCAGGAATTGGGCGCAGGGGGCGGTGCGGGGGCGCGGGGTGGGGGTACTGGTTCAATGATGCATGATCCGGATGATTTTGGCCTTAGGATTTTCAATGAGTAAGAGAAGAAGGTTTGAGGAGAGATCCAGACCATTCATTTGTATGAAGTTGGATTACTTTGGTACACAAATCTGGGTGGACTTGGATTAGGCATGACTGTGGGGTGGTTGAGGGGGGTGGATTTAGTAAAGAAAATTTTGGTGTATTATAGAGTAGGGTAGATTCTTGATAATTATTTACATGGATTACGTTAATGTTCACCTATTCTATATCCATTGCACAACACTAATATCTTGGCTTGGGTAGTGTCGCCGCGTACTACATTCTGGCCGGCGACTGAGATCATGCATGAGGCACCGCACACCGGAGCCAAAGTGCGGTGGGCCCCACCCCTCGCGTCACGCCTAGGCTTAATTGTCGCCTAAATCCAATCTAATCGCATCCCACGCTAATTAAAGTACGCGATCTAACCCGTCGCCGTCTCAGGGGTTAATCAAGCCATTAAATCCTCCCCTTTTGCCGCGGCAGCCTAACCGCGCGGACACCGACCCCCGTCCCCGCTAACCCCCCCCCCCAGCCCACCTGGCACGTCTCCTGTGGCGCCACGTCATCCCAGGGCCCCACGTGAGCCCTGGGCTCCCGGTCCCCTCCCGCGCGCGCCACGTGGCCCTCTCCAGGTGGGCCCGGCTCCACCTGCCCGTCGATCTCCCGCCTCCCCCGCGCGCACGCACCGTTCACCTCAATCCCTCGTGGCGCCTGTGTACGCGAATGCACGGACGCTTTGTGCTTTTCCTTTTTATTAAATTCTCTCTTTGCCATGATACAGGGTAATTAATGGGGGCTGGTTAAATTTTATTCCCTTGATCTTATCCTGATGTGCCATTAGGCCCTATCCGTAATGATCCCGTCCGATCTCTGAGGGCAACATTTGCACAGGACGCCAGGAAGCAAATGCTACTGTAGCTGTCTAGTGTATGGCGATGGTAGTGCAAATGAAAAGGCATGATATAACTTGTGGCGAACAGGTGATTTCAATGGCAGATGATCTCCTATGTACTCCATAGTGCATCATAATTCACTTTAAATGCGTCTTGATTCATTTTAAATGCACCATACATCCATAATCATTTTATGCTTGGCTCACTAATAAGCGTATTTAGTAAATTAGAGAGTATTTCGCGCAACAGAGGGTATATACGTGTAGTATATAAGACTATCTAGGTGGTATATATAATTTTTGAACATACTCTTTTTTATTTACGAATATGAATGTATTAGCAAAATATGCTAAAAACTATGTGCTTTCTTGTAATTTATTATGTGGTTAGTATTGGAGTATCTTAGAATCAGTATGTGAGTATATAAAAGATGATAAAGGAGTATGTTAAGTTTGTTTAGGTGAGGTGGTATATTATGGGTGAGAGTAACTCCACCGGAAAGTAAAGTAGGATGTATTCAATTTTAATTAGTTGGTTGCATTGATTTACGCCGACCGCCGGATTGAACGGGTAACTGTAGATGCTTGCCATACATACCATGCTACCATACCGCGCCATGCCATGCGGACGTCGATCTCTCTCATGTCATGCATATCCATTGCCCGGCCGGCCCAGACCACCCGTCGCCATTGCAGGCAGCTAGCTGAGCTCACACTGCTCCGGTCGGTCACCGCGTCGGTCTATATACACCCCACCACCCAACCACTAATCTCCAGTTAGTATCACCTGCACCACCTACTAATTCTCATCTTGCCTAGCCTAGCTAGCTAGCTACCCATTTTAGTAGACATGGCACCCACCACCACGACGGAGCCGGCGATTGGCCGCGTCGACGAGGAGGAGGATGACCTCGTCGGGGACGATAGTGATGACGGTGGTGAGGCGGGGGAGGTGAGGAGGCGGGTGTCCCGCCTCGCCGTCGGCGCCGGCGAAGGAGGAGTCGGGTCAATGAGACAGGATGAGGACGCGGGCGTGCGGGGCCGCCGCTTCTCTAACCCTGCCGGCGGTCGGACGCTGCCGCCGCCGCACGCGTGGCTGGCGGTGGAGGACACGAATAAGAGCTACGCGAGCGACCCGGAGGAGCAGTGGATGCGCGTGCTGGGGGGCGGGGCGCCCCAGAGGCCGCAGCGGCGGAGCAGCTTCAGCGTGGTCCGGCGGGAGCGGGCGGCGCGGGAGGCGTGGCTGGACCGCGCGTGGGAGATGAAGAAGAGCTGGCACGAGCGCAACGGCGGCGCGCCGGACGCCGACACCCCCGTGGTGGTCGTGGTGGGGAAGGGCCCCTCCTCCCCGTCCTCGCCATCCTCCCAAGCGGCCGGCTCGGTCGGCGGCGGCGGCGTCGCCATGGACATGGAGGAGGTGCGCGCGTGCAGGGACCTCGGCCTCGAGCTCCCCTCCGACTGCACCGTCGAGATACAATGCTACGGACTCTCCGCCGGGAGCAGCCCCACCCACACCGCCAGCAGCGGCGGCGACTCCACCTCCACCGGCGGCTGCTCCATCTCCAGCCCCGGTACGTGCGTCACTGTCACACACAGATCACTCAGACATAGACTACTACAGTAGCACCGTAGCTGGTGCCTTCCCAGCGTCGTGGCGAAGTAATCCGCGACAAGGACAACCCGGCGTCGCCGTCCGGCTAGTTAATCTCCGGGCACTTGTCCGGCTAGTTAATCTATCGCGTTCCATCTCGATCTCCGGGCGCTCATGATCATGAGATCGCTCGCTCGATCGATCGACCGACGCTGTGTATATATGATTACTTCATTCATTAATTAAGCGCTTGAATGAAATTAGCACCTGCTACTTAGCATCTCAGTAGTATATATGATCATTGCGTATTGCTAATCAATTTGTGTTGTGATTAACTACGACTAGCAGGGAATAAAGATCCGATGGATGTGAAGAAGAGGCTCAAGGTGTGGGCGCAGGCGGTGGCGCTGGCATCAACCACCCGTCTCGGCTCTTGATGCATCCATGCACGCGTGCATGCTTCCATTCCTACGTGGCATGAGCAACAGGACTGAACAAGCCACTAGCTATAGCTATATATGGTCGATCATATGATTAATTAAGCATATAATGCATGCATGCTAAGTTTTATCTAATTTTTAGCTATACAGTATGATCAGCTACCACGACCTCGATCCCCGGGTTTTTCTGCATATGATGTATATGCATCTGTTATCCACTTCTCCTGGGGGTCGAGGGGAGTATATATGTACGTATATATATACGCGTATACGACTATTTACATCAATTATCATCCCTTGTGAAGTGTTGAATATTGTAAGAGATATAAAAGCGTGTGTCTGGATGAGATGATGAGAACTCGCCATTTGAGGCCCGAGTCATGCGTCAGAACAACGGAGCATGAGAAAATTCTAGATTGAATATTTCGACAACAGAGAGATAGTATGCTCCAGATAATACTACTAGTTCAATTGACGTTACATAAAACAGAGCCAGGCACAAGAACTACGGACAGCGATTTGTTTCCAAAGGCAATTATCTTAATTAATGAAATATAAATGTGATTTAACTATGAAGGAAGTTACACATACTCCAGAACAGATTCAAGTACCAAAATGAAATCAAACTACCATGACTCCTATCAAAACTGCACCTCCTAGCAAAGAAAATTACAAACAACATACTCCATACCACAACTAAAAAAGGGCTGACAACAAGCCAACCAATTGACCACGAACTAATTAGATAAAATCTACTTCTTGTACGTCGATGAAGGGCCACGAGTGCTCCTGTCGCGCCTTGGCAAACCACATGCTACGTAGCTTCTCGCTTCACTAGCATACTTCATCTTGGATGAGATGTCCTTGTTCTCTTCTTTAGAATTAGAAACATCCCTATGATTCAAAAAAAAAACAAAAATAATAAGTTAGCTCTAGTGAAGTTGAAATAACATTATTTCATATGTAACTTCATACCTAATTCGAGAAACAACAATGAAGAAACTTATATAAAAAAACAGAGCACTAACCTTGCTGGGAGTCGATCTCCATACTGCCATCTTCCTCTTTGCTGTCATGACTCTTCGTGAAGATACTTTGATCCTTAGTCCAACTCATCTCAGCCTTCAATGGTAAAACTATCGTCGGGGTCGGTGCCGTCGAGCCCAGAAGAGGTAGTATGTGCAATTTACACTGAAGAGATATGAATGCTCAAGGTCCCCTTGCCGCCGTGTTATGTTATGCACGACCGATGGAATGTGCAGGCACATCTACCCCAAGAAACTACCAAGGAGTTGGGTAATTATCTTATTTTATTTTTCCCTGGAGATAACCACGCCACTAATTATTGTATCTATGTGGTATGTACGTGGGTTGCCTGGGAACGATTGGTGGAATCATCCGATCGACCCAGTAACCCGATTTGTGTGTGTGTATATGTATATATATGTATGTATCAGGGGCGGATCTACAGTGGTTCATGGGTGTTCAGCTGAACACCCAAATTTTTTGACAAAAAACCTAGTATATGTGAGGTATAATACATATATACATATACAGTTGAGTCAAATTAACTGACTAGAGCCAGCCGGAGAAAACGCAGCAGTGCTGCGCCCGCATGAAGCCAGGGCCCAGCCCATTTGCCTGTGCGCGCGGCCTGCCAACCCAGGCCCCAGCTCCCCCGGTCCTGGTCCGCGCCCCCCATCCCCATCTGCATTCGGCTTTCCTGCCTGGCTGCCTGCCCGATCCCAGCGCGGCGACGGCAATCCCAACCCTAGCCTAGTCGGTGACTCAGCTCCGCTCCGCCGGCACCGCGACGGCGCGACCGGCGACCGCGCCTCGCCGCCTCCGCCCACACCGCGACTGGTGACCGCGCCTCCGCCCTTCGGCAGTCCGGCTAGATCTGAGCTCCGCGCCAGCGTGCCGCACGACCGGTGCACTACTACAAAAGGCCTAATAGTAGACGCCAAATCACAGACGGTTTTGTGAAACCGTCTGTGATTTACACTATTACAGACGGTTTTAATTTGGAGGCCGTCTGTGGTATTTGTGGCGGGAAAAAGGAGTATCACAGACGGTTCTTACCGCTGAACCGTCTGTGATATTATAATAAAAACCGTCTGTGATATTCCAGATTATCACAGACGGTTTTATAACAAAAACCGTCTGTGATATTCCAATATCACAGACGGTTTTTGTTATAAAACCGTCTGTGATAATCTGGAATATCACAGACGGTTTTTATTATAAAACCGTCTGTGATATTATAGTATCACAGACGGTTTTATAATAAAAACCGTCTGTGATACGTTTCCCGCCTTGCAATCCCTCAAAATTTCATATTTTCCCGCTTAAGTCCGAGTATGGTTCAGTTTTGAGACACTTTCAGTAAAACGGGCATAACTTTTGCATACGGTGTCCGTTTTCGACGTTCTTGTACTCGTTGGAAAGCTAACGACGAGCCCGATCCAAAAAAAACGACCCGCTTGCGCCCGTCGCCCTCCAAGACCCCGAAAATCGGTCATCTTTGGACCTAAACCTGCGTCGCAAGTTTTTTGTTTCTGTTTTTGCCCTTTTTCTTGGTCTTATTTTCGGAATTTGGATTTTTCTTCAACTGCAAAGTTGTAGATCTCGTTGAAACCTTTCAAATGAGTATATATAAGTCATATAGAACATTGCTATTTTATCTTTTCATACTAGTTGTTTGTATTACATCGGTATATAAAATTGTGTGCTCTAATTCACAGACGGTTCTATATGTAGAACCGTCTGTGATATTTATTCATCACAGACGGTTCTATATGTAGAACCGTCTATAATAATCTGACAGCTGGGCCAGTCGATCCTGCACCTCACCCCACGGATCGTAGCTCTACCTCTCTGTCTCGGCGCCAAAAAATTTCGAACTCCTGCCTCTCCCTCCCTCTCCCTCCCCTATAAATATAATCCAAACTCAGCCTCTTTGCTGGTCTGTTCTTCCTTGTTGTCCTCTTCCTTGCTGTTCTCCTCCTCCTTGCTGTTCTCCTCCTCCTTGCTGTCCTCCTCCTTGCTGTCCACATCCATGCAGACGACGCACAAGTCTACGCCGATGATAGTGGACGTCAAAGACATCCAGCTCATGCGTTGCATCAGGGGCGAGAAGGATGGTGGGCGTCAAAGGCATAGAGGATCTTTGCTTGTTGTGTAACCTGCTCGTTGTTCTTGTTGTGTAATATGCTCGTTGTTCTTATTGTGTAATCTGCTCGTTGTTTTGGAATATTGTAATGGTAGGCTCTAATATTAATAAAAATGGATGTTTTATGTTTGTGAAATGAATTGAGATATGAATTGGATATATACATGTACATATTGATCTGCTTGTTTCAAAGGGTATGTCTAGCATTTCCCGAGGCTAGCCAATAAACAGAAATATGTTTAGGAGTAGAAGGCAATATCACAGACGGTTTTTAGTTAAAAACCGTCTGTGATTTATACATATCACAGACGGTTCTTAACTAAAAACCGTCTGTGATAATTATATATCACAGACGGTTTTTAACTAAAAACCGTCTGTGATAACTATATATCACAGACGGTTTTTAACTAAAAACCGTCTGTGATTATAACTATCACAGACGGTTTTTAGTTAAAAACCGTCTGTGATATTTGCATCACAGACGGTTTGAAAACCGTCTGTGATGACCTCGTATTATCACTGACCCATAATTTCAGACGGTTCACAAAACCGTCTGTGATGACGTTTTTGAACCGTCTGTGATGACCTTTTCTGTAGTAGTGGTGGCAGCGCCTCCGCCCTCCGGCCTTCCGCTCCGCCGCCACCGCAGACCCGACCGCATCACCTCCGAGCTCTCCGCTCCGC
The DNA here is from genome assembly GCA_017311315.1 of Dendrocalamus latiflorus. Lineage (NCBI taxonomy): Eukaryota > Viridiplantae > Streptophyta > Magnoliopsida > Poales > Poaceae > Dendrocalamus > Dendrocalamus latiflorus. The sequence continues at coordinate 32,815,559 of CM029661.1, read as the reverse complement.
CGCTCCGGTCCTCCGCTCCGCCGCCACCGCAGACCCAACCGCGTCACCTCCGGGCTCTCCGCTCCACCGCACGACCGGCACCTCCGGGCTCTCCGCTCCTCCGCTCCGGCCCTCCGCTGTTCCTGCTAATGCTGGTATGCTGCCTGTGTTTGTTGATGACTAGTGCGCTGCGCAGTAAATCAACTAGCTTAGGATGCTAGCATTTCTGTTTGGTTAGGCAAACATCCAGTAACTGACCGTTTAGTCGATAGCTTCAGAACTCTTAGTGGGTATGCTGGTGAATATGGGTTACAAAAGTTGTGAGTTGAAGTTTGTTGTGCTGTGTTCTACAGATTCGCTTACTTCATATACTTAATACTTGGAGGCTTTCTTTCAATTTGCAATGCTATCATCATTCAGTTCATATTTGTTTGTGCCTCTCTCTATCTGAGCTGTGTTGCTGGTCACAACGAACTACTGTGATCAGCTGATGAGATAATCTTCGCAGTGACTCCGGTGTTCACCTTTACTTGTAAACATTAATGACTCAAACCAGAAATATTCAACCTTTGTACATAAATCATCTTACATTTCTTAGCGTTAGCTGGCCATCTTTTTCTGGTCCAAGTCAACTTCTATTTACCATCAGTGAATTACTGAAAAACAAGGCTGGTTCAGCAATGTAATATGCATCGTGGTATGCAAAATGACATTTTCTAAATTTTGTTGTAGACATTTTCACTTAATTATTTATGAAGCAATTTGCTTAAAGTGAAACAATAACACTTTCTGAACTTTATTGTCAATACTATATCATATCTAAAGATCGTACAATGCTACAACCTACAACAAACTACTCATGTGTATCACAGCTATACTTTCCTTTGTTGTGATCACTCTTTACCGTATGATACTGGTTGAACAAGTGTGATTTCTATTTTTGGGTGCTGTGATTCTTTTGAGCAATGAAGTTTTGTTCATGCAATGCTAAATGCTGAAGCAATGTATCTTGTATGCTTGTTAAGCATCGCCGAATTAATTTGTGAACTTTTGCAATTGTTTTGTAATTTCTTTATATTATTTGACATATTATCCATAGTACGAACAATTGTATGTTAACTATTGCTACTGTAGATCTTTATGTTTTGTACTGAAAAATATTTTTACAACTTCGAACACCCATTCTAAAATTCTGTGTGTGTGTATGTATATGTGTATATACATGAGTGTGTATATGTGTATATATGTGTGTGTATATATGTATGTGTATATGTATGTATATGTGTGTATATATATGTATGTATATATATGTGTGTGTATACATATATTTATGTTATATGTGTATATATGAATCTAAGTAAAAACTGCTATGCATTTACCTTTACGGTATACTCACCGTATACTCAAACTAAAAAAATCATAAACAATTTTGAAAAAATTCTAGAAATACTTTATGGTTTACTCCACCTATATATAAAATTTCAAGTTTAAATTCATTTTATGTTAAGAATATCAAAAAAGAGAAAATTCTAACAAATTTGAACTCGTAACATTTGTCAGATTTTTCTCTTTTTTGTTGCCCTTAATGTAGAATAAATTTGATCTTGAAATTTTATATATAGGTAGAGAAAGTTTATAAATACATGTAGAATTTTTTGGAAATTTTTTTGCAACTTTTTAGTTTGAGTGTATGGTGACTGCACACCAGTTTTTGCTATGTATCTATTATATGCATATGTGTATATATATGTGTGTTTATGCATATATGTATGTATGTAAGTACGTATATGTGTTGTGTGCACGCGCCTGTTAATTTTAATTAACGGAAAAGTGCCCCATGTAATTTATTGGATTAATTCTAATTATAAAAGATCTAGTATGATGGTTGCTAAATTTAAAGTATTAGAATTATTAGGTTTTAAATCCCTCTTGTCTCCTTTTGAATGGTGTACGTGTGCTACATTAATTGGCAGCCACAAAAGATCTTGGCATGCAAAAGTGACATGCAAAAGTGCAGCACAAGCATTTATTGTTTGCTTGTAAGGCTTGCTACATGCAGCAGTTAGTGGCAGTTGCATGGTTTCGCATGTGCTGCTCTGATGCATGCAAGAAAACGAACACAATAGCGGTTCTTTGCTCACGCCTATTCGCATGCAACGCGACTGTAGTGAAAAGGAGCAATGGCTGGCTAAAGCGTCTATTCGATTGCTATAAAAGGAATGCTGCTCTGTCATTTGATAAGTGCGCATATGGGCTGAACATCCATATGGTAATTTATGTGCACACATACACTTGAGTGCTAGTTCTTTGATCATCAAAAGAACTTTGTAAAGAGAAGACAGAGATAAGAAAAAAAGCTTACTACAAGGGAGAAAAAGCTTGCTGCAATATGGATCAAGGTATGTATATGCTTGATTAAGGTTGAACAAAATAGTGTTGTAAATTAAAGTTTCCGCTTACATTTGGTATCAGAGCAAGGATACAACACTTTTGTTCACCATGAAAGTTTTTTGTTTTGTTGTCTTAATGCTCTTTTATGGTCTCTTTGTTGATCATATGAAAGTTTGTTTATGCTATTTTGTATGTATTTTGTGCTAGACATAATAGTGTTTGTCCTAGTACATTGAAATAGCATATTTTTATATTTGTTTCTTATGAAATGAAATACCAATTAAATGATCAATGTATAGTACAAGTTAGTCGTCACCAAAGTGGCCTAACTAAAAAGTTATTGACATTTATTTGAGTATTTGTTTCTATTGTCCGGTCGTATCGAATGCTGTTATAATGACCGTACAATTAAACTTATTAATTATAAAGCATGGAGGTCGCCCAAAGGTGGATCATTGCTTATAATTAACAACATGAAAGAGATTGATCAACATTATTAGTAACATGTATATCCAAAGATAGCATGTGTAAAGATCTAAGTATGTTTGAAAAATCTGTAAAAGTTTATCTTTTGACAGTTTTAATGTTTGTATTTAAAATTCATCCAAAGTTGATTTTAGATGCATGTCTAAAAGTTTTGTCTGGATCTAATTTGGTCAAAATATTTATTTTGAGCATTTTTGTTTCTGCAGCCACTATAAACCTGTATGCTCAAAGCAGCGGGCTTGTAAAATTTAATGGACTGAATTATACTGATTGGTCCAAACAAGTGCGTTTCCAATTGGGTGTTATGAATTTAGATTATGCATTGCTTATGGATAAACCAATCATCACTGAGGACAGTACGGATGATGACTTGTCTCTTTTAGAGACTTGGGAAAGGTCCAATAGATTGAGTTTGAATCTAATGCGTATGTTGATGGCTGAAAATGTTAAGCCATCAATGCCCAAAACGGAAGATGCAAAAGAGTTCATGTTGAAAATTAAAGAATACTCTCAATCGGACATTACGGACAAGTCCATTATGGGGAGTCTCATGAGTGAGTTGACGACTAAGAAATTTGATTGGTCGCAACCCATTCATGATCATGTGACAAACATGGCTAATCTTGCAGCGAAGTTGAAAACCATGGGAATGGACTTGAATGAATCTTTTTTGGTTCAATTCATTATGAACTCGTTGCCTCCTGATTTTGGCCAGTTCCAGGTGAATTATAACACCATTAAGGATAAATGGAACTTTCAGGAAGTAAAGGCCATATTAGTTCAAGAGGAAGGGAGATTAAAGAAAATTAGAGAAAATTCTGTCTATCTCACGGTTCATGAGGGTGCTAGCTGCAGTAAGGGAAAACCAGGGAAAAAGGGTAAAAAGAAGGATAAGACTCCTGTAGCTGTTAAGGAGAGTCAAATCCGTAAAGATATGAAGTGTCATTTCTGCAAGAAATCTGGACATTTCAAGAAAGATTGCCCAAAAAAGAAAGACTTGGTTCGAAAAGAAAGGTACATATTATGCTTCTGTATGCCTTGAATCAAATTTTATTGAAGTTCCCAATAATACCTGGTGGTTAGATACTGGTGCAACTACTCATGTGTCGCACATTTTACAGGGATTCCTTTTGATCCAAACCATAAGCGGAACTATAAATTTCCTATATATGGGAAATAGAATGAAGGCACAAATTGAAGGCATTGGGACATATCGCTTAATTCTAAATTCCGGATGCCACTTGGATCTTGAAAACTATCTTTATGTTCCCGAATGTGCTAGAAATTTAGTTTCTGTTGCAAAGTTAGATAATAAAGGTTTTAAGTTTAAGATTGGAAGTGGTGCATTTTCCTTGTATAAGTATGAGTACTATTATGGTTGTGGTACTTTATCTGAAGGATTGTATCGCTTTAATCTTAATAATGGATTTGCTGAATCTCTGTTTAATGTTGATCTTTCAGTTGGCAATAAACGTAGTGCACATAGTGAATGTTCTGCTTTTCTATGGCATCAAAGACTTGGTCACATATCTAAGGAAAGAATAATGAGGTTAATGAAGAATGAAATTTTACCTCAATTGGATTTTGTCGACTAGAACATATGTGTAGAATGTATTAAAGGAAAGCAAACCTTACATATATCAAAGCATCCTGCCATAAGAAGTAATGCACCATTAGAGTTAATACACACCATTCAGTGGTCAAAGCATGTGCCCGCGCTTCTGGAGATTCTAGGTCTCCGTCTCTAGTCTCAAGTATGTGCATTGGACGTACCCACGTGGGTGTATGTAGGTGTGTGTGTGGTGTTGAGTGTATACGTGCGTAAGTGCATCCTTCTTGTACTCATGAGATCAAAAAAAGTAATCCAACATATATACTATTTAAAAAGACTAATCCAACATGTATTGATTATTGAGTACAAAACTCAATTGCTACTATATCATAGGAGAAATTCTCTGTATGCCACTAAGAGTTAACCCGATTTCGGATTTGTCACTGAAAAAATATGCTTCCTTCTATGCCACTCATTTTTAACTTTGTTTCCTTCTTTGCCATTTTTATTATCCTCCGTTGATATTGTTGTTAAGTAGCATGCAAAAACACAGCGTTGCCCCTATTTACCCTTCTCCCTTAGCTTCCTCATCGCACCAATGGCTGAAACTACGTCCCTATTTTCCCACCGACATCCTCCCCTCCTGGTAATGGTGGCGACGGCAATGGCGAGAACTACTGGGTGGCGTACAGGTGGAGCACAGGTGTTTATGACCGATGTAATCATAATGTTGACTAAGACTAGGGGTGAAAACGGATCGGATACGGACGGATAATGCCTCTACCATATTTGTTTTCATATTTTTTTTCGGATACGGTTACGAATACGGATAACTCGAATACGAATACAAATACGAATAATATCGAATACAGATACGGATTGAATACGAATCGAAACGAATACGGTTACGAATATTTATCGGAACATAAAACCCCTTAAACTATACATTCAAAATTAACGAAAATGCGTAAATAGTTCATCTTGTCAAAACATTCATGAAATCTAAACAAGCATAGTCTTTTCAAAAGCAACCAAGAATAGATGACAGTACCTTTCAGTCTGGCCTAAAAGGAAATCAAGTTGCTTATCGAGGGCCTTTTTCTTCCATTCCTCAACCTCTAGTTGATTCTTATAGATAACCTACACTCCCCAGCATTCAAATAATATAGTTCAATTGCTCGGGAAACTTGACATCCTAAAGTAAGTGGTACAGTAAGCCATAAAATTAAGGGAAAATTTGTTCTGTAGCACTGAAAGTTCATCGCTTTCGGAAAATACCACCGAAAGAACTGGGTTCCGGAAATTGCCACCGAAAGTTTCACCTCGCTTCGGAATTTACCACTCTGTTAGTTTCCCTTGTTAACAGTGTTAACTGAGACAAAAATGCCCTTAACTTCAAACATGCGTAGCTGCTTACCCCCTTTTAGTTGGCACTGAGAGCAACTCAGCTTGTATTGCAAACATAAGCATATCTTCTTGCAATCCAAACAGAGAAGTCAGGCATTGGGTTTGAAGCCACTGGTACAATCCAAACGCAAACCTTCTCCCGCTGATATCTCCCCTCTGCTGCATATTTGTTGAATGATTGTACAATGTCCAATTTGCATTCAAGAAATTTTCATTCACCAAGAAAAACAATTGCATTCAATATTTTGCATTGAACAAGCTACTTTCCAGGAAGCCAAAATTACTAGCATACAACAATCACTGAAATTTGTAGTTGCTTTCGACAAAAGTGTCAGATTATGAACTACACATTTTTTATACACTGAAATTTCACATCTCAGTTTCAGAGATGCTAAGGTGCTAAGATTATGACACTGACACTGAAGTTCATAATTTCAGTGTCAGTGACAAATCTGACAAATGTGAAGTTCATAATCTTCACATCTCAATTTCTCTCGGATCATAGCATACAAGTTTGTCAAGTGAAGATTATGAACTTCTTGCTGCTAGTTGAGTATATACCAGACGGTTCTGAACTTCATGGACAAATTTTCCAAAAAAAAAAGTGACAAAAAGAACAGCTCCAATTCATTGATAAGTAAAAATACTGTATCTAGTATCTACATACCGAATTTTCAGGAGTGGAGCTTGCCAGATCCTTCCGTTTCTTGATATTTTCACATGACCCGCATTGAGCACAGAAAAATTCATTGTTCTCACAGGACCCGCTAGTTCTCACAGAAAAATTCAACGTACCTTCTTGAGGGGGCAACAGCAGCGCCGGCGTAGGCCAAAGCAAGGCCCAGGCGCGTCTTAGGGTGGGGAGGGGGCCGGAGTACCGCAGCACTGGCCGGCGTCCTGGATCGAGCAGAGATGAGGGGCGGGAGAGAGGAGGCCAAGAGGGGGCGGGGAGGGGAAGCGGCCGGGGGAGGAGGCCAGAGGAGGCGGCGGGTCTGCGACTGGAGACAGCCGGGAGGGGAGGAGGCTGCGGGGGCAGAGGCGGCGGGGAGAGGACCAGAGGAGGCGGCCGAGAGAGGCGACGCGGTGGGGGGAGGGCCAGAGGAGGCAGCCGGGAGAGGCGACGCGGCAGGGGGAGGGCCGGCGGAGGCGGCGAGGAGGAGGCTCGCAGCTCACTTGGTCGCAGACTTCACTCGCAGACTCGGCGGGAAGTAGATCCGAGCGCAGACTTCGGTCGCAGGCTTCGCTCGCGCGGCACTCTCTATCTGGGCGGTCTCATGAGGGGCAAAAACGACATTATATATTCGTCATCTCACGAAAAATTAGAGTTACACGAACGGAAACTAATAGAGTGGTAAATTCCGAAGCGAGGTGAAACTTTCGGTGGCAATTTTCGGAACCCAGTTCTTTCGGTGGTATTTTCCGAAAGCGATAAACTTTCAGTGCTACAGAACAAATTTTCCCTAAAATTAAATATGTAAAATGAACTTGCCAGCTTCTCTATTTTGGTCCAAAACTTCTTCACATCCTTAGAAATATTTAGGGCAACTTTTCTAAGGTGATGTGCTTCCTCCTGTAAAAGAACAATCATCAAACTAAGATAAAAATCCATGAATATTGGTACATTATGTGCATAGTACAAATTAAGGAATCAATGGACGCTATAAGTTCATCCAGTAGCATTTTGGAACCAATTAAATATACTTAAAAATATAAATTAGTTATATCATAGACAATACAAACCTTCTGTTTTTTCTCGTCTTTTGTTGCTTGGTCAACTACACCCTTATTGGCTCCTTGAGCAATCTTTTTAGCCATGGACAACTTCCATTTTCTCTCAGAATCAAACTCCTACAAGATATTTAAAATTAAGCAAGCCAAGAGAAGGAATCTTTGCCAGCCAAACCATTTCTCCGAGATGCTCACGTGCATCAGCGCGCCGGGGGCGGGGCTGGCCTAGAGCGGAAGCGTCACCACCGACGGCTTGAACGCCTCTGCGTACTCGGCCAGGTTCACCGTCACCTCCCCCAGTAGCACAGCCTTGCTCGACGCCTGCATGCCTTGCCGGAAGCAGAAGAGGAACCAGAACCAATCGGCGCCGCCACAAGGCAAACCCAAAGGAAGCGGGCCAACCAAAGAAGAACAACGGCGCGGCGCGGGCGGAGGCGGTCGGCGGACGGGCGGAGGCAGGACCGCAGGAGCAGCAGGCCGAATGGAGTATTGGAGATATGGAGTAGCAGGCGGCGGAGGCGGTCGGCGGAGGGAGGCGGTCGGCGGAGGAGGAACCGGCGGAGGCGGGCGGAGGTAGGACCGCAGGAGCAGCAGTCCGAATGAGTATTGGAGATTTGGATTTTGGAGTAGCAGGCGGGCGGCGGCGGCCGAATGGAGTGCAGGCGCCAGGCGCCCAGGCGGCCGAATGGAGTACTGGAGTAACCCTAGTCCCTAAACCGACGGCTGGATCGCAAGGGAGTGAGAACGGATGGCTAGATCACGCGTAGAGTGGGAATGGGCTGACTGGTTATGGGCTAAAATCTCGGATATCCGTTTTCGTATTATCCGGATAATTCGTACCCGTATCCGTATTCGACGGATACTAGGCTTACTGTATTCGTATCCGTATTCGATAAAAAAAATCCGTATCCCTATCCGATCCGAGAACTATCCGAAAAAAATCCGATCCGACACAATCCGTATCCGTATCCGTCCGGATCCGACGGAAAATATCCGATCCGTTTTCACCCCTAACTAAGACTCCATCTGTAGTTATTGCTCTAGCAGCAGAGCCACCTATCGCAGGAAAAAGAATTAAGCCCATGCCTCAGGGCAGAAGGGGTCAGGAAATAATAATGACATGATTTGCAGACACCTAGGACTAGATTGTGTGGACTTGATTTATTATACTTGCAAACAAATGTTGACTCAAGGATTTATGTCACGTTAATCATTACTTGGTAGCACAATACTCCATGCCTCCATTGTTTTATATTAAGGAGCTTTACTGCTCGATACAATTTTTTCCAGCTGCCATCCTCGATAGCGTCGATCCCATTGTGTTGCCCGCGCCACCGTCGGGTGCGCTACCGCCTTCGTTCCTATGAACGCCACCTTCTCCTCCACCCTCCCTCTCCCTCTCTAAGCCCTGTTCTTTTCAACTTCTAAAAGCTGTTTTTCGATTTTTCTACAGTAACTAATTTTTAAATAGAGTATTTTTTAAAATATGGTCTCCTAGTTAATTGTAGTACATATTTTACTGACTTCATTTATATCGGCAAAAACCACATGTGAGTTTCTGTTACTTTTTAATCTCTCGTACAAACAGCCTAAAAGCTACAAACCGTAGCCAAAAGCCACAAGCCGCAGCAAAAAAAAGGCCCTAAGATCTAGATGGCTTGGCCTTGTTCTCTTCCTCGCTATTCGACTTAGATCCAGATGGATTGGCCGTGTTTTCTTAGGAAAGAGAGAAGAGCAAAGGTGGAGGAGTGGGGGTAAGTTGGGTATTTGTGAAAAAATCAGACAAGTTTTCATGTGCTAACGGTTGATTGCCCTAACAGAGATAACGAAAATAGCATAGAAGGAAACTAAGTTGAAACTGAGTGGCATAGAAGAAAGCACATTTTTTCAATGGTAAATCCAAAATTGGATTAACTCTCAGTGGCTACATGTAAAGGCCGCACATGAAGCAATCGTATGAATTATGGGTTCGTGAATTATGAGCATCCTGGCGGCAAATAATTCTTTGTATGGGAAAACAATGCCAACAGCGTATTTCCACGCAGAACAAAAGGAATGGTTATTACCGTCAATGCCTAACAAGGCCCCAAGTTTCATATAACATGTTTTGAGCTTAACGTAACATTTTCCCTGGTCCCGTTTTTCACAATATCACAAAATTTACATTTTGTACAATTTAGCAAAAATGTTCTATGTATTCAACTTTGTAGTTTTATACTTTTATGTTTTATCTCCTCAACCAAATATCTAGAATAGAAGTCTAGCTAGAACATATTTCCTTTATTGTTTTTAGTAATGTTATGGTTTACCTACTTCACCTATGGTATCACTAGTATTGTAAAGCTGATAATGTAGCAATTAATCTGATACCTATGTGCTAAGTATAGGCTAGGTTCAAGAGGACTTAAAACTGGCTTATACTCATACTATCAGTAACTAGCTTTTAAATGATGTATTTTTTAACATAGGATTAATAGGAATATTGTAGTAAAAAATTTACCGAGTTTAGCTGTATCGACAAAAATTACATACAACTATTTTTCTGTACGTACTTCCTCTTATAAATAATCAGAATTCAAATATTTAAACCATAAACCATCAGAAAAAAAGCCACACTAATCCAAGTATACACATATTGGAACCTGGATATACCTAGTATATAAAATATATCAAGGGTGGTTTTGAAAAAACCCATAACCCGATTCGCAAACCCCAAACCCCAGGTCTTCCCTCTTCCCGACCCAAACCCCGACCCAACCCGGCGACGATGAAAGCAGATGCGGAGATGGTGGACTTCAACTCCGACGACGACGACCTCATGGACGAGGACGCGGGCACCGAGCCCTCGCCGGCCTCCGCTCCCCGCCTCCGATCCAGCATCGCAGGCGGCGGCGACGATGCCTCCCGTAAGACCAGGGGACGCGGCTTCCGCGAGGACCCCAACTCCTCCGTCCCCCGCGACACGCGCTTAGCGGGCGCAGGCCGCGCTGACTTCGACTCCCTCGCCTCTGATGGCGGCCCTGGTCCCGTCCGCTGTACGTCTCTCTTTCTCCATTTGCTGCTAAGAAAGATTTCAATGGTAGTATAATTAGGTAGGGTGGTGTCATCTGAACTCTTGTGTAGGAGCCTTGGTAACCTAGTATGTTTTCTTCCTCGATGCGTTGCTTTTGTTGTTTGATGTGCGGATTTGGATGCCAAAGGTGCTAAAGGTGCCGTCTTGATCGGTTACATCGAATGCCGAGCGGTTGCTTCTTACCGCAAGTAGATCCTTGGGCTCCTTGATGTGAAAGATTGCTTTTTGTTGAGCAATGTCGATGTGCAGGTGGAAATTTTAGGTGATTTGGTCGCCACGATGGGCTTTTTTGGGTTGGGAATTACTGCTTGCTCCTAGTTTTTTTCCCATATTATTTGTCTGATTTTAGTGAATATATCTGAACTGCTGTTGGCCTTATCCAAGGTGCTCAAAGTTAAAAACCTTTTTGGAACGGTATCTCTGATCAATGTGGAGTGTAAATGTGAAGCGTTTTGGATCGTTGCCATGGTTAGGATCTTGGATTGCTGTAGGGTTTGTCTTCTGCTTGTAACTTCGGGTTACTTTTAGCTCGAGCCTGTGGATTAGCTTGTGTGCTGATCTGCTATCACATTATTGGGATGACCTTTTAGTTTTTGGCTGGAAAACAATTTTTGATATCGTGTGCTGACTGCTGAGATTAACTTCCAATTGAAACTTTGGCTGCCTTAAATTTTATGATGTGAGCGGGCACTGGGTCGTGAATTACAGTATACCTTCTGCAGTGTATGCTCTACTTTATCTTGATCTCTTAGGGGCAGCCTTCAAGAAGGCAGCCTAGGTGGACGCCTAGGTCCCGTGTAGGTGTTGGGCGGCACCCCACCACCGCGCCTTGCCCCTAAGCCGGGTGGCTAGGCGGGGAGCCGCCTAGTCGGTCCAAGGTGGGTCAAAGGTGGGCTTAGCGTTCTCGGCGCAGCGCCCTCCCAGGCAGATACGACAGCGCAGTCGGGGTCGGTGGGTGACTAGGCGGGCAGAGGCCCTGAGGTACGTTCTGCCTCCCCTCTATGGCCTCACCGGATTCCTCCATGCTGCCCCAAGCCCGGAGGTGCGTTCCGTATCCGTCTCACCGGAATCAGCCGCACCGCCACCGAGGTTCCCTTCTGCCTCCGCCTCCCCTTCCCTTCTCCGTCTCCCCTCCATCGCCTCCCCTACCCTCCGCCGGGGAGATGTTGGCCAGTGGACGACGAAAGGCCAATCGGGAGGAGAAAAATCAGGAGAGAAGGAAAGAGGGAATGGCGGTGTCGGTTGAGGAAGAAAATGGAGAGAGAGAAGGGGGGATTATAAGGCTTGGGTTAGGAATTTTGGGCCGGACGGGGACGGGCCGGTTGGGTCGGCTGGTGGGCCAAAACTTTTTTTATGCTTGATTAGCTATTAAAATCTTGGACGTGTGACACCTCGAATTTAAAGCAACATAAATTGAGTAAATATGAAGGTATACACACACACACATGTATAGATATAGACATATATGTATGCATGTTATGGGTGGATATTTTTTTGGGTTGATGGCTTATGGCGTAAATATTTGAATTCTGGCTGTTCGTGAGAGGCAGTACGCAAAGGAAAATAGTCGCATGTGATTTTGACCGGTACAGATGAACTCAGTACACTTTTTACTACAATTTTCCTATTGATCCCGCCTTAAAAAACGCACCGTTTAAAAGCTAGTTACTGTAGACAATACAAGTATAGGCCAACTTTAAGCTCAAAAGAACCTGGCCTATATAAGTATTCTAAGGATTCATGTATTTGCTCATTTCGTCATCATATTTTACACCCCAAAATAATAACAATATTAAATAAATCCATTCACTAGAAAATGAATAGGCAACCAAGATTCTTTTCTTTTTTCTCATCTTTTCTTTTCCCTTAGTTTTTCCCTTCTTTCTATTATGCCATATTCACTACACCAAATAAATTCAACTTGAATAAAATAGAGGTATTGCACCAGCAAGTAAAATTAGGATTTCTGCATCATGTTATTCTGAAGTCTTGTTTGTTACTAAATCAGAACTGGTATCTCTAGCCTTCTGTTTTCTTATTTCCATTGCTTTCTTTAAATTTATTCCTCTCTTTGTTTTGAAGTTTTTTAATAATCTATGATTGCTATCACTGATGTGTTCTAAACTGTTTAGTTCCTCTGGTTAGCTGCTAGTTCCTGGATTTTCCTATATTTGCAAAACCTTTTAACCTGTTATTTTCAACTTCAGTGAAGGTTTATCTCCTGGTTGAATTGCGAAAGTTGCATATGCCATACTCCTGTTCTGGTTATTTTAAACTCATATTAAAGCTCTGTTTCTTATATAACATCAAATTAATGACTACTATGTGTAAAAATTGCAATTGTAGAAGTGCAGACTTTGCCTTCTTGCACTAGTTGTTTCCCTGCTGAAGCTTCCATTGCATAAAGATAACTGATGTCTTATTTGATTTTATGTACGCGTTGGTTGGGTCTTTACAGCCATTGAAGGGTGGATTGTACTGGTTACTGGAGTTCATGAAGAAGCCCAGGAAGATGACCTTCACAATATTTTCCGGGAGTATGGGCAGGTCAAGAACTTGCATTTGAATTTGGATCGTCGGACTGGATTTGTGAAGGTATATATGTTTTTATTACTGCGTAATCTGTAACGGTCTCAAGCCCTTAGCCCCTTCTTGCAGCCGTATAATATATCTTTTTAATTTTAGTTTTCCAGTAATTTTTCTTATGAAATTCCTCAAAGCATTCCTTAATAATGAATAACACAGTCTACATAAGCAGGTTTAATATTTGTGAAAAGGCTCCTTTTTATTCGATCTTGCAAATGGGTACCTTCACAATTTGCCATCTGTAGTTTAAAAGAGCAGGGTTTTTTGCACCTTTTCTTAACTACTTCTTAACCTCTGCTTGGTTTTACTTCTCCTTTGTAGGGATATGCTCTGATTGAGTATACTTCTCCTTTGTAGGGATATGCTCTGATCGAGTATGAGAACTTTGAGGAAGCCCAGGCTGCAATAAAAGCATTGGATGGAACTGAGCTTCTTACTCAAATAATAAATGTTGATTGGGCATTTAGTATTGGCCCTGTCAAACGCAGAAATACTCAGAAGAGGTATGTTTTATGTGAGCTTTCTATTCCTTCCCCCTTTTATGATTATGGCAGATTGAATTCGCAGGGTCCGGTGGCACTCAGGAAGTAAGGGTAGCAAATAAGCCAGTTTGGCTAGAGTGAATTAATCTATTTTGAATTAATTACACCACACTTAGAAAATTTTGAGTTGCACAATATTGTGTGGAAGCATGCACTGATAACTGAAAGTTTTCTTTTGGAAACTTTAAAAACTAAATTGACTGGGCTGAACCTAGCTGGTACTTGGCTAGTTATGGGATGAATTTATGGACTTTCTGGTTTCTGGTTGGTTACTATGATCCCGAGGAAATTTTTACTGGCCATCCAGCATAAAACGATTCCACAGCCGGTTTTGCTGGTTTTTGAAACGCTGGAGTGTAAAGTGGTTCACCTCCTTAAAAAGACAAACTTTGACATATCTTACAGGAGTGCCAGATTATGTTATGTGCTCACTGGTTATTTGGTTAACTATTTTCTCAAGTTATCCTTATACATCACCCCCCCCCCCCCCCCCCACCAAAAAAAGACAAATAAAACCAACAGGGCTATTAGGAGTTTCTTTACTAAGAACTAGTGTGGTTCTCTGAGTGAAGACCTAGTACTTCTAGACAAGTTTTTATTGGGGATTTCATTTTCCTTTGTGGCTGAGTTAAATTATTGGGGATTTCTGTTAAATTTATGGCTGAGTTGAATTATTGAGGATTTCGGTTAGATTTGTGGCGAAGTGTTTTCAGCTGCAGTAATATGATAAGATTCCAGTGATATGATGGCTTATTTCTTCCTAATTTTTTAGTTTTACCTCAAAGGGCTTCACTGTTGATGGGCTTTCCCCTGGATTGTTTCGTTTTTTTGGAAAGTCTGGAATCTGGACCAGTGACCAAATGCATTCACTTTGGAACATATTCTATACACAAAATTCCCGCATGTAAATGAAATACTAATTTGATTTAGTACTTTGTATTCATTTCAGATCACCGAGAGGTCATCGCTCTAGGAGCCCACCCAGGAGAAGGTATGAATATAACCAGTCGAGGACAGACTATGGGGCCCTTTTACCGTAGTTAGATGACTGCTATTAGCTTGGCTGCAGTTTCCGATTTGTGACCGCAATAGTTGTATGACATCTTCAACTCCCTCCTTTGGCGGATGGAGTTGTGTTTACTGTTTTGTAATTGCTGATCTTCTATCTTTGACGAGGGACGTGTGTTGGTGTTGGATGTTTGTCACAATGTGACAGCTTGTGTTCCTTATTTCCCCTTAACGAATCAAGTTATCGAACAATTTAATGAATTCGAAAATGGGCTAATTTATGTGTAGCATTGTTATAGAATCATTCTGTGAAGTCAAGTTACTTGTCATGTTACGTACTCTTGGTACGTGTGAAATTTGTCGTGAACAAGACGCTGTAGCATCAGGCGTGCCTTCTTGTTTATGCCACATGGGGTGATGGCATTGGCATCTAGACTTGAATGCTCAAGTTGTGTAGTTAGCATATGTTCATATTTGATCTGTTGATTACATCCTTATATGGAGAGTCTGGATACATCCTTGTATTGTCTGGATATTTAAAAACAAAGTTCAGGTTTTTTCAATTGTCTAGGTGCGCGCAGTTTGTGCTGCAACAGGCAGCCTATCTGATTTCAGGCGACTCAGAAGTTCAGAACTACATGATACATCACAAGACAGCAATAACAAACACAAGACCAGGATCTCATAACGGCTGACTCACTGTGTTACATTCTGCTCAGTTTAATTCCTAATTGCTGCACATTGCAACTTCTTGTGAGGGCATCAACCATTCAATGAATTATCCCCTAACACTATCAGAAGAAATGCTGCAAGGAAAATTGCAATCCACCAATGTGGCGAATTTTTTCCAAGGACTGTCAGGTATTCCCTCAACGTTATCTACAACTACAAACAATTCTCTAAACACAACACAACTGTATGGTATCCACCAGTATTCTGTAATGGCTGAGATCTGATGGGGTCAGCCGGTCAGGCACTAGGTGATGTATTTTCAACATCAGTTTATTTCTCCTTTCCTGACGCGCTCTTCCCCCACAAACTTCCGGGAAGACGTTACCCTGGTCGAGTGGGCTGTCCCTGCAGATATTTAGGGATATCTGGGGACTATGATTCTGTCGGAGAGCCCGTCCAGTTCTGCCCTGGCATCCTTGACAACTGCACGCCGAAACCAAATCTGTCGGAGATGTATGTCGCTACCTGGTACCTGACTGATTACCGGCTATAGCCGCTTGTGCGAATGCTTACCCGGATGTTTATGGGGTTCCTCCGGTAAGTACCATGGAGTTGCTTAGAATCGTGTTTCTGCTTCATTGTTTTGCATTTGTTGCGTAAAATGTTGGGCATATGAGATATTTGACTAAGTAGGTCCTTGGTGCCTCAGCGAGCCGTCATATATGGGTATTGAATTTTGCTCATGTTCTGTGCCCTGCCCTGCTATTGCATATATTTGAGCATGGACGGCAAGCTCCACTCATCTTAGTTCCTTTTCTTCGCATACATGCATTTCCTTATTTCTGTCCATATACTGCAGATATGCTGCCCATCATATCATCATTCTATATGGGGAACAAAGTTTGCATGTGCGTGCATGAGCCAATGATTCTCCTTGCAGAATTCCGTCAGAAATCCCTGTTTTTCTCCTGAAGATAACGAAACCCATTGATTCCTTACATTCTTCACATGCTGCCATGATAGTCCGGTCCATCGGCCTGTCAGGGATCCCAAAACACGCCATAGGTTGCTTCCCAGACCCCAGAGAACACAAAATCACCATTGCCCAACACCCCTAACCCACAGCATCTAGCAAAACCAATGTACGTATTTACTCCACCTGCGGTTGGACAAAGATTCAGTGATTCGTAGGTCAAGTTCTTGTTGAAGAAATGTACCTTCCGAAGCATATCTTCTGTCGTCGGCTGGTCCTCGCGCTGCAGGCTGACGAAATAGGACTGGAGCTTCTTGGCAGCAGTCCCTCGCGTGCCTCTCAACATCAAACACGGAACCGACAGTGAAACACAGTCATCATCTCAAAACTGGCACTAGTAACACAACAGCTTCAACTACAGAGATGCAAATTGCAGTAACATCGGCACTGAAAAATTGCTCATGCAAGAACGAAGGACGAGCACCCCGCCCCTACCTTGTACGCAAGACAACGAACACCTCGCGCGCGACGGCCTGCAGCTCGCGCGCGGGGAGGCAGGGCAGCAGCAAAGGCCCAAACGGTAGGGAAGCGCAGGCTGCTCCGTTCGAATAGTACCACATCGCTGGCTCAGGGCAGCGCGCCAATAAAAGGCGGGGCAGGGCCTCCTCCAGCTCATACCTTTCTCGGCCTTTTGGCTAAGATCAAGCGTAGTATCTGTTCTTATCAGTTTAATATCTGATATGTGGGCCATGTGTCCACTTTGATATTAAATTTATTTTTTGTGGGGGAGGGCTCATCACAGTGGCTTGCCGCTGGGGCCCTTACGTGTCGCCTGGGTGTTGCACTACAACTCAGGCCTGGCGCACCCCAATCAATACATAATTAATATTTTTTTATTATTGTTACCTCCAGTTGGAAGAGAATTAGGGAGCTACTTGAGTGCAAAATGTGGTTGATTAATGAAGCAGTTGTGCAAATTTTGTACGGTAATTTTACGGTTCCCTTCTACCGTTTGGCAGCCTTTGAACCGAAGCCATGCTATTACACGGGATGGTGGAATCTGTTTCCAATAAAAGGTCAGAAAACATGAGGAATATCATGCAGGGGTGGAATGGAAATGTCTCGAGAATGAGAATGGAATGAGCCCAGCCATTGTTTGTTCTCACTCAGCAGAGGAACACCTGCTGTTGCTTCCTGGAACTGTGTGTACCTGACAGATTACCGGCTATAGCCGCTTGTGCGCCATGACTAGGGTCTGATGATTTAGATGTTGAGCTGGGCCTAAAATTTTCCATTGACGGGATAATGGTGTCGGTCTGATTGTTCAGCTTAGATATGCTGTCTGTGTCTGATGAAGGTTTCAGGTTTGAGTAACCCGGAGCTTCTTGGGATATATTAGATGCTCTTTTCAAGGATTCATGCACTTCCTCTTTGTCGTCATCAGATGTCGTCTCTTCATATGTGCTGCTCTTTTCTGTATCTGCAATCCGGATTTTCAGGGAGTAAACAAACAGTAAGACATACGAGTGAAGATCATAACTCTGCTAGAACCACATAATACAAATAATTTGCAGGGACTAACATCTAACATCCCTGTAAAGTCCTTTATTTCATCACAGATCACAGTACAAGCAAAGATACAAGGAAAAATAATTAACTTAATTGAATTGACTTAACTAAGGCAACAAAGCAACTAGAACTAGGAGTTCCATTATCACCAAGTATTGGCAAACAATGTGGTTGATCTTTATTTTGTTAATCAAAATATTAGGATAGCCCACTTAAAGTGGAGAAAAATGCATACAACGTGTTCACCTATTACCTTTAACTTTCAAGTTTCAACACCAAGATCAACTGTCTAAGAGGCAGAGTAACTCTTTTTCTTTCTTTTTTTAGAGTCTGTAACTCAGCTTGCTTGAAAAGTCATATTTGTGTTTCCTTCAAGGACATAAACAACCTAATCATGATACAGCCCTTCCTTATTGTCTTAGAGAAAATTTAATGTTATAGTTTTACTTATTTGTCGTAGCGGTCTCCATCGGCTTCACGCCGACTCCTCCACCATCTGCCTCACCCTGAAGCTTCACCTAGCAGTTTCACACCATTGTCGTTGTTGGTCTCACATTGACTTCTCCTCAGCGGTATCGCACCGCCGTCATTGTCGGCAGTGGTGGACCCAGATCAAAATTTAGGAGACTAATGAGACTTACCAGTTTGCCGAATACCGAGTTATCAGCCTATGGTAGCCTACCGTATTGCCGGTGAGAGATAGAAAAACACTATTGCATCAATCTTTTTAAGTAAGTCCATAAACAGTAAAAAAGAAGTGTTTTTAGTATTACTTGATTTTGCCAAAAAACATACTTATCAAAACACCCCGAGAATATCACACCCTTGAAGCGATAAAATGCACAGTTCCCCGCAAATGAACAGTACAACCCCAAAACAAATTAGCGCTCCAATTCCCCACACCACACCAAAAATGCAAAACCAATGAGGAGCCCTTACTAGATCCTAGACAACCAACCACATGACAATTGTTAGTTGTCACCTTCACTCCACACAGTGCCGCTCATGGAGAGGAGCATTGCCCAAAGACACCTCACAGCCCAGTCCCCGCAGCGTGGGCCATCAATTGTTGGTGAGCGCATGCAAGCCCCCACCACAGCGCGGGATAGGACGGATCAGGCTAGAGAAGCAGCAGCAAAAAAAATCTACTCCGTCTGCTTTTCAGCAGCAGTAGCAGCGAGCATTTTTCAGCAACATTGGCACCTGGCCCCCGTGTGTCCCTCCTAATTGTCGGCCTCACACCGACACCCCCTAGTGGCCTCACACTACTAGTGTTATCAATCTCACACTGACTCACCTTACGATGATTGCTGTTGACTTCACACCAAGATGTCTTCGACAATCACCATGAGTTTCACGCTGACTCTTTCTTGTTATGATGGCCTTCACCACTGCCATCAGCCTCACACTGAATCTCACTTCTAGCACCTTTGCACCACCATTAGTATCACGCCGAATTGTCTCTTGATGGCTTTGCAACGCCATTTACGCACATCTCGTGACGGCCTCACTTCGTCCTCTCACCTTAGGACGATGGACACCACTATCACCAATGGCTTTGCATCATTGGTCTTTGGCAATTGGCATGCTATCACCGTAGCACCTTGATGTTGGTGGCCTCCACCTCACATGAAGTCTCATCATCGTCGAGTCATCTTGCTCCAGGATCTTTGAAGCTCTGATACCAAATGCTAGGAATAAATCACCCAAACCCCTCTAGAAATCAACCATTGACTTCTCTCTAACACTCTTATGCGTTTCTCTCTCACAAACACACACAAATGCAATCACACATCACATGGAGTAAGAAGCACACACGCACAACACAAAAACTTGGTAATGCAGACATACACGCTACATCTTTTCTGCCTCTCCCTGTTCTCCTTCTGTTTACATATATACACAAAAGACTCTGCTGTCAAGCAACAGCTTGATCCACATTCTACGCCATGCATGCACCCTGTACGCACGCCCACGCCTTCTACTCAACGCGCGATGTGTAAGGGTAACTACTTCCATGCAAATACATGCAGCTCATTCACTCACACATATGACACGACTACAATGTTGCACACGTTCTAGCGCTACCATGCACTAACCCACTAATTAACAATGTTCCTAATTAACTTGCTAATGCAAAGCTATCGTGCAAATTAACTAACAAACTTGCCGTGCATAACTCCGCTAACACACACGCTGAGTCAATCATCTAAACCTGCACTAACTCAGCAAACTCAAGTCAAGATTAATTTTTAACAACCGCCACCTTCGCCTTGCGTATCAGCTGCGAGTCTTCCGGAAGAACGCAGAGTCAACCATATTGGATGATGGAATACAAACTTCCCAAGAGTTCTTGGAAAAATAACACATCCCGTGAAACCAACTTCCTATCCAGTGAGGTTTGATTGCTGAGAGAATTAGCCTCCTATCAGTACAACAAAGGGATTCGGATAACAAGCAACAGACCTTATTTAGAAGTATAAAATGGATGTCACACAAAAATTCGGAGCAAAATTTAACTTCTGCCCCTAGTTTGGAGGCACTCCCTTAATCATCAGCCCTGACTTCACAAGAGTTCGATTTTAAAGGGATGTGGTTCTGCCCCTTGCCAGGCTTGTGAAACTGCAAAACTACTTGTGTTCACTCCTTTGGAAAAGATAACCGACGCCTGTTCTTGTGTTTTTGGTGTTGCAAATTTGCCTCAGCAACCCCTTAACTTATCATCCTCAGACCATGCAGGGGTCTGTTTAGGAAACTGAGGTGAGATGTGATACTCTACTCTGTAAACATTGTGTCCAAACCATTTGATTCTTGAGGATGGCTACTTCCATTTTCCCCAAATATGTCACAGGCATTTTCTCTTCGTATCTTCCGCTCTTCAATCACTGCTTCAACTGAGTCTGTACAGTAGAGCCCCCTTGACTGCCCCTGTGGTTTATCAGCTACAATGAATTTGTTGCCCTCTCGGCCTCGTTCAGGAAAGCCAGCCCAGACTGCAGAAAGCCATGCAAAAAAATCAGGAGTATGACGTTTTGAGGGCCTTTCATAGAAACAAATTGTTCCATAATCTTAGCTGAAGAACTAAAAGAAGGTGCATAACTTGGTGTAGTGGCCAATTTTTACCAATAACCACCTGTATTCTCCACAATTTATGCCCAACTTGGATATTAGGGCAAAACCCTCAACAGACAAATAATGACATGTACCAGCTGGAACCAATAACAGCATCTCCCCAAAAACAGTACCGAGATTAATTAAAACCAAGATCGCTTATAAAAAGTATCCATACTGTATACACTAATGCCCCCACTAAAAAAGGTCTACATATATGTGAAACTGTTAAAGTATTGTAATAGCATAGGAAAATCCCCAGAAAAGATATATTAGACCATGTTTTCATCTGGCTGTGCCACTGTGGGTATCTGCAAATGGAACTTCAAGTACAAATTATGTGGCTCCTTGCCAGTTGCCACTACCAACACATTGAACAAAATTTTTAGTACAAAAAAGTATTGAGCTATTCCAAATATAGAGCAGTGCAGACAAATGTATACAACTCCCCTCTAGGTCAGAATGATCCATTTACCCCCCCCCCCCCCCCCCCCCAACAACACACACCCGATCACAAACACAACAGCTTCTACATCATCATAAATGATAGGCAAAACAAGACATCAGATAATTTACAGTAATAACTTAATAGTCTCTGGTCAAAATAACTCAATAGCCCAGGTTATTGATGTAGAAAATAAGTATTAGATCATAAAATATTTTGGTCCAATGGAGCCAACATACAAATAAAACATCCTAAAAGTGGAAAGAGTAGTTCTGCACTTCTGTCAAACTATTTGACTATTCCTGCAAATCACTGAAAAGTTCTGGAACACAAGGCAATAGAACATAGGGCACATATCTGGTGCAAACCATGATTTAGGTTCAAACATGAAAACCAGTTTGATTTGACCACTAAATCAACATGAAAAGCTCCCAAATTTTTTAGAATTACCTAGAGTAATCTAGCACAAAAAGAATTCCACAAACATTGTTAACAGAGAGAACATGTGATTATTTAGGGTAGGAACATGGAAATTTGGTACTCTACAGCTCTAGAAAACAGTGACGTTAAAAGGCTACAGCTTTGCAAATTCCCACATCTTGTTCAAATAATTTGACCTACACTGCTAAAAATGCATGTTGCATCAAGCGACGGATGGAAACTTACCCCCAAAGTGGTGGAGAACAATTGATGCTGCAACTGTAACATTGAGTGATGCAGTTCCACCACCATACTGAGGAATGTAGACGAAAAAGTCACAGATCTCACACTCCTTTTGTGAGAGTCCTGTACCCTACTAGGTGCAATAAAAAATCAGCAAGATTTAACTAGAATAAAGGCAAACAACTTGCTCTATGTTTCTTAACTAAAAAGAACAGCATTCCACTTCAGCTTTTTAGCTTGTCCAGCAACCTTTAGAAACGATTAAATGTAACAAGAAATTTTCTAACAGCTGGAAAAAATTGTATCGAGCAGTAAAGCTCCTTAATATAAAACAATGGATGCATGGAGTATTGTGCTACCAAGTAATGATTCACGTGACATAAATCCTTGAGTCAACACTTGTTTGCAAGTATAAATCAAGTCCACACAATCTAGTCCTAGGTGTCTGCAAATCATGCCATTATTTCCTGACCCCTTCTGCCCTGAAGCATGGGCTTAATTCTTTTTCCTGCGATAGGTGGCTCTGCTGCTAGAGCAATAACTACAGATGGAGTCGTTAGTAAACATTATGATTACATCGGTCATAAACTTGGTCCAGCTAATACGGGATTGCAACAGATAACAAAATTCCAAAATTTGGAGGAGAAAAGTGAAGACAGCATCCTGTGACAGCCCTTAGTACGATTTTTGTTGTGTCGTATATACAGAATTCCAATAGCATCTGTGGTTAACATCTTCATGCTATTCAAAGAATTCTCTTATCAATATAAACACCTACCGTGCACTACATATAAGACAGGTGCGTTTCTCTTCAAAATTGTACTTTGGTGAAGCTAATTATTACAATATCATGATGCCATCAGCAGATACGAGATGTGGCGTTTGCACAATTTAGTGTTCCAATGCACATCCATAACATGAAGTGAATCCTCCCACTAAATGGGTTGCTTTGCAATAAATCATTCCCATCCTAGTTCACGAAATTGAGCCATGTAAAGATGCACTATTTTCCCCTTTCCAAAACTGTATACCAACCAAGTTAATTTTGCGCCAGCACTCATAATCGGTGTTGAATCATGAGAAAGCCAACCAACCTCATTGCCGAAGAGGAATGCAGTGCTCCTGCGGAACGGGCGAGCCGTCACCGGCAGCGCATCGCCGGTGATCTCCACGCCGCAAATGTCACACCCCCTCTCATCCTGCACACAACAACACACGCACATACATGTCAGAAGGGGAAACAGAGAAGAGAGGGAAATAGGGTTTAGGGTATAGGGAGGTGGAGAGGTCGGGGGTTGTTCCAAAATTGGATTGCCTTGAGGTACGCGCGGGCGAGGGCGAGGGAGGCGAAGTGGCGGAAGCGGAGGTGGGAGGTGGAGCCGTGGCTGCCGAAGGCGCTGACGTCGCGGCGGCCGACGACGACGACCTCGGCCACGCCGAACGCCGTCGCGCTCCGCGCCAGCGTCCCCACGTTGTGCCGCTTCGCCACGTTGTGCACTACCACCACGCTCTCCACCGCCGCGCCGCTCGCAGCCGCCGCCGCCATGGCCGCCGTTCCGTCCCGCCCCCCTTTCCCCCTCGTGCTATTCTCACTAGGAAAAGGAGGAGAAATGGATTGCTAGGGTAGCGATATAAGAGCAACTCCAGCGGTACTACTCAAAACAGGCCCCTACTTTTCATTTGAGGGCTCCCCCTACTTTTGAGGGCCCTGTTTTTTTTGTATCTACTCCAACAGCACCCCTCAAATTTCAGCCCTCAAATCCATTCCACTACAACTG
This sequence comes from Dendrocalamus latiflorus, assembly GCA_017311315.1. Taxonomy (NCBI): domain Eukaryota; kingdom Viridiplantae; phylum Streptophyta; class Magnoliopsida; order Poales; family Poaceae; genus Dendrocalamus; species Dendrocalamus latiflorus. Next base: position 32,791,596 of record CM029661.1, on the reverse strand, counting down.
ACACATGGGACCCACTCCTCATTCTCTCCCTCCTCGTCCGCCTCCTCGCTTCCTCCGACGACGGCGAGGCCGAGGAGGACGGTGGCGGCGCAGGAGGAATCGCCGGGGAGCGGTGGCGGCGCGGGAGGAAAGAGGCGGGCGGCGCGCTCGGGAGGGAGGCGGGCGGAGGAGAGCGGGGAGGCGGGCGGCCGGGAGGCGCTCGGGCGACGGCGCGGCCAGATCCGGGCGGGGCGAGGCCGGCACGGATCCAGGCGGGGGAGGCGGCGTCCCGGGGCGGAGACGACCGGATCCAGGCGGGGGAGGAGGCGTCCCGGGGCGGAGACGACCGGATCTAGGCGGGGAGGCGGCGTCCCGGGGCGGAGACGACCGGATCCAGGCGGGGGAGGCGGCGTCCCGGGGCGGAGACGACCGGATCCAGGCGGGGGAGGCGGCGTCCCGGGGCGGAGACGACCGGAGGAGAGCGGGGAGGGGGGAGGCGGCGTCCCGGGGCGGAGGCGGGCGGAGGAGAGCGGGGAGGCGGGCGGCGCGCTCGGGAGGGAGGCGGGCGGGGATGGAGGCGCGCGGGGAGGGAGGCGGGCGGGGAAAGGGGCGCGCGGGGAGGACGTCGGGAGCTCGCTCGGGAAGGGAAAGAGGCGGGAGGGGAAAACTGACTCAACAGAATTTTGAGGGCTTAGCCTAGAGCCCCAGGAATGAGGGGTGGGAGGGGGATTTGAGGGGCTCCTCAAATTTGAGGGCTCTAGTAGGGGCCCTGCTGGAGTTGCATTTTTGCCTCAAGCCCTCAAATATGAGGGTTGAGGGCTCAAGTAGGGGCCCTGCTGGAGTTGCTCTAAGGGGGGAGCTGCCCGTGCGCCATTTCGCAGACATGTGGGCAATGTTACATGATACACGTTACACGTTATATTGTGTTGTATGAATTGCTTTATTAAAAATCTTAGTCGAGGAATTTCTAGAAAACTCGTTAAAGAAAAAAAGAGTACAATCCATCCAATTTTATTTAATCTATAGAATTTATTTTTAGGTACTTGATCTTTGTGATCAAGTTTTAATAGTGAGCTCGAGAAGAATCTCTTCTGAGATCTGCATTTTTCTAAGTTTATCATTTCAATTTCATGTACACACCTTTCAAAGTTAGATGCTAGAAGTGACTTAGTAAATAAATCTACAAGATTTTCATATGATTTAGTATGTAATATCTTAATTTCATTTATCTTTTATAACTCATGAGCATAAAAGAATTTAGAATTGATATGCTTTGTAAGATGGCACTTTACGTAACCTGTATGCACTTATGCAACGCAAGCCGTATTATCTTCATAGATAATTATGGGAGCTTGCATGATATTTAATCCACATGGCTGCTGGATATGGTGAATCATTCATCGAAACCAAGTACATTCTCGTGCTGCTTCGTACAGTATTATGATTTCTGAATGATTCGTCAAAATTGATACAAGACTTTGCTTAGACGATTTTCATGAAATTGCAGTTCCACCACACAGAAATACATAGCCTGTTTATAACCTAACTGTATGCGGGTCTGACAGGTACCTGTCATCTGCATAGCTTGTCATATTTAGGTCTTGGTTCTTTCTGTAGAATAGTCTAAGGTCTTTGCTTTCTTGGAGGTATCGGAAGATGTCCTTTATCCCCTGCCAATGCCTTTTGGTAGGTTCTACACTATACCTTGCTAATAGGTTTACGACATATGCAATATCCCATATAGTGCAGTTTGCTAAATAAATAAGTGCTCTTATTGAACTTAAGTACGGGAATTCCAGTCCAGGACTTCCTCCACCTCTTCTCTAGGTCAGTACGGATCCTTGTCTTATTGTAAAGATCTCCCGATCATCGGTACTTTTGATGGGTACGACTTTTCAAAACCAAACATTTCTAACACCTTTTGAGTGTATACGGATTGATGTATTAATATCCCTTCAGGGACATGCTCAAGCTGCAAGCCTAGGTAATATTTGGTTTTACCTAAAATTTTCATTTCGAACTCTGACTTCAGGTAAGAGCTCGCTTCCTTTATATCTTCCAGTATTTCAATGATATTCAGATCATCTACATATACTGAAATTATACAAAATCTATTCTAAAATCGTCATATAAATACATAGGGATAATCCTCATTATTCATGTAGTCTTTCTTACATAGAAAGTCGCTTAAGCGAATATATCACATCCTGCCTTATTGCTTAAGTCTGTACAGTGATTTCCTGAGTTTCACACTATACAGATTTTTATTTGCTCTATCTTGGTTCAGGACAGAGATACATTCATACACCTTCATATAAATGTTCGAATCCAATTTTCTATAAAGGTATGCAGTTACCACATACAACAATTTCATTTTTAAATTCAAGTTTAGTACTATTGGGTTTAAATATCTAAAAGTACTGCCACCAATGGCTAAGGAACATGTTTTTTCATAATCAACTCCTGGACGTTGAGTGAAACCTTGTGTAACGAGCCTTGCTTTATGTCTTACAATATCATTTTTCTCATTTCTCTTTCAAAAATACTCATTTATGCCCTACGGGGTGTACATGGGGAGGCATGCGACTTACAAGCACAAACACCTCTCTTTTATTTGGAGATAATAATTCAGTTTCTATTGTATTTTTTAATCCTCCCAATCTGATCTTGTCTTGCATTCAGCGAGCGATGCACGCTCTGGATCAAGATTGATGATTGTGCTAATTTTCTTTGCAAAATAAATATCAACATGGCTGTTATCCTATTCATGGATTCTTCTGTGTGCACAGAGTTTATAGCTATTTTATCATGGGTTGATTATTCTAGTGCTTCTACTTGCTCATCGCTCATTCCAGTTGCGGGGGCAAGTCTCTTTAGTTTTTCTGCTTCGATGTGTGTGCACACATCCATACTGGTTTCTCCCTTCTGGGAATATTTAAATCTGGTATGCCTTTCCTTGAACATGTCATACTGGTGCTAGGACTTAACTGGCTCCCCTGCTAGTTTAGGGGAACTTTGGTGATTAGCTGTGTCAAGTCCTTATTATCCTTTTCCACTAGGCATCCCTGGTTACTTGGAATTCGAGGGGCCGGAGTTCTCATCCTTTTATTCTGATGCCTCTAGATGGGATTAGGGATACCTCCAACTTTCTTCAGTATTTCAACCCTCTCCAGTGCATTGCGTGCAGGTACATGCGATTTGATCACGCTCTTTAAATCACTAAAGTGGTCAGGCAGTTGATTTGCTAATGCCTGCAAATCAATGATCTTCTGGACTTCTTTATTTTTTATCAAGGGGTTGATTTCCTTCCCCTAATGTTGGGAAACTATCTTCATCAAATATATTATCAGTGAAACGGGCGGTGTGCAAATCTATTGTCATGGGGTCCAAATACCTGATTATAGATGTTGTCATATAACCAACGTATATCCCAGACTTTCAGAGAGGGCCCATTGCAGAACGTTGTGGTGGGGGTATAGGTACATAAACTTTGTAACCAAACCTACAAAGATGAATAATTTTCGGTGCTGACTCTTACGCTAGTTGCATAGGTGAATGATGTTATATGTCAATGGTCCAAAGTTGATGAGAGTTTCTGCATGTAGGATTGCATGTCCCCAACATTTAGTTGGTAAATTACAATTCTGCAAAAACGGTCAGGCAATAAATTTAATCCTCTTAATTAATACCTCTGCTAGTTCATTTTGAGTGTGGACATGCGGTACGAAATGCTCAACTTTAATTCCCATTGCCACGCAATAATCATCAAATGTATTTGAAGTAAATTCTTGGGCGTTGTCCATTCTAATGGACTTTATATGATGATCAGAGAAATTATTTTTAATTTGAATTATCTGCGACATCAACTTTACAAAAATATGGTTTCTCGTAGATAATAAATATACATGCGACCATTTCGAGGTATCATAAAATATTTAAATGGCCCTGACATTAGTTGTATAGGACCGCAAATGTCTCCTTGGATGCGACCATTTCGAGGAATGCAGGTATTTCATCATTCACTTTTAGAGTAGACGGTCTAGTAATTAATATCTCCGTGGCACATGTGGGGCACACAAAATCTTTTTGATTTGAAAAATTCTTTACATCGATATTATATTCCTGTGAATTGTTAATTATATTTCTCATCATTCTAAGACCTGGGTGACTTAATCTATCATGCCAGAGATAAAAAAGTTTAAAGTTTCGAAATATAGTTTTTAGGGAAGTATAGGCTGCGAGTGCCTTAATATTAGTGTAGTGTAGCCCAGTCTCAAATGAAGAAAGTCTTTCTAATACCCTTTTTTCACTTATTTTACACTTTGTAATGAGTATGTATTCTTTACCATACTCTTCTTCAGTTTCAACGTAAAAACCATTAGCGCTAATATCCTTGAAACTTAGGGGAGTTCTAGTCGATTCTGAGTACAACAAGACTTCTTTAATGACCAAAGTTGTGCTCATTAGGAATATAATCGTGGCGCTTCTTGAGCCTATTATACAAGCATCACTACCAGCGATTGTCGTAAGACTACCAACATTCTTGCTAATCAACTGAAATAATTTTATCTCTCTCAAGATGGTATTCGTTTTGCCGCTGTCAGCTAAGCGCACTTCCTCCATAGGATGCCACACGTCTTCTAATATAAAGTATTTTATTAGTATGTAGTAGAAGACAATCAACACATAAATAAAATACTTCAAATATTAGAACATATCATACCATTATTAACTGAATAAATGGATGAATTAATTAATATCATCCAACCATCACAAAGAAAATAAATTGCTTGAGCACCATCAATGCAAAATCTAACTTATTCCTCCACACATGAAATAAACGACAATTAAAGTCTAAATGCATTCTATGCATTAGACTAAATTTGCTAAGAAGTCAAAGACTTCGGCTACTATCTTTTCAGGGGTGAGATGCTCTTCCTGGGAAATCATGGTGACGACAGCTTCAATGTCAAGAGAGGGTGCGGCTGCAGGAGTGGAGTCAACCTCCATTGGTGCAGGCAGCTGCTAAGAATTCTCCACCTCAACAAAGGCAAAGTGAGTTCATTTTGCCCTTTGTCACCCTTCTTCTTTTTGGCCTTGAAGGCATGAATGATATGCTGTGACTTTCTATAGATCCACGACCAGTGCCCCACTTGCAACTTGTAGCATGTTTGGTCTTATTGACTATAGAGCTTATCGTCCCGTTTTGGTCTGATGGCCTTATTTTCTTGTAGAGCATTTGACTTGCCTTTTTGGGCTACGGCTTTACCCTTCCTTGCACTTTTCTTCATTATAGGTGTCGTAGGGGTGGCCCCCACCTAAACCCAGCAGGCCTGGTAGGAGATTGTAAGGCCCAGAATAGGCCATGTGTAATGACATAACTGCCCCCAGAGGGGATAACCAGATGTAAGGGTATAACTGTAAAAGCACTCCTCATGTGTGTGTGTGTGTATATATATATATATATATATATATATATATATATATATATATATATATATATATATATATATATATATATATATATATATATATATATATATGAATACAGGCCATGGGGAGGGGGCAAGCCATTATACTCATCTCCATCACTCTCCACTACCATCTCTCTCTCTGTTTGGCCTGTAGCCACAACAGTTGGCGCCGTCCGTGGGTAGGACAAGGACAAGCCCGAAGACCGAAGAAGAAGGATGGCACCGAAAAAAGCTTCATCAGCGGCGGCGAAGGGAAAGAAGACGGCTGGGTCAGAGCGGCGTGTGAATACCAGGGCTTCGGCATTGGCAGCCGAAGGAGCTGGCGGCGGCGCAGGCGCCGTGGTCGCGGACATCGACGCTCGCACTACAGCGACCGACCCCGCCAGCGCCGCTACAACGACACCCAACCCCGTCGCTGGCACCACAGTGACCGACCCCGCCAGCGCCGCTACAACGACACCCAACCCCGTCGCTGGCACCACAGCGACCGACCCCGCCAGCGCCGCTACAACGACACCCAACCCCGTCGCTGGCACTGCAACGACAGCCCCCGCCACCCTCGCCGGCAGCGCGGATCAGGCGGCCGGGGGTAGCCGCAATGAAGCATCCGGCGGATCTGGAGATCGTGAAGCGATGGTCCCTGCACCGACCCGTCCGCTGGGTGTTCCGGCGGCCCCGACAGCGCCTGCGGTGGAAAGCGCCATACTAGCAGCCCTCAACGCGTTCCAGCGGGAGCTAGGGGACCTTCGCGGAGCCGTCCGCGATATGCAAGAGGCTCGGAGCCAGCAGGCCGCGCCAGTAATCGCGCCCGAGCCCACGCCGGAGAGGGCGGACAGTCGCGAAGCCCCCACGTCTAGCCGTGCGCCGCTGCGGCGCGTAGATCCGGAGTCCCCGCTTTCGGCAGGGCTGCAGCAGGCGGCATGGTCTGAAGACTTCAAGTTTCCTAGCGCCATCGACCCATACAAAGGCGACACGGACCCCCGCGAGTTCGTGCGCGTGTACGAAACCGCGATCGAAGCCGCGGGCGGAGACGACACCACGAAGGCGAAGGGACTCCCTCTCGCGCTGCAAGGAGTGGCGCTCTCTTGGTTCTTTACCATAGAGCCAGGCTCCATCTACGCGTGGGAGCAGCTTCGCGACCGCCTTCACAACAACTTCCAAGGAAACTATGTCGAGCGAATCGACGCGGACCAACTCTTCGCTGTGAAGCAAAAACCCTCGGAGAAGCTCCGGGACTACTTCAAACGCTTCGCCAAGATTCGATGCCAAGTGAAGGACATTAATGAAACCACCATCGTTAATGCAGCCATACAAGGCCTTCGTCCGGGCCCGATGGCCGAGTACAATGCGCGAAAGCCAATCAAGACGGTGGCGAAGCTCTTCGACAAAATGGAGGAATACGCCAGGGCGGAAGAGGACGCGCGGCGAAGGCAAGGTGACGACTCCGACACCAACCAGGCCGGAGCCTCGGCAAAAGCCGAAGATCCGCTGAAGGACGGTTCTTTGAAGGGAAAACGTAAGCAGGAGTCGTCCAGGGATACGCTCGACCGCAGGGATGCCTCGCACAAGGAGTCGTCCGATCGGCCCAAGCGCGGCCAGCAGAGGTCGAGGCGAAACCGGTACGTCCTCGACATTGAAGGCGGTTCCGACGAGGGCGCTCCCGCGGGCCGAGGCGGTCGGGGGCGCCGTGGCTGGGGGTGCGGCCGTGGCCGGGGCCGCGACGATAAAAGTCGTGGAGATTACGACGACCAGCACTAGGGACTCTGGTGCGTAGTCCACGGCCGCGGCAACCACGATACCCGCACCTGCACCTCCATCGCGGCGCTCCGCGATAGCGTCGCTAGGGACAGGAACCCGGAGACACGTCCGCCTGTGGTGGCCCACGTCCAATTCCCATACGAGGCCCCCATGCAGGTACAGGCGCAAGGGATGCAACCCCAGGAAGGCCCCTTGTGGATCCAAGCTCACGTACAACAGCCTCGGGAGGGCCTCCTGTCGCTGCAGGCCCCGGAGGCAACCCACCGCAGGGTCATTAACGTCATATCCGGAGGCTCTGCGCTGGAATTCGCCTCAGCACGGCAGCAGAAGGCCTATGCGCGAAGACTACATCACGTGGCGGCATACCCAGCGCAAGCACCGCCGGACTGGGCGCAGCACGAAGTCACATTCACACCCGACGACGCCCAAGGCGTGGACTTCCCTCATCAGGACCACCTGGTCATCCGGGTCACTATCGCGGGATGCGACGTGGGGCGTGCCTTGGTGGACGGCGGTAGCTCCGCGAACATATTGTTTGCGGCGGCCTTCGACCAGATGGGGATCCCTCGAAGCTGCCCAGGGCCCTCAGGAATCCCACTGCAGGGCTTCGGGGGACAGCCCCTGCGGGCGCTGAGCCAAATAGGTCTTCAAGTCTCCTTCGGCCAAGATAACAATGTACGGGCCGAAGATGCCACCTTCGACGTGGTCGACCATCCGTACCCCTACAATGCCATATTAGGGCGCCCAATCCTCAACTCCTTCGGCGCAGTACCACATCACGACTATCTATGCATGAAGATCCCGGGTCCCCGGACCATCATCATCGTCCGAGGCGACCAGGATATGGCCCGGCGCATCGAGCCAGGTACCAGGTACCCGCGTCGCGAAGCCCAGCGGCGCTCTTAGAGCTGGCGTCACAGCGCGGGCCATTCAGAGGCGCCTTGGCGGGCCCTGCGGATGTCTAGCGACTAGAGGCTTCGGCCGCACCAAGGACAAACGGTTAGTATATCCGCCCCCTGTAATTGCTTACCCGCGCAAATGGGGATGTAATGAAGATCGCCGTTTGCCAACAATCTTTCTTCATCACGCGCAAGTTCGCGGCGGAGGCGCGCGCAGGCTTGGCCAGCGCGCGCGTTCCCGCAGTATAAATCCAAGTCGCACGTTCGCATGTGCACTCGCCGTAGCCAAAGGTGACGGGCCTGAGTATAAACAAAGACGCACGTTCGCGTGTGCACTCGCCGTAGCCAGGGGTACGGGACTGAGTATAAATCGAAGTCGCACGTTCGCGTGTGCACTCGCCGTAGCCAAAGGTGACAGGCCTGAGTATAAACAAAGACGCACGTTCGCATGTGCACTCGCCGTAGCCAGGGGTACGGGACTGAGTATAAATCGAAGTCGCACGTTCGCGTGTGCACTCGCCGTAGCCAGGGGTACGGGACTGAGTATAAATCGAAGTCGCACGTCCGCGTGTGCACTCGCCGTAGCCAAGGGTGACGGGCCTGAGTATAAACAAAAGACGCAACGGGGGGACGCCCTCGCGCGCACCAGTCCACAGACTCTAAATAAGACGTAGCGTCGAGGTCTGCCTCCGCACGCGCGAGTCTCCGGACTATAAAGGAAGTCGTAGCGTCGAGGTCCGCCTCCGCACGCGCTAGTCCACGGACTCTAAATAAGATGTAGCGTCGAGGTCTGCCTCCGCACGCGCGAGTCTCCGGACTATAAAGGAAGTCATAGCGTCGAGGTCCGCCTCCGCACGCGCTAGTCCACGGACTCTAAAAGACGTAGCGTCGAGGTCTGCCTCCGCACGCGCGAGTCTCCGGACTATAAAGGAAGTCATAGCGTCGAGGTCCGCCTCCGCACGCACTAGTCCACGGACTCTAAATAAGACGCGGATGTTCTCCCTGCGCACTCTACGGAGTCTAAACAAGACGCGGATTCCGCGCATGCCGGGAACCTCGTCCCTGTGCATACTCTGCGGAGCATAAATAAGGCTACGGAGGCTCCCCACGCGTTTCGCAACGCGGGCGGAGGACACGAGTATTAATCGCAGCGGAGCGAGGCTCACCCTCGCGTACTGCGGGAGGTGAGCGCAGCGCGCGTTGACGAAGACACAGCGCGCCAGAGGCTACCCCCGCCATGAGGAGCAAGAGGAGCGGAACGTGCGCGCACTTCCACCCTCGCCCCCGCCAGTCTACGGACTATAAAAAGGTGAAGCGTCGAGGTCCGCCTCCGCACACGCCAGTCCACGGACTATAAAAAGGCGAAGTGCCGAAGTCCGCCTCCGCATACGCCAGTCTACGGACTATAAAAAGGTGAAGCGTCGAGGCCCGCCTCCGCACACGCCAGTCCACGGACTATAAAAAGGCGAAGTGCCGAGGTCCGCCTCCGCACACGCCAGTCCACGGACTATAAAAAGGCGAAGTGCCGAAGTCCGCCTCCGCACACGCCAGTCTACGGACTATAAAAAGGTGAAGCGTCGAGGCCCGCCTCCGCACACGCCAGCCTATGGACTATAAAAAGGCGAAGCGTCGAGGTCCGCCTCCGCACACGCCAGTCTACGGACTATAAAAAGGCGAAGCGTCGAGGCCCGCCTCCGCACCCGCCCGTCTATGGATGGTAAAAAGGTGAGGTGCCAAGGACTGGCCCCGCAAGCGCCGTTCTAAGGAACCCTTGCGCGACTACTTCGCCAACGGCGCGCGTCGAGCGTGGAGAGCCCGTCCCCGCGCAGCATGTGGCGTACCGGTGAACCCGAAGCGGCATCAACACACAGCGCATATCTTAAGATGACTAGAAAATTTGCATATCGGAAAAATCACACAAGTACAAAGGTCCGGCAGCATCCTTGCCGTTCTAAGCCGCTATCCCGCGGGCTTGTCCTTAACGCGCGCTAAAGCTGGGGCCTCGCTCGAAGAAGGCCGGCTTGCCCAAAAGTTCAACGACTCCTCGGCCCTTTGCCAGCGTCGAAGGCGCCGCCGGGTCGCAAGGCCAGACGCGAGCAGTCGCCCCCAGTAAGGGAGCTGCCCGAGATGAAGGCAAGTAATCAGTTCGTGAAGCAAACACGCACTTTATTCATTCAATTAAGGGGCAGATGCTACAACGCACGCCCACACCTAGCCACGTTGGCGCCGCACCTGTGAGCCTTCGGCATCTTTGGAGGCCTCCGCGACACCCTCGTCGCGCCGCGGGACCTCAGCGCCGCCCTCGTCGCGCCGCGGGACTTCATCCAGAAATTGGCCGAGGCTCCCCCCACCACGAAGGGACTTCCGAAGCTCGACCTCCGTGGCGGCTATCCCGGTGTAGTCCCAGATGCGCTCGTAGAAGCATTTGACGGGGCCGCGAACGACACGGACTTCACCGGACATCACTCCGGCCCCGCTAGGCATCTCCAGCTGAGGGTTCTCCAGCTCGGCGATGTGCGTGCAGCCGCGGTGCCGAAGGAGGGCGCACACCAGGCACGACGCCACATAGGCACAGTGGTCGCCAAAGGTCGTCGCAGCCCCGCGCGCAACGTCGGCGGCGTCATGGATCCAGCGAAGGGCCCGCAGCAACTCCTCCGGGCCGAAGGCGTGGTCCGGCACTCCAGCTACAAGCCTTTGGAGGTGGACTTCCAGCATTTACAGGGCGTCCCACGCAACCACCGAGGCGTCGCCAAGCGTCTGGTTACGCTCCGCTAGAGTCAAGGCAAGCTCGCCTTTTTCCTTCTCTAGCGAGGCGACCTGTTCCAGGAGCCCGTCGCGCTCCGCCGCAAACTTCTGTTGCGCAGCTTCCGCGGCCGACTCCCGCGCTGACGCAACAAGTCCCTCGGCGTGTGCCCTCGTTTCGGCGCATTCCGTTTCCAGCTGGCGGATGCGGGCGTCCTGGGCAGAGCGGGCTCCAGAAGCTTCGCGTAGCTCCTCCTCGGCGGCCCGCAGCCTATCCTCGAGCGCCTTTCGGCCACGAGCATAGGCCGTTTGCAAGGCCTGCCCCAGCACAAGTGTCTGCAGACGGGAAAGACTTAGCAAGATCAGCCAGCACAGGCATTGTCGCATGAGTACTTACCCTCACCCCAGACACCTCGAAGGCGTCTTCGAGGCGCCCTGCCCCATAGGCCTGCAGCACTTGCGGGTCGACGCTGGTGGCCGCGTCACTCACAATCCCGCGCCACGCCCTCAGCGTCTCCGGGGGCGGCACGAAGTCCGCAGGGCTTACGCGCGCGGAGGTCCCGTGGTCCACCAAGTGCTCCCCCTCCGGAATGAGCAGCGCTGCAAACAAGGTTGCAGGTGAGCACCGCAAGGCATGAAAGAATACACCAGAGTAAGCTAAGCCACCCTACCTTCGGTAGCAGAAGGAGGGTCTCGGGGACTCGCCCCCTCATCCTCGGGCGGGGCGGCGGTGGCGTATGCCCCCGCAGAAGGAATGGTCCCGCCGCGGGCAGAAGCCTCCGCGTTCGGGGCAGGTGACGGCTGTCCTTGCGCGACGGGCGGCGTGGCCAGAGGGGCGGAAGGCGCATATGCCGCAGGGTCTCCGGCATTTGCACTGAAGTCCCACAAGCTTCTGACGCCCGTGGCCACGACGAATCCCCGCGGTGTCCGGTGGAGCTCCGGCCGCACACACGGCCGTTTAGCCGGGGCAGCCAGCAGCGATACTACCCCCGCAGTCGCGGCTGGGGAAGCCCCCGCGGTTGCAGCGCCCGGGGGCAAACGTTTCGCGGTGGCAATTGTCGCAGGGGGCACCTCGTTTTCTGCCGCTGTCGGTAAAGGCAGCATGGCTCCGTGCGCCCCCGTGGATGGCGCCTCCGGCACCACAGCGGCCACGGCCGGAGGCTCCACCTCAGCATCGCCGGTCTGCACGGGTTCCGCCTCGGCGACTTCGGTGGGCGGCAAGACTTCCCCCCTCCGGCTGCTCGCAGCAAACCTGCCATCGGGGGCGCTCGCCGAAGATACCTCGCCTTCGGCATCCGCGCCACCCAAGCCTGAATCGGCATACCTCGCCGAGTCCGACTCCGCATCCGCCGCGCCCTCGGGAGCACTAGCAGCTGCACTAGCAGCTGCCGCGCGGCAGGCGCCCCGCTGCGGCCCCTCTTCCGAGACGGCGCCTTCTTCTTCTTTGCCGCACCGTCGTCGGGATAGCAGACGCCTCACCAGCACCGCCTCGGCGATAGCAGACGCGCGCTGCTCGTGCTCCCTGCCGGTGTACGGCCTTAGGAATACGCGCGCGGCTTGCTCCGCCTCCTCCAAGCAAATCCCTGAAGCAACGGAGATAGCATCAACATATAACGCATTTCGCGTGAACAAAGGAGAGACGCGGTCGAGGCTTACGAAGACTGGAGGGTGCCGGCAGAAAGCAGATCGATGACGAAACATTATCGTCTCGACGCCTCTCGGCGGCAAGACGCCAGTCGCGGGCAAGCGGGGCCACGCCGTACATCACGTACTCTTCGGCGAGGTCGCGCATGTTGAGGCGGGCGGCCACGCCTACGAGCCGCCGAGCCCTCCGCCTGTCCTCGTCACCGAGCGTCCGGCCGGGCGAGGGCTTGAACGCGATCGGTCGGCCTGTGCACCCAATGCCGCTCCCGCTCTCCAAACGGTGGTAGAACCACCGCTTCATCCAGCAAGACTCCCACTTCCCGCGAGTTGAGTTCGCAGGGAAGAGCTTCTTGCACGACGGACGAAGAATAAACGTGACGCTACCGAAGCTCGACAGCGTCCCGTCCTTCCGGTCCTTGGGCTGGCACCGTGCCTCGTGAAGATAGGCGAACAGCGAGGCGCTGGGCCAACACGCCCCTGAGCGCAAGGCCCAGCTATACACCGCAAGCCGGGCCACGGCGTTCGGAGTCAGTTGCGCCAGCTCCAGCCCGAAGGTCCGCAGCACGTCGCCCACGATAGCCGCCGCGGGGATGCGGAGCCCCGCGTCGAAAAAGGCAACGAACACGACCGCCTCCGACCTCTCGGGATGCGGTTCCGTCTCATCGGCGGCGGGCAATCGCACCTCCTGGCGCTCGGACAACTTCCCCGTGCGCAGAAGCCCTTGGATCGTCTTCTCGGTCACGAGCGAGGGGCCTACCTCGCCGGAGAACGTGCCTTCCTCCTCCCCCACCAACCACTCCTTGTCCGCCGCCGCCGGGTCGCGCTCTTGGAGCGTGTATTTCACCTCCAACAACGAAGACCACCGGTGAATGCCGCAGACACCACCCGCCTGACCACGCTTGCCATCAGACGCCATTGCTTCTCCGGGAAGGAGGCCAGCGGCAAAAAATACTACGTGAGTATGGAAGGCGGCGCAAGCAAGAAGGGGGCGTACAACTGCGGGGGCGCGGTCGCGGGGGCTACTTTAAGCCACCTCGCCCCAGTACCAAAGCGTCGCGACGGCCCGCGTGCGGGACGCGACCGCAGTCGTACAAAGGCCTGTCCAGCGCTGTTCCCCATACCCAAAGCTGAAAGGCCACGACCACGAGCGCCAAGGGTCGTCACAGCACGACGCTCCCTAGCCGCTATTAAAGGCGGACTAATGGGCCAGGGGATCACAACAGCATCGGCGCTGCGCCATTCGTCGTCCGCCCCGTGTCCCCCTTGCCTAGGGAAGAGGCGAGCGGCCGCGAGCACGCAACCGTCCACATCCCGCCGCGCACCAGTCATAAGCCGCCACGTGCCCCGTGCGCGCCGAGGCGGGTCGCACGGTATAGGCACCTTTACAGCGCAAGACCGCATCGCGAGATCTCAAGTCACCGCACGCGTGGCGATGTTCGCGACGCAAGGTCGCCAGCTCCGCTGCCACCCGTTCGAAGGGTAGGGGACGGAGCGCGCGCGTCTACTTCGGCTGGGCGCCAGCTCCGCTGCCACCCGTTCGAAGGGTAGGGGACGGAGCGCGTGCGTTTACTTCGGCTGAGTGCCAGCTCCGCTGCCACCCGTTCGAAGGCTAGGGGACGGAGCGTGCGCGTCTACTTCGGCTGGGCGCCAGCTCCGCTGCCACCCGTTCGAAGGGTACGGGACGGAGCGCGCGCGTCAACTTCGGCTGGGCGCCAGCTCCGCTGCCACCCGTTCGAAGGGTAGGGGACGGAGCGCGCGCGTCTACTTCGGCTGAGGGCCAGCTCCGCTGCCACCCGTCCGCAGGGTAGGAGACGGAGCGCGCGCGTCTACTTCGGCTGAGCGCCAGCTCCGCTGCCACCCGTTTGAAGGGCGGGGACGGAGCGTGCGCGTCTACTTCGGCTGGGCGCCAGCTCCGCTGCCACCCGTTCGAAGGGTACGGGACGGAGCGCGCGCGTCTACTTCGGCTGAGGGCCAGCTCCGCTGCCACCCGTCCGCAGGGTAGGGGACGGAGCGCCAGCTCCGCTGCCACCCGTTCGAAGGGCGGGGACGGAGCGTGCACGTCTACTTCGGCTGGGCGCCAGCTCCACTGCCACCCGTTCGAAGGGTACGGGACGGAGCGCGCACGTCTACTTCGGCTGAGCGCCAGCTCCGCTGCCACCCGTTCGAAGGGCGGGGACGGAGCGTGCGCGTCTACTTCGGCTGGGCGCCAGCTCCGCTGCCACCCGTTCGAAGGGTACGGGACGGAGCGCGCGCGTCTACTTCGGCTAAGTGCCAGCTCCGCTGCCACCCGTTCGAAGGGTAGGGGACGGAGCGTGCGCGTCTACTTCGGCTGGGCGCCAGCTCCGCTGCCACCCGTTCGAAGGGCGGGGACGGAGCGCGCGCGTCTACTTTGGCTGGGCGCCAGCTCCGCCGCCACCCGTCCGAAGGGTGGGGGACGGAGCGCGTGCGCCTACTTCGGCGGGGCGCCGCAAAGGCGGGGGTCTTGTCCCGCAAAGTCTGCCTCGTTTTCCTTAATAGGCCACCTACAGTGCATCAACATAAAAGGTAATGCCGGCGGGCTCCATCAGGAATGCCGACTGTAGGTAGGCCTGTTAAGAAAAACAGGGCAGACCTTGCTGTCGCCTGCGGAAGCGCGGTGCGGGAGCAGGAAGCGCAACTGGCTGTCGATAACCGGCGCTGACCAAGTGTAACATCCTAAACTTTTTAAATTTGAAAATATGGAGTTTGAGTTATTTTTGTCTATTATATTATTTGAATTTGGATTTTCATGGTATTTTTAAATTCTTATTGAGCTCTCAAAAGTTAAAGAAATTCAATAAAGACCAAAATCAAAATCAATAATATTAATGCTACACATAAGAATATACAAATAAAGGAAACTTAAAATCTAAATTAAGAATCTGAAAAGATGATCCAGAAAAGAAAGGGGAGAGAAATAGGCCTAAAATATAAAAGTTTATTTTTAACAATGACATGAGTAACAGGGGAAATAAATAAATTAAATACCAAAAATGGTTGAAAATATTTTTATTAAGTCCAGAAGGTCCTCATGAGCTTCTGTGAAATTTTCTGAAATTTTTGGAAGTAATTTCAGATTTTTCTGAGATTTATTCAATTAACTGCGCATTTCTGAAAATCCTGAAAAATAAAATTGAAAAATCACCCTCCTTCTCCCCCTCGGGCCGACACCTGGCCGGCCCGATGCGCGACGCGTCGCCCGCGCCCTCCATCGCGCGGCCCAGCTTCCGTGGGCGCAGCACGCGCCGCTGCCATGCGGGCCCGCATCTCGCCCGCGCCTCTCCTCTCGCTGCCGCGTGGCCCCGCGGACGCTCGCGTGCGCAGCGCGCCCGCTCTCACTGCGCGATGGACCGCCCTTCCCCGCTTTCTCTCCCTGCCCGCGGGCCCGAAGCCTCACCGCTCCCTCGCTCCTCTCCCCGCTGACAGCGGCCCCGCCTTCACCCGCGCCACTTCCTCTGGCCGGTGGACCCGCTTCCCCCGCGCCTCGCGTCTCGCTGCCACCCGCCCCCACGCGCCAGTCGCTCTTTCCCCGACCGGTGGCCCGCCTCGCCCCCGCGCCCCTTTCTCTGGCTGGTGGCCCCGCCCGCGTCTTCTTCTCCTTCCTCCTCTTCTTCTCCACGCGCCAGCACTGCCCTCTCGCTCGTGTTGCTCCTCCGCCGCAGCAAATCCTCTGCGCTCCCTCTCTCACCTCGCGGGCAATTTAAAAACCAGCTACAGGAGGGGGGACTCACCTCTCCCGCCACCTCTCCCCTACAAAATCCCGGCGGGATTTGGTTCATCTCCCCCGCCGGAGTGAGCAGGGCAGAGGCCGGCGCTGCCCCGCCACGTGCCTCCCCCTTCCGGCTATAAAAGCCCATCCCGGAAGTCGCAAACGCGCTGCTCTACTCCCCTCTTTCCCCCTCTGCGAGAAATTGAGCCGAGAGCCCCTTAATTCCCCGCCGGCCATTCCTTCTTCCCCAACTCCGGCGCCGCCCTCCCCGCCGATTCCAGCCGTCCCCGAAGCCAACCCAAGCTCCTGGAGCTTCGCGGGAACAAGGCGAAGCTGTCCCCGCCTTCCCCCGCACCTCCCGAAGCCCGTACCCCGCCGTCACCGGAGCTCCCGCCCGAGCCTCCGCCGTCGCACGCCGCCAGCCTTCTCCGGTGACCGTCGCCCCCGGCCGTCTACACCAGAAGCATCGCCATCACGCGGAGGTTACATTCCACGCAACCCCGGACCCTTCCTGGCAGTCCTCGCCGCCGGCCACCGCCGTCCTCTTCTTCCTCTGCCCGGCCGCCTCCGCGAGCTACCTCAAAAGGGTAAGCTGCCCTTATAGGGTAGGCAAAGCCTCCCCGCCCACTTGGTTACTTCCGCTCACTCTTCCCTTCCCCGCTCCCGCGGCGCGCGTTCGAGCCCCGCTCCGCGCCTGCGGTCGAGCGTTTCTTTTTAATTCCACCCGCTGACAGCTGGGCCCCGTCTGTCGGCGCCACCCGCTAACAGATGGGTCCAGGGCCCCTGGGTCCCACATGTCATACACACGTGTTAAAGAATATAATAAAAATATTAAAAGATTTAAATAACCTGTGGGACCCACTGTCAGAGATTTTTGAATTTAACTGAACCGAAATATTCAAAGGAGCATAACTTATTCATTTTAACTCCAAATTGGATGAGACAAATTTCTAAATTCATATAAATTCAAGATCTGTCCAGTGGAACTGAAACCATAAATTAACATATTGCGTAAATAAATTAACATATTGCGTAAATAAATTACCATAAATTTTTGGTGATATTTAATGTGGTTTGCGTAAATAAATTGAAAAGACTAAATATTAGTTAAGACGTTGATAAAGAGGAATAACTTTGGCTAAACATCTAAACTTAGTAAAGATGCTCTTAAATCATAAATTAAAACATAAGTTCAATATTTATCATAATGTCACCTAATAAATCTCAGTGATGTACCTTACTAAATAGAATAATAGAGTACTACCTTGTACAGAGATCTCTGCCTAGATTGTAACACCAGCTTATTTCATATATAACTATAGATTAATTATCACATATGAATAAGTAATATTTAACTCAAGGACTAAAAGTTAATTAAAGGCATTAGTAAAGAAAAGTATCCTTGGTTGGTATTGAAATTTAGTAAAAGGATGTCCATTGAAGTTAGAGACATTCATAAGCAAATGAATATAGATAAATAGTTAGAAAAATGTTGATGACGTATATGCGCCATTAGTAAATATGTTAGTTCAATTTTTAAACACCTTAGGCCTTATTGAAAATATAAACCCTAACATTAACATATTGCCAACCCGAAATCTGAGGTAGTAGTTTTAATTTAGTAGAGGTAATAAAATGTAATCATGTGTAGCAGATTTGAATAGTAAAAGGATGCAAAAGTAACCATCTAAAGTATGACTATCATTCCTACATCCCTAAAAGGCCATATTAATATAGAGATACTAAAATATAATAGCACTAGGGCATCGGGCATTAAAATGACCTATCTAATATAAATAAACATTCCAAAGTAAACACTTAATCAAAAACTTAATAAAGGTATCCAAGTGTTATAATACTTTTGACTAAAAGATTTATAGAATAAGTACAGATCTCATCCATCAGCCCAGTTTGCCTTTACCTAAGTTGCAAGGAAAACTTACCTGAAGATAAAATTTATACATTAAACTCCTGCACCAGTCTATAGGTATAACCCGACTCATGGAACTTCCTTGATATATATAAAAATAATGAAAGAAACTATTAATAAAAGGTCAAGACATCATTCTCTGCCACCAGCCTTGCCTCAAATTACCCAAATCACCCAATAACTCATAATAATACAAAAGTTGAATTTATTTGGAGTTATTTGGATCTTTTGAGTTATTTGCTTTCTTTTTGGATTCAGTCGTTTGTCGCGTAATTAGAAACTGAAGTTCGAAGATTCCACGGATCAAGCGAGATCAAGAGCGAAGCGAAGAAAAGATCCGAAGCTCAAGAGAAAGCATTGCATGAGCTCAAGACCGCGGTAAACTGCGACCAAGGCGAGTCAATACTTTGATCATGTTGAACCAACATTTCTGCAAATTACTTTGTTTTAAATTAACAAATTGCATTGCTGTTATTTTTATGCAAATGCATGCTAAATTTGATATTCTAGTTATATGCCATTGTTTACCTTGAATAATATTACCCCCTCCTTTGAGTATTTGAATGTGTGAACCTTGTCGCCCTAGCAAAATTATAATAGTAATGTTTTAAAAATAAGTCCCTAGCTATATGCTATGCTTAGTTTTGCATAGATACTCAGGGGGCGCTGAAATGCCCCATACATCATGATTGCTTTTAATGATGAGAAAAGGGTTTGGGCAGTCATGACGGGAATGACTGGTATATGTTGGTATGATTACGTTATGTTCCCAAAAACCCCAACATGCTTGAATATCTGGGCGGATTGGTTCGAGGGTGTGTGAGTGTGGTGCAGTGGAAGCACAAAGTGGGTTAGCGGTAGACCGCCCAGATAACCCTAAGGACTGAATCTCGTGATGACCTCCCAGTGTACCATAGTACAACCACAAGCTGGCAAAATGTAGGCAGGGTTAACTAATTTGTATGGCTCTAAGGTGGTTACGTGAAGGTGTGAACACGAGCAAAGGGATGGATGGTCGCATCCCCGCCTTTGCCCGTGATGGCTCACGGGGGACCCTTCTCGAGGGATGTGCGCATCCTACAGAAGGCAGAACCTAGCGGGCGTAACCACAGTAGGACTATACATTGTAAAGGCCCTGTGATAGTCTACTCAACCGCATGGCTAAGGAATCATGTAGGGCAACGAGCAGATTTATCTCTTGTGGGTAAAGTGTGCAAACTCTGCAGAGTCTAAAACTATTCGAATAGCCGTGCCCACGGTCAAGGGCGGACATGGGAACTTAACCAGATATAGTTCTATTTCAAAAATGCTTTGTGGGTGGGAATGGAAAAGTGGAAGGGCGATGGACTGCCCTAGTTTGGAATTGTCCTGGGTGTCGTCCCAGTGGTAAGTTAAGCGGCTATAACGCTGAAGAATTGCTATATGGTGCAGATGCTATGTAACGGTGGATGGAATCTAGATCGCTATTACTATTGCATATTGTGAACATTATGCTTTTGTTCAAAATGCTAGGTCTCAGGAATTTTTAAGTAATTGTATTCAAAAGCACTCTTCGCAAAAATAAAATAAACCTAAGCCATCCTTGATTAGCCATACATGTTATATATTGCATTCTGTGTGTTGGCTCGCTGAGCACAGGGTCGGAGTGCTCACGCTCGCTTTTGCGACAAAATTCAGAATCAAGATTCACATCACCGCGCCTCAGCAACAAGATTGGACAAGATGGCAGATAAGATGAAGATATCAAGGGCTAGGTCGCGAACCTCCAGTTGGCTGCCTGTGGGCATGTCCTGAAGGTCCCACTTGTGTGCTTCGTTCTTCCGCTGCTGCAATTTATTGATTTCGGCCTAATCGGCCCATGAGTAAGTTTATTATTTTAATTATGTTTCCGCATGATATGTACTTTGATATTCAGAACTGTAACTGTGTGCACTATCTACTGATCCAGGGAATAGTGCAGTTAAACACAGTAGATTCCGGATTGTAAAATCTGGGTCTGACACGAAGCTCCCAAGCTCACAATATACGCAGGAGCAACGCCGCACCAGCGCCATATATATACCCCATCAGCAGGGGAGCCAACCGGCGGAAGGCCAATCGGCAGAAGTCCAACTGCCGGGAGTCCGCCGTCATTTTAATGGTCACGACGCCTCAAACGCCCGCACCGCGCCAAGCACGCTTCACCACGTGGACGACCGGAAGACCGAGCATCGCAGCACGTCCCTTATCACTTAAGGCTCATGCGGCGGCTCAGGGGCCTGCTACGCTGACCTGTGCCAGTGCAACCCCCCCGGCACGCGTCTACTTCGGCTAGGACCACCTCCGCCGCCGCCTGTTTGAAGGGTGAGGGATGGAGCGCGCGCGTCTGCTTCGGCTGCAGCGCAGCCCCGGGTCAAGTTTGGAAAAGTTCATAGGCCGTGGGGACGGAGGGGGCCAAAGGACTCGGCAACATGGCTTCGGCCCCGTGAAACCCTTTACCATGAGAGGCTCCTGTCGTAGGGGTGGCCCCCACCTAAACCCAGCAGGCCTGGTAGGAGATTGTAAGGCCCAGAATAGGCCATGTGTAATGACATAACTGCCCCCAGAGGGGATAACCAGATGTAAGGGTATAACTGTAAAAGCACTCCTCATGTGTATATATATATGAATACAGGCCATGGGGAGGGGCAAGCCATTATACTCATCTCCATCACTCTCCACTACCATCTCTCTCTCTTTGGCCTGTAGCCACAACAATAGGCTTCCGCATCTTGCAGCTCCCAGCGTTGGCCTTATAGCCAGTGGATCTTCCAGGTGGCTATGCGATAAAGTTCTTGCAGAAAACTTCATCTTAAGCCTCTGCAACTTGTATAATATCAATCAATTCAGCATACTCCTTGTAGCCGTCTTGACAATAGTTACGTGCAGACTGCACTGCATTGGGGTGGAGAGGATCTTCTCAATCTTCTGCTCATCTATGACCTGCTAGCCACATAGTTGAAGATTTATACAAATTCTGTGCAGTGCAGAGTTGTACTCCCCAACTGTCTTGAAGACAGCAAATCTCAGTCGGATCCATTCCTTCTCTGCCTGAGGAAGAATGGTGTACTTTAGTTTCTCGAATCACGTCTTTAGTGCAGTCCATAAGGCTAGCATGCTCTTCTCTGCCATATACTCATTCTTGAGTGTAATGCAGAGGTGATGCCTGAGGAGTGAAGTGCCTGATCATTTTTCCCAGGGTTGGGTTTGGCATCCTCCGATGTACCAATCCCAATGGCAGTTCAGAGTTTCTTGGCTCCAAGTACGATCTCAATATCAGAAGCCCAAGTCAAGTAGTTTTGCCCGTGTTGGGCCAGCTCCTTGAACTCTCGGTTTGTGATACCTATCATTTATATGTGCATAAAAGGAATATATAAATCTACTACAGGTAAACATGCATGAAATAAATTGGATAATGGTACAAAAGGTTCTCTTAATGTTTCAAATTTTCCATTCATTTTTCTATAGTTTTACTGTTAATTTAAGTGATTAAAGACAATTTAAATAATTACGATTAATCAAAACAGTGAATAAATACAGAAAAACACAGAAAATAATAGTAATGATGCTAAACATGCTTCAAATGCTAAAAATAATTCAAAATCTGAATTCTTGAGGCTCTTTTATCCTGGAATATGATTTTTCAATAAATTCTGTAATTTCCGAGGGTTAATCCACTAAAATTTAGTTATGTGAAATTTTTTATGTAATTTACCAATTTTTCGAGGGCCCTTTTGCAAAATTCAAGAGTGGCCCCCTTCACCCTTTTTATTTCTTTTTTTCTTCCTGCCAGGCCCTTTTTCTTCCCCGGTCCACTCCGGCCCATTCCCTTTAGCCCACTACCAGCCGGCTCAAAAAGAGGGGAGGGGTCTATTCATGCGTCGTGGCGACGGGCGTGCCTGTGGAGGGTCAACGACCAAGACAGGCTACGTGACGGGTGCTCGGGCGGTAGTTGGAGTGGATTTGCACCGTAAAAAATAATCTAGAAAGTAAAAATTTGTAGAATTTAAAAAATCTAGATAGGCAATTTGATCTACGAGTGTTTCGATAATTACTTTCAATCCACCAGAGCGATTCGTGATGATAACATGTTGAGGAACCGTCGCTGGCGAGTCCAGTCCGAGCAATTGCTCCTAGACAGATGGTGGATCAAAACATAGACAATATAAAAACAAATAATAAATTAAATACAGAGAGATAGGGAGAACTCCTTTCTTTATTGCTTTCTTCTCTAAAACATACAAGTTACAATCATTAGGTCCTTCTATTTATGGACTAAAGGATAAGGTGTCCACCATAAGTCAAACTTGCAGATCTAGATTTCCTAACAGAAAAGACCTAACTGGCTAACCCAACCAAGCATTCTGCCATGTTACCAACCAAACAGCCTATTTGTCTTCCCTTAAACTGGGGAGAAATAGGTGCACACTTGCACAGTGTACTTAATACCATAAAGAGATCCAAGTATCAAACCATAACCATCACGATCTTTTCCTGCCAACCCATTAGTAAATAGCATGCAACAATGAAATAATGGCCAATATCTTTTTGTATATAACTTTCCTCAAATAAATAAATAGAACGATTTCTCCGTAGTCATTTCAAAATAACTTATCATGATGACCTTTTTAAAATAGTTTATCGACATTCGATTCGTTCATATAATCGCTCGTACTAGTACCAAAAACGATAAATTACAACCATGAAACATAAACCACAGTTAAAAAGAACCCACCAAGTATGCAGTAAAAACTCAAACATGCTGCCACCAATTCACTACTAGTAGATCAACAGCTTTGCACTGAGCTCTCCAGAAATATCGCTCTTTTCCCCATTCAAGAGAACCGATTCCATCAGATCACCGATGCATTTTCCGACAAGCCCAAGTTCCAGGCGACACAGCGTCCAATGTCCAGGTCCCGTACTGGGCAATGGGCTGAGCCAGCACTTGTAACTTGTCGGACACCGTGACAACTGACAAGGTCACAGAGCACTGATTCACATTCCCTACAAACTACAGCTAAGTTCAGACAGCAGGATTCAGAGATAAATGAACAGGTTACAGGGAACAACGTCCAATGACAAAGTAATATCTACAAACAAGCATCAACCAGATACTAGTATTTTTTTTCCTCACAGGAACCGTTTTCCTTCAGAGAAGGGGTTAGTAGTATGCAACAAAAACAAAGTATTCAGAAGATGCGGTATGTATCCATATAAGTATATAAGCAACCCATCATGCATTATCCATTATCTTGGGGGTATGATGTTCGACGATGTATTATTGTCGAACACTCACACCACTCATTATTCTCTCCAATCTCCATCAATTCAAGCTGGGCAATCAACGGGGAAAAAAAGAACAAATGGTATATGTGAAAAATCTAGCAACCAGCGGAGAGGGTGCACACCCTGCGCTGGATGAGGGTCCGGCACGAAGGGCACTCCTTCATCCTTTGCTTCTCATGGAGGTCATTGCATTTCACGCAGACCACCTGGTGGGCGCAAGGGAGGAAGACAACGGACATCTCCTCATTCAAGCACATGACACACTCCCGGTCCCGCTGTATATTGTCAAAATCGAGATCCTGGGGTACTGCTATCTTGGCCAAAATTTGAGCATTGCTGTTCTTCCTCCCTTCAGAAAGACGCAAAGCATAGGTTTTGTTGTCTGTTCCCCACTTGGGAGCATCAACCTTTGAAGAGTCCAAGGATGCCTTCAGCTGCGAAATCTGCTGCTCAAGAGCACGGATCTCACTCTTGTATCTTTGCATATCATTCTCGGCTTGAAGATGCAGCAAATTCTCTCCCGACCTCAACGATGTCTCAATCTGATCCATCTCTTTCCTCTCTGATGTTACACGGGCAATTGCCTCCTTCTTCCCAGCCTCTTCTTGTCTCCATCTTGACTGCAAGTATTCAAAGGACGAAAGTCATGAAACAGACCAAAGATGATGTACAACGGTTCAGGTAAAATCAAATTGCGTAAATGGCAGAGAGAAAGAAAGCAACCTTCAAATACTTAACCAATTTCATACAACAAGCATTAGTAGTTAGATCCACAGTAATTCAACTCCAACTTTGGCAAACATGATATGTGCAATCAACTAAACATGAACTCAACGACTATTGAAAAGTTGATTGCAAGCACACAAGCTTCATTTTCTTTAAGCCTCTACGAGGAACTGGTCATATTGGCCAATAAGATAATGGACTTTATACAAGAATCAGGATAGTTCGCCACAACCCAGCTTTACTAGCAGTCTAGCCTAGGCCACCTTCTTTACTATCAATCACTGCCCAGACAAACTTACCTAGGAAAATACAAGGCTTTTCCTGTTTTCCTCCTAAGCAGTAACCTGTATTTACATCCCAGTATCTGAAAGATGGTGAATATAGAAAGGAAGGCTTTGATCACATGACATGAATCGACAAATCAATGGTTAGAGAAGCTGCAGAGGTGCTAGTGAAGAAATGGCATTGTTTTTATCTGTTTAGATTGTAAAACTTACCAAATACCATCTATAAAAATGTAATCATATCAGAACTTTATTTAACTCTATCAACATTAGACAAATGGCTATGTTTAAGTGACAGAACAAAGATGCGATGCCATATTAAAGCTCAAGTAGCTTTCTTCCTGAAAATCAAGCATGTGTGCATGAAATGCTAAGTGTGTTTAGAGCATTCATAGTTATGACAACCAATTTAGCTACCATTTATTATGTGAACATCTAATATCCCCAACCCTTTGGGTGTGAGCACAAAAAAAAGAAAAATAAAGTAAATAAATAAACAAAACTTAGGAAGTGAAATCTTACGATTATTGATTAATACGACCATGGCATTTAGCTGTTAAACTTGCCCAAAAAAATATCATCATCTATTAAAGCATATACTGGAGGGTTGAATACAAAACAGAAACACTCCACACACAACAGATAGTACGATGTCCTTCCATATATATTACTAGTTTCAGTGCCACCAATCATCAGATTTAGTGATTTATGCAAAGGTTTACTTCCCCTGTATAAGAACTGACCTAACTATACGTTTGTAGTCAACTGGAGTCAGCAACTCTAGACAGCAAAAGAATTTCTGATTCAAAAAATTGTGGAGATATTTCAATTATTACAGGAAACACATGAAATAAAGATTGATCTTAACTCTTAAGTCAAATGATTTGAGCTCACATGTGTTTCATGAAATATTATTAACTTCCCCTTACAAGAAGATTATGAGCAGGTAAACATAAAGCAGTAAGTACCTGCAGTTGGTGTTTCTGCTCTTTAGCATGCTGAAATTGTTCCTGGACCCAAGATAGTTTGCTCTTTTCGGTTGCAAGCTCCTTTTGCAACAGGGCTCTCTCAGATTCCCACTGCTGAGACCTTTTAAGAGTGTTCTCAACCATCTTTGAAAGCTCCACAAAATTTTCTGCGGACTCTGCCGCATGACGCTTTGTGGCTTCCATCTGTATCCTGAGTTGTGCGTTCTCGGCATCACGTCTACGAGCAGAAGCATCTGCCTTCTCCAGCTGTGTGTTCGCCCTAGAAATTGCAGACTCCATCTCTAAAAGCTTCTTCCGGGTGCTCTTTTCCAGATTGTGCCTATCTTCTTGGAGGCGGTCTGCCTCTTCCTTCTCTTTCCTAAGTGACTGAAGCTCCTCCTTCTCCTTGGCAAGTCGGCGTGTGACCTGCATCACCTTCTCCTGAGCCCAGTCTGTCCAGTCCGTCATATATGCTTGCAACTCTTTCTGCCTCTGGACAAGAATCAAGACCATTTCATCCTTTTTATCTTGTGGAATCCAGACCTTCTGATCCTCATCATATGAAAAGTTAATTTTGCTACTGGAGTCCATAGCCTCAGTATTGGAATCATGATTGAAAGATGGAGCAGAACCATCACTTGAGGATGGCAATGACAATGATAGATCTGTGCTAGCAGCCGGTGCTGGGTTAGTGTTATTGGTCGGCTTGGTGTCAAATGAAGTGGAAGGAAGGGCACCAGTAAAAGAAAGGTCAACTGATACTTCTGATCCCGTGATGCTTGTAGCATACGCTTTGCCAACTTTTGATGAGCCTCTCAAGCTGCCAGCAGTAGCATCTGGAAGCGGCCTGCACTTCCTGTCCACTGCTGCACTACCTGAAGAGCTATGCTTGCCGGACCTAAGAGATCCTTTAGAGCCCAATGCTCGGGAACTCTTATCAAAGCTCATCAATTTCTGCTCCCTCTTAGAGCTCCCCCTCTTGATAGAGAATGGCTTATCATCCTTCACAGATTCTGTCGCAACAGCAACAAATGGTTGGTCCTCTGAATGATTGGGCATAGCAGCCGGGTGTTCCTTTGGCTTAAGATTTGGGATCACACACTGCATCTTGCCAGAGGCAGATGGCTTGCTACTCGGCACATTCGGGCTTGCTGGTGTTGTGGATGAATCAGCTTTCACAGCATTGCAAGAACTGGGTGGCACTGGGGTAGATTTTCCGCGGAAAGTAACACCAGTCTGTGGGTTGGTAATAGAAACTGATAAATCGGAACTTGAGCTGGGTTCATAGTTCCCCACAGCTGGCTGGGCAATAACTTGAGTACCCACTGCCGAGAGGGAAGCAGTGCTGTAGTCCATGGCACAGGCATGGGCTACATTCATGTCTGACATGAGCAGGCAAAACATCACATCGCCTGTGGTGTAGAATGGCTGTGCCTCATTGACCACCGCAACCAAGCTACCGAGCACGGCCCGCTCAATCCTCCTCATGTCCTTAACAGAGGCGCCCTCCCTAGGCAACATGTCCCCCTCAGTCTTGAGCACCTCAACCGCTGCCTCACCGAACCCAGCAAGGCTCTCCCTCCAGCTGTACTGCATAGCTGCCCGCACCACGGCAGCCCGTGCGGCAGCCTCTGAGTAGCCCATTGCGGTGATCACACTCACGGCATTGTCGAAGGTGGTGTCCAGGCTCTTCAGAAGGATCTCCTCCAGCTGCACCTCATTTGGGTCACTCCAATTGACATACCGCTGGCACTCTAATATCTCCGCCGCCGTAGTCTGGATGCCTTTGCAGGCGTCGCACGTGCTCGGGATGAGGTCGAGGTTGAAACCCTCGGCGGCGGCGGCGGCGGCCTTCTCAGGCGACATGAACTCGAACCCCACACAGTCCGCCGTCAGTGGGTACTCCAGACCGACAGGACCCAGCTCGGCGGACGGCGGTTCGGCACGGTACTTGCGCTTGTTCCGGCTGGCGGCCTTCTCCTGCTGCGCCGACCCTGACGGCGGCTGCGGTGTCGCGACACTATACATCAGGACAGATCCTCCTTTTGTCCCAAAAAAAGAGAGAAGTAATTCACAAAAGGAAAACGATATCAAACAATCTTTACAGCAAGAAAAAAACGAAGAAAATTTCTCCACGGACGGATTGGACTGACCTTGTTCCTGGGCACCGAATCAAGAAAAGCCCCTGGAAATATCGGAAAACAATATTGTGAGAATTGGGAAGCTTCAATAAATCAAGAACCAATAAATACTCTTATGCGCCTAATCCTAGGATCAGATGGGCGAGTTCGTGGTCCGAACGGGCGTAGCCGGAGGCGAGATTGGGCGGACGGATCGAGGCACGTACCGGATTAGATCGGCGGGGATCGGAGCGGAGGCGGCTGGTGATCAGAGGAGTGGAGAACGGAGACTATGTATATGGCGTAGAGAAGGGGAGGAGAAGGACAAGGAGATGAGAAGGGGGAGGAGGGTCTTTCTCTCGATTTTCTTTTATAAATATTTTATTTTTATTTGAAATAACAGAAATATAACCGCGTGAATATTTTTTTATAGGAATAGTCACTAATCACCTAACCATCGGGTGACTGGATTCTATCGTCCAACGACCGAGCGACACGAAAGCTGTCTGTGGGCCGTTGGGCGACAGGATGCAGTCGCCTAACGTTTCGGCGACTGCAGCATGTCGCCCAGCGGCTGGGTGGCTGTAAAAAGGAGGCAGTGTGAGTTAATCTATTTGTGATTTTCGTAGATTATAAATGGCATATAACCTGTTAGATTCGTAATAGGAGTTTGTGATCATTGTATGTTTGTAAGATCGAGGAGGCCGACTAGAGGGGGTGAATAGGCGATTTAAAAATTCTCTACAAATTAATATTAGCAATTCAAAAACCTTTTCTATTTGCCTAAACCAAGTATACAATGCGGAAGCTAAATTCAAGTTGGTTTATCTCAAACAGCGCCTACAACAATTAAATTCACCTAAGTGCACTAATAGTTCTAGCCTAGGTCAAGGTTTGCAATTCTAAATATACAAGCAATCAATTTAATTCTATGAATGTAAATTGCTTGAATATAAATGGAACACAAGAAAACAAACCACAATTGACACAATGATGTTTTACCGTGGTGTTCGGAAACTTGTCGGTTTCCCCTAGTCCACGTTGAGGTTAGCCCGAACGAATCGGACCGGCTCCACGAATTAAGCCGAAACACCTCGTATCCACTAGTGGTAGCTCTTTCCCGCTCCGGGTAGGTGAGCTCCAACCTTCACAACTTCGCCGGGTCTTCTCACAACCTTCTTGAGAAGATCACCGCGCACGACGCCTCCCACGCCGTCTAGGAGTCGGCAAACTCCAAGAGTAACAAGCCAAGCCTCTCACTTGACTCTCACCACGTGCAACGAATGCACAAGCTCAATCCGGACACAAAGTCCTCCTCTAGATGCAACACATGCACTCTAGATCACCTCTCCTCTCTCACAAAGTGCAACACATGCACAATTGAGTGGAGAGCCTCACACTAGCTCAAAAGAGTGAAATGGAGTCCCTAGAACCTTACCCCAACCGGCCATAATGGAGTATTTATAGCCCACACCTCAAAACTAGCCGTTGGAGTCAAAAACAGGATTTTGCGGTACTACCGCTGCTACAGTACCGGTACTACCGCTCCCCACCACAACGGCTAGAAAAATAGCCGTTAGTCAGCCATTTGCGGTACTACCGCAGTTATAAAATGCGGTACTACCGTTCTGCGGTAGTACCGGGAAGTCGGCGCGGTACTTCCGCTTCAGCACAGACAGCACTTAGAAAAACGGTCATAACTTTTGACTCCGATGTCGGAATTGAGTGATCTTGGACTCTATGGAAAGCTTATTCAAAGGGCTACACAACCCATCTATTTGCATGATCTCAAACACATTAGATCAATGCAGAAATCAAAAGATATCCAAAGATTCACTCTCATGGTCTAATGTCAAAGGGAATTGCAATAACCAATTTTAGACCATGCCAAGGGATAATACATGATCTTTAACTTTTGCAAAACACATTTGCAAACTTAGATCATGTCACAAGGAGTAGGTACATGGACTTCAACCTTTTGCAAAACACATTTGCAAAATATAGTCACATGTTACAAGGATTTGCCACATGGGTTTCAACCATTTGCAAAACACATTCGCAAATGCAAGCCTCATGCCAAGATGAGCTAGAGCAAGTGAGAGTGAGCTATAAACACATGATGAGACTCAAACTACTAGACATGACCCCTCTTAATAGTACGGCAACCTATACTAGCAATCCGGTCTTCCAACCAAACACCAAGACCGGTAAAAGACTAGGAACATATCCTTAGCCCTAGCTAGTCATACCTTTGACTTGAGTCATCGTTTCGATATGCATCAACTCATGATGCATCCTTTTCATCAACTCCATCAACACATGATGGTCTTCCTTGACTTGATCAACACATGATCATCATGCATCAACTCATGACACATCTTCTTCTTCTTTGATTGCCTTCAACTCATGAAGCTATCTTCTTCTTGATCTTGACTTGATGATCTTCAACCCATGAAGTCATCCCAAGTCATCCTCATTTGTGGAACCTAACATATTCATCCAACTCATGAAAAATGTTAGTCCACAAAACAATTATCATCAATTACCAAACTTCACTATTAACACATAATGGAGGGACTAGATTCAACAATCTTCAATTTTTGGTAATTCATGACAATCTCAACAAATAATGAGATAATAAATTGAATATGAAATCATTTGAATTCAAAGTGCGGTACTACCGCCGTTATAAACTCCGGTACTACCGCTCTCCGGTAGTTCCGCAGAGTTAATGCGGTACTACCGCTCGAGCCGAATTCCCAAAAGTCCCAAAGTTGGCGCTCTCTGGAAAAAAGGCTCCGCTTCTCCTCCGGAGCTTCCGGGCTCCGGAAGTACCGCTCTATACTGCGGTACTACCGCAACCTGCGGTAGTTCCGGCGTTCAAATCGCCGGTACTTCCGATCCCGCGAAAACTCAAATGCATCCGGAGGGTGCTCTCTGGAAAAATGGATCCGCTCGAAAACCGGATCTTCCGCTCACCGGTACTACCGCTTCTGGGCGCGGAACTACTGCTGTCCGGTAGTTCCGACGTTCAAAACTGCGGTACTACCGCTCTTCCAGACAGAGCACAATTTTGGTTTTAAAACAGATTTTCAATGAACGCATACTCCTAGTTTGATCCCAATGTATGTATAAAGGAAACATGGATCAATACTAGTGAAACTCCAAAACATAGAGAGAGAGCTCCCCCTAAATGTGTGCATACAAGTATATATGAAGAAGAACATATGCACATATTCATTTGAACTATTTGAGGAGTTCAATTTATATTTTGGATCTAAGGAATGCATTAGCATATGAGAAAGTGATTTTGAATGCATACCTCTTTGATTTCACCTTTCCATCCAAATGAGACTAAACATAAATAAACTTAAACAAGCATATTAGTCTCATATATGCATTTGTCATTATCACCAAAACATTATAAAAGTATTTATCATTTATATCAAAATCTCATAATGGCATTTGCCATTAACACCAAAACCAACTTAAACGGAGCTTGATCTTTCAATGTTGTTGTAGTATAAAACAATTCGTGAAACATTTCTTAAGAATGATTGAAATAAGAATGATCGGTAAGTATGAGGGTAAGTGATATTGTGATGTTATCGGAAATTCGTACACGGAGGAGAACTGGTTTGTTAATGTTGTTGCATGTCTTGCTACGAGAATAATTGAATGTGAAAAGACAAGTAAATAAGCTTGTCTGAATTAACATAGACTTCATAATATAGTTGGGAGTAACATGCCGTGTAGGGTTTGATTACATGCATAATATAGAGTATCATGTGTGACCAACCAACCCAACTGCTCGTACAACCTACTGCGTGGACCGGGGCCATTTTTCCCTCCTTGCGAGTTCGACGTTGAACTCCTCGGTGGCCTCTTTTGTCTTTGTCGTCATTTTTCTCTTTTTCTTGCGCTCCCTCTCATGAGCCTCGCGCTCTCTACGCGTGCATGCCTCGATATGAGCTTTCATCTCCCGATGTATACGCTCGATTTGCTCGTGCTTGCGGCGCTCCTCCTCCCGGATCTCGTAGGACCTTTTGACGTTCCACTCCTCGAAGTCGAGGGCCTACTGGTCCTCTAGGTGGATATCAAGATCGATCCATTTGCGGTAGCCACATAGGGGTTCCGGTGGCTGTGGATACACAGGAGATGTTGTTAGTGCGTACTTTAACGGAGAAAAAGTAGGGAGAACAATGCACTTGGTCCTTACCGGCTATCGATAGGTGGCGGTGTCTAGACGATGGTCGGGATAGTCACTACAGTAGTTTGCGCAACCGCAGTAACGCATACCTAGGCTGAGGCAGTGTTTAGACTTGAAAATTTTGCACGGGTCCCGGCACCAACAAAGGGGGCATCTCCCCCTCTGGTGGGTGTTGTGGCGAATGCTCGGTAGGAATATTCGGGATGAGGTTGTTGCTACGGGTGGCGTCATTGCGGGGAGCTGACCTCGTAGCACGCTTGGCTTGTTTTGCCCCGGCCGCAGCAGTCTTTGCTTTTTCGTCACGGACGGTAGCTAACTTTGCTAGGTCGCGGGTTTCCTCCCATTGCTTCATCATCTTGTCCCATTGCTTCTTCTACTTCTTGTCCATCTCGGTGTGATGAAGCAAGTATCGGTGTAGTGTTGGGTTTGTTAGTGTAGTGTTCTCTCTGAAATCTCTTTGACCTCCTTTTATAGGGCCTCGTGTGGCCTTCTCGCTGCATGAAGATGTCCCGTGTGGTCTTGTCACTATGCAAAGCTACCCAGTGTGGTCTTGTCGATACACAAAACTGGCCAGTCAGGTCTTCGCACTGTGCAAAGTTGCACCCTTTGGTCTTGTCACTGCGCAAAGCTGGCCCGTGTGGTCATTTCCCAGCGCAAAGCTGTCCCGTCTGGTGTACTCGCTGTGCAAAGTTGGACCGTTTGGTCTTCACACTATGCAAAGTTGACCCGTGCAATCATGTCGCTGCACAAAGCTGACCCGTGTGGTCCTGTCACTTTGCAAAGGTGTCTCGTCTGGTCTTCTCACTACCCAAAACTGGCCTATGTGGCCTTGTCGGTGCATTAAGCTGTCTCGTCTGTTGTGGTCATTGCACGAAGCTAGCACCTGTGGTCTTGTCATGGTGCGAAGGTGCCCCATGTGGTTGTATCGTTGCGCAAAGCTGTCACGTCTGGTGTAGTTGCTGCGCAAAGCTGACCGTCTGATCTTCCCATTGTGCAAAGCTGGCCCGTGTGGTCTTGTCGCTACGCAAAGCTGCCCTATGTCATAAAGTACGTCGTGGCACCCCAGTTACGCTATAAAATGCGTGCCTGAGTCATTGATGGTAGGAATAACTATCTTCTCTGTCATAGAGTAAGCCACTATGACAGACGCCGAGGGGCCAGTTGAACATGGGTTACCAAGGGGGACCTTTCGCTCGAAAGGAAGAAGGACTTCATTGTTAACTACCGCTTGTTGCTAAACAAGTGCGCTCGCCCAGTGTGGCTAAATACATACACATGGAGGACGTGGTGGTGCAAGTGGCAGAAGGTCATTTGGATGGCAGGCGACGTTTCTTCCGATGCCCACACTCTGGTGTATAAGTAGGCAATCATCTATTTTGTAGTACTGATAATAGAGTTTTGATGTTAACGTTCCTTTGTAGCAGATGGCTAAATACGACTTCGTGCAATGGATTGATCCTCCCCATGAATGGTATGTTACGAGGTACGTGGATACGTTGTGGGTAACTTGGAGACACGGATTGAAAGTCTTAGCTTGAACGACGAAGGGCCAGCCATGTCACCCGTCATCCATGCGTGGCAACAGTGTTTCTCATCATACGAGTGTTTCAGAAGCTCCGGTAAAGCCATACCTACCAATAAATAGGACATACGAAATATTAGTGCGAAGATTAATAATTACTTTATAATACAAACTACATTAATTATGACTAACTAAATAATAATAATTATGACTACGACTACGGGAATAACATCAAAAGTATGGTATAAAAAATTACCTGTCTTTCAGGAGAAGTAGTCATTAGTGCCGGGTCCAAATAATTAGCTACGCACTATTAATTTTGAGAGTACCATGCAACAAATGGGATAAACGAAATATTACTGCAAAGATTCATAATGACAACAACATACTAAATTCAGCGTTTACATGCGTGCGTGTAACTACATACGAATACTTTAGTACTTACCGATAATTTGATTACTCATCCGAAAAAATGACAAGTCATTCATTACTATCGTCCTTAGCACTAACTCATTACTTACCCTGAACTAGCAAATTATGGGTACCGTACATACACAATAATAGTACACATTATGTCTAAATTACTACAACATACTTACTTCGTAATACAAACTACATTAATCACGACTAACTAAATAACACTAATTGACTACGATTATGAAAATAACGTCGAAAGTATAAGGTCAAAAATTACCTGCCTTTCCAGAGAAGAAATCAGCACTGCCAATTTTGAGCTACACATTGCCTTCTCGAACTAATGAGCAATGCACTCCCAATTTTTAGTAACGACCGCGATAATGACCTTCTGCGATAAGCAACTGGGATGAGCAACGATGAACTGTCAGAGGTGCGTATTTATGCTCGAGCGAAAGGTGAACCCGGTGCACTCTCCCCGTACATTGAGGACCCATTATCACGAGCAGCGCTTCAGGTGAGGGGGATGGCACCGTAACAGTGACAAATGTGCAAACGAGGGAGCGGGCGAGGGGGGAAGACATGGAAATAATGACATTAGTGCGACTGAGAGAGCACATGAGAGGGGCACATACATAGAGAGTGACAATTGTGCAAACTAGATAGCAGCAAATAATATATACCATGATTGGCCGACACATGCACTTCAAAAGATGCGTGATGATCGTTAAATTCATGATTAAGTTAAGCCAAATAAATGTGGTAAATTCGGATCATATAAAATTCCCCAAAAAATTACACAGTAACTATTACTATATCGGGAGGCTTCACATAAAATTTTGTAATTTTTAGAGCTCGTTTGCTATATGTAAAACTCATAAAAATATTGAAATTGTATGAATTTTTGAGCAACATTCGCAATGGATAAAATTACCCAAAAATTACACTGCGAGGACGTTGTGTTGGGAGGTTGTACATAAATTTTCATAATTTTTTGAGCTCATTTGATATATTTAAAAATTCAAACAAACACTAAATGAAAAAATTAGAACAGACAATTAAGCCAGCTAATTAGCCAGCTTAATCACCTTCCGCCCCCTCACCAGATGGCAGGCTGCCTGCCGTCGGGTAAGGGGATGGCAGGCGCCTGCCGCCGACGGCAGCGACGTGTGTCGCCTCGCAGGCGCTGTTGCCCGCCCACCGGACGACAGAAATGATATTATTGTCAATACAGTCCACATATGGCTATTTTTATAAATACGATGCAAAACAGTGCCAAAAGTGGCTTTAACTCTAAAAAACCACTTAAAATACCCAGCCAAATTACGAATAGGCCGTGCGGGTTACAAAACTAATTCCGAATAGGCCTTGCATGGCTGACCCCCTTGTCAGACAGACCTTCTCAAACTGGCGAATCACGTCAGCTCAGATATTCGCGCGTGCCATCCACCTCACGGGACCCAGCCAGCTACCCGCACCCACAGATCCGAGGGACCGTACTATGTTCCGGGCCCACACAACACTGGGAGAGTTAATCCATGTCTGAGTGTTGTATTTCTCCACTAA
Organism: Dendrocalamus latiflorus; assembly: GCA_017311315.1. Lineage (NCBI taxonomy): Eukaryota > Viridiplantae > Streptophyta > Magnoliopsida > Poales > Poaceae > Dendrocalamus > Dendrocalamus latiflorus. The sequence goes on along the minus strand of CM029661.1, from coordinate 32,756,326 downwards.
ACAAACACCAGGTGCCTTCTTTTCCACTTATAACTTATGGCTTAGTTACAGTAACTAGCTTTTAAATGATGCGTTCTCTTAAGTTAGAGTCAACAAGAAAATTATAATAAAAAGTATACTGAGTTCAACTGTACTGATCAAAATCACATACAATTATTTTTTTATATACTGTTTCTCACGAGCATCCATAATTTAAAAATTCAAACTATATGTCATTTGGCACAAGCCGAAAGAAACTACACCGATCTCTGTTTACGCAGCTCAACGCACACATGTCACGCGCACATATGTTCCATTCACGTGGCCCCACCTGCCAGATATTTTAGGGCACAAAGAAAAGGAAAATCCGTTCAAAATCATCCGTTCAAAATCTCTCTCTCTCTCTCTGGAGCCGGAGGCCGAGGCGTCTCTCTCTGCTCCCCCGATCACGAGGTACCAATGCTCGCTTCCTCTCGAGATAATTCCAAATCGTGGCTACGATTTTTGATTACTTCGCCTTTTTATCCTTACTATCTGTTTCGATTTCTCCAAGGCTCGGACGCAATCTCTGCCAACTCGAGGTAGAAATTATCCAGCCCTGCCTCGCGCTTGCTTGATTTGAGATTTAGTGGTTGGTGTTAGCTTGGTTTAAGGACCCGCTCGATCGCCGCGCGGGTTGCGATCGGACGAGCGGATTTGGTGGAGGATGGCGGAGTTCGTTGTTTTGCTTGTTGTTTGGCCCCGAGCTGGAACGGGGTTTGATTGGATAGGAGGTGGGAAATGGGGATCGATGATCCCAAGCTGGTGCTAGTTGGTGCCTCCGTGAGCGGATCTGATGGTATACCGGCTTAGAGGGAGTTTGTTGAGGGGTTTCTCTATGTGCTGGCTCGTGGATTGCATTAGGGGTATCGAATGCCTGTGTTGCCGTTGCCGGCTACAATAGGGTCCCTAGACTGTAATGATTATGTAAGAGGTGTTGTGGGCTTAAACAACGTCATGATGTAAGGAGAGAAAATTGGAAGAGGATTAATAGGGACACCATTGGTGAGCTCACAAATACCGCAGTGCTGAATGGTGAAAGTTACAGTGGAGATCAAAACATAACTGAATAAGGATGTTTTGTCTTCCTAAGGGGAGTATGAGACACTTAGATGTCGATTTTCCACTGTGTGTCCCCTAACAACTTTGTTTGTATCACTAGGATAGTTGATATCGACATGTTGTACATAATTAAGCTTCTTTACAAAGGCCTATGCGATTAATAGCTTGTCAGTTTGCACCTAGGAAGCAACTACTTCAGTGCCAACAAAAATCCCCATTTGGAAATCTGACGGCAGTATTTTTTCTGAAGGGCCAGGAAGAATATGTTCTGCAATCGATCATAATTTCAGGCTAAGCTAACTATCTTCTGGCCACGATGCAGCTGGTACTAATACTATTCCCAATTTCCAATACTGCCAACAGTTTGAAAATGACATGTTTCGGTATTTTTCCCATGAAAATGTAGAAATTATTTGTGGGATGTTTTACTTGAAATTTAGAACTAAGGAATCCCTATCTGAGAGCTACAATGTGTGGAGTATTTTTATACAAATATATATTTGGAATATCAGAAATGATAGGTTCAGGTTTGATCAGATTAATTTCAACATTTTGAAACATGTTATCTTCCTTCTTCATAGAAAAATCACTTTGATCATAAGCCTCAATGATCATGTAAAAGGTCCTTTTCAATAGCCACAAGCAACTCTGTAAGGAAACAAGGCAGCATTCCAATATGGGTTTTGGATCATGTTCGATTGTTTATATGATAGTAGGTGATAAAATAATTCAATACCTTCTCAATTTTCTCTGTAGAACAGTGAACTAGATTCTGGACTCTGCAGAATTCCTATCCACTTAATGCACTGGCAGCCCACTTCTGTGCTAACTTTATCAATGAAGGAAAAAAAATCCCCATTTTCAAATTTGATGTCGGTGCTAAATTTGGCCTATAGGGAAGCTCTTCTGATTTTTTGTTTGTTTGTAGGCAAAACATATTCATTTCCCTTCATGGTTGCCTTTGTTCAAATTCCTAAACTTTGTGAGGACGTCAAATCTTGATTTGATTCCCTGATGAAGGGAGGTTTGTCCTTGTTCTCTAAAAAAATGATTTGATTCCCTGAACAAATATTGTCACATAAGCACTCAACTAGGCTTCTCTAAAGGAGGTGCAAATATGGATTCCTTGCGTGCAATAAGTCTATCAGTTATTTGGTAAGACCTCTTTGGTGGTGAAGTTTTAGTTTTTCATTCTGACGACTTATTGTAAAAGAGATGTTATCAAGAAGTTAAAAATGGAGAAAAGTACTATGCCCTTCATCACTGCCTTGTTCAACTATAGTTATACTTGCTTGAGCAATTGAATTCCATTAGGTGGTAGTCAAGAAGACCACAAACATACAGCAGTGGATGACTGAAGTATTATTGAATGACAAAAGACCACCCTACATATCTATCTTGTATCTACAGCTAGGGAATAGTTACACAAGAAAACTGGGCAGCTAGGTGCATCATCCATTAGTAAGCAATTATCCATCAGCATTCTCCCCTTTGCTTCAGCTGCAGTGCACCTAGGCCTGGATCATTGAGATCACCATTACACCATCTTCCAAATCACGTTGAAACTCTTCCATATAGATCGCTATAAATGATGACATTTCTTACGCACCTAGCGATACATATGCAGAATGATTTCCCTAGAAATCAAACTTTTGTATGTTAAATTCACTGATAGTTCATACTCTTTGCGATGCTGTCCTGGTAAGCATGTTGAACCGACTCCTGTTGAACAGAGAAAACACAATAAATGTCTCCATTACATCCTCTAGTAGTTATCTTGTTTTGAGATCAACAAGCTGATGGTTCTTATCACCCAGCTTTTTTTATACTTTTGCAGGTTGTATTTATACAAGTGTGCAGAGCCTGTTCTTTCAACTGGATCTCAGAGTATAATCAATTGTCTTGGGAATAAAGAAAGGTGACTTCTTGGTAAGCTCTAACTCTTGCCTTTTGTACTGAAGATTTTGCTGGAGTATAATCACTTGCCTCTCCAGGTTTTTTTTGGGTTGGGGGGGGGGGGGGGGGGGGCGGTTGCATATTTTTAGCTAGATCTGTTGACTGTTGCCATGAGCCCATACTTGTGCAGCTGTGCTGCTTGCCCTCTAGTGACTTAAAACATCGCGGCATGTCATGGCAAGCAAGCTGAATACAGTAGCCCTTTGAAACGTGTGCAGCATTTGAATGATTATATTTTATTCATTACGTGCTAAACATTATCCTATGAGATTTGTTCTGCAGAATGTAAAACTAAGTCTCCGAGGGCAAACCTGGGAAATGCATGACATCAGTGCAAACAGAATAGGGTGGTTGTTTGTTTCCTTTGACCTTCATAGGTTGGGCATTGAGAAACTAAGGGCGCGTTCTTTTCATAGGTTGGACATTGAGAAACTAAGAATGCGTTCTTTTCGGCTGCGACTCATGGCTTTTGAATTATGACTGTTCGCGTGAAAGAGTACAGAGAGAGACAATCGCATGTGATTTTGCCCGGCATAACTGAAGTCGGTACAGTGTCTGCTACCATCGACTAGTAGACCATGCTATAAAAAGTCACTCCATTTGAAAGCTAGTTATTATAGCATAAGCTATAAGTCAGAAGCCGAAAAGAATGAGGCCTAAAACTTAAGTGCCATTCAAAAGATCTGCCACTCAAAATAGTTGTATGTGTAATTGTATACCCATAAGTTCTAGATTATAACCAGGTAATCCTACTTTTATAAATTGTTGTTGCTAGAAAATTAAATATTGGTAAATTGCAATTGAAGACAACACATGAAAGAGAAAAATTAAAGTTGTTTTCGCTTTGGTTGGCTCAACTTTGCTAAAAGAGCTACACTTTGGCATGCTGTTCTACAATTTATGTTGGAGAAGAACTATGTCATTACGTTAGTGGAGACACTGAGATGCTGATGTATTAGCTATTGATAGTGTAACTACATTATAGAACCCGTCAAACTAAATTATAGAACATTGTGAATTTCTAGCTGGGAACCGTGTAACAGGAAAAGCTGTGTGAAGAGGGGCTCAAGGAATGATAAGGGGGATGGGGCGCATGGGAGGAGGGAAGAGAGTGACAGTGATGACAGAGGGGGGTTTTAGCAAAGGAAGTGATGCAGTCTTACTGACTGCTCCTAGGATCTTTGTGACCACCTTTAAGTCGCTACGACCACCTCCTGCAGCCGTACGACTACGTTGAAGAGGCTACAACCACCTCCTGAGTCGTTACTGTAAAGGAGATAGAGTTGTATTAGGATTCTATTCCATATATGCCTTATCTCTATATGGCATATCCTCTTGTACTCTCCTATATATATGGTCCTTTGGGTCTCATATCAATACACACAATATTCATAACATGGTATCAGAGCTTAGGTTGAAACCCTAACCTCAATCTACTTCCAATCTACTTCCGCTGTTGCTGCTGCTCTCGAGAGGATCGATCTCCTCTCCCGGGGGCGGCCATCTTGTTGGGCGGCCACCTCTCCCGGTCGCCGTGCCCGCACTGTTCGCCGGCCGTGCGCCACCGCCGCCGCCTCCTCGGGTTCTTGTCGGCGGCCGCCTCGCCCGTGCTGGCTGCTGTTGTACGCCCGGATCTGGGCAGATCCGGCCCGCCTCGGCCATCATCGCTCCGACCGCCGCTGGCAACCGGCGCCGCTTCTTCTCCAGTCGCCACTCCTCGATCCGGCCGCTGCTCAGATCCGGCGTCGTCCCGGCCGCCGCGCCTGCCCCGAGATCGATTTGGTCGCCTCTTCTGGATCCGGCCGGATCCACTGTCGCCCGCGCCGGATCCGCCGTCGGATCTCGCTGTGCCTGGATCCCGGTGAGCCACCGCGGCCGACCATCTCTTGGACCGCCGCCGCCGCTCGCCTCTTCCGGATCTGGCCACCTCCGACGCGCCCGCGCCGCCGCTTTCGGACGTCATCTTCCCGGATTTGAAGGCGCACCTCCCGATCCGGCCTCCTCCACGCCGGATCCGGCCGTCTTTCCAGCGCCGCTATGCTCTTCACGCTGGCAGCTGCTCCTTCACGGGTTTCTTCGACGACCGGGACGCCGCACCTGCCGCCGCTCTTGGATCTGGCCGTCTTCGCCCGAGGCCGCCGCTCTCCGTTCGGCTGCCCAGGATCTGGCCGCCGCCTTCGGACGCCGCCTCTCGGCCTCCGCGCCCGCGCCGAGACGGATCCGCCGCCTCCCGGCCTTTGCGCCCGCGCCGCCTATGCTCCCGGCTCTGCTTCACCGCGCGCCCTCGAGCCCCCGCACCGCCTTCTGCGTCTCGCGAAGACGTGAAGAGCGAGAGGGGGACGGGTGGGAAGAGCGTGGTGGGAGACAGGAGAGAGGGTGCGGGGTTTGAGGGAGTGGGAGAGAGAGAGGTGAGGGGTTTTGAGGGAGTGGGATTTTCTGCGGTTGATTTCTTTTAGTTAGTCTTTGGTTATTTTTCGTGAGTCTTCCGCTGCGTCCATTCAAGTCCGTAGTTTTCTTTTTTTAGTTCGTCTAAGTCGTGCGAGTCCATAAATTTATTGTCAGTCATAAAAGTTTAGGAATTTTCTTTTGTATGGTAGCAGCCGCCACTCTACTCTATGAGCCGCTACAGATCTCTATGATGTCGCAGCTTCTCTTTAAGCCGCCGCCCCGAGTTTCTAAAGCCGCCGCGCTTCTTTTGCACCGCGCCTCTGTTGCGTTTCTTGTGCATTGCGCCGCCGCCTTCTCGGGCTTCGATCTGTGCCGCTATACTTCTATTTATTCCTCTTCGGCTTGATTTGACAGTTTATTCAAAGGTTGCACGCAACGACTACATCATCAAGACTCGGACTTCGGATTTTTTTTGTTTTAGTGTTAAATCCTTTTTCAAATGCAATGCTATTGCATACGCCTTGCATTTGAGGGGGGTGTAAAGGAGATAGAGTTGTATTAGGATTCTATTCCATATATGCCTTATCTCTATATGACATATCCTCTTGTACTCTCCTATATATATGGCCCTTTGGGTCTCATATCAATACACACAATATTCATAACAGTTACGACCGCTCCGCTGGTTCTCTGACCACAGTGACAGTCGTTACGACCATGCTGTGGTCTCTCTGATCACGCCTCGCTGCTCCAACCTCGTAGTCGTAAACTTTAGCTGAAGTTACAACTATGTTCACTGCTACTTCGCTGTACTTTCTTCGACCACGGTCAATCACCGTAGTCGTAATCCGATTACGACCACGCTGTGATACTGTCGACCATGTCTTCCTGCTGTGTGACCGTGGTTGTAACTCGCTTACGACTGCGTCTTCAGCACCTACGAACACCTCCGCTCGTCGCCGTGGTCGTAAATCCGTTTACGACCACGTCTGCGATCCTCTGCTTACCGTGGTCGTAATTCGTTTACGACCACATCTTCAAACACACGATGAACTCGATAGGCTTCCAGAGCCAAACCGCTCTTCTCTTCTTTATTTCTTTCTCTCAATCACACCGATCGCTACGATCACCCTGATCGTTCTTTCTCTTTCTCTCGCCTCTCGATCACACCGATCGCATTGGCTTCTCTCTTACCTTCCCTCGTTACATGGCTCTGCCTTTTATGCCCCACTCTACGACTTCGTCTCGGAGGCAGCTATGACTCTGAGATGGACTCGAATACGACTACGACACGGACTTGTACACGATTCCGACCACACGTAAACGACTACGACTTCCGACTCTGTTATGACTACGGCTTCTAAACTGAAAAAAATAAGATTATCAATTCTAACAATCACCTTCTTAATCTTGTTTTTCCATCTTGATCACGCCAATCTTCTCTTGCTTCTGCTTCTTCCTTGCATGCTTGCCTGGCTGAAGCACCTGCTCCCACAACCATCTCTTCGGCCTCGTTTTCATGTCTGGTTGTCTTCCACCTGTAGCGCTTGCCCACTCTTTCTCTGGCGCGTGACCTTGCAATCGACCACCGCTCCCGCTGTGCTCCGTTGCCCTCCACGCTGTGCTTCCTCCTGCCTCCTCAGGACCCATGCACCAAGACAACGACTGTCTTCTACTGCACGCATGAGAGCTCCTCCCGGGCTTCTGCTGGCTACGACTACATGCACTCTTATGCCCTCTGCATGTGGTCTTTGCCGACCACCCGAGCCAATGTCGCCAGTGTCTGCATGCATTACTTCTGCCCCAGCTTGCTTCTCTGCCGACTCGGGCTCCCTGCTTGCGTCGACTGCATGTGCGCGTGATGTGCACCCCTACACGCCTTCGGAGCTGTTGCATGCTACCGCGTCTGCATGTGCGCCAGGCTTGCCTCCTGCTACCTCTGCACCTCGTCCATCTGTGTCTCTCTTCACGCAAACTTGTCTACAAGTTTTCAAAAAATATTGTACAACTGATTTGGAGATCTTTTCACCTTCATTAACAAATCTTTGTTCTTGTCGTACACTTGCAAGAACTTATCTTGCAGCACCATCCTGCATCCTCTTTTTGTCATCTGTCTGGGACTAAATATATTGTTGCATAGACTTGTTATATAATAACTCCTGTCAACAACTTCTTATCTCAGTTCTTGCATTGCAACATCATCGTCCCTTTACCCTTTATCTCCACCGTGGAGCCATCGCCAAACTTGACCTTGGCCCAACCTTCTCGTCGAGCTTGTGAAACATGGAGCGATCTCCCGTCATGTGGTTGCTTGCTCCATTATCTAAGTACCATTGATTCGTGTGTTTTGGAACTACGTTCTCCTCATTCAGTGTGACCATGACTGACTCCTTTTCAATATATGAGGAGAGAAGTACTAGCGCTTCGTCATCTTCTTCTTCGTCTTTGGCGAGGTTCACCTCCTCGTCCTTCTTCTTGCTTCTGCAATCCGAAGTATAGTGCCCAAACTCGTTACAGTTGAAACACTTTATAGGGCTACGACATCCTGACGCGTAGTGCTCGTATTCGCCACATTCAAAGCACTAGACATGTGACTTATCTTGAGATCTCTCACCATCGCCTTGCCCAGCCTTGTCTCTACGACCACCCCTACCGCCTCAGCCACTCTGGCCGCCTCGACCGCGCCACCTCTTGTGGTTGTTTGATGAGCCACGACCGTCTCTCGTATTTCTCTTTACTTGCAACGCCTTCTCGTTATGAGATCCCTGCTCATTACGCGACTGAAACCCCTTCAGTAACTCCTCATGCGCCTTGAGAGAGCTGGTGATCTCCTCTATCTTCTTCTTGTTCAGATCAGGGGAGTACATAAGTGTTGTGACAACAGGTATGTACTTCTCCGGAAGCACACGCATGTGTTTCTTCACCGCCACAGATTCCTCTATCTTATCGCCAAACGAGTTAATCTGATGGTACAATGAACTCAGCTTGTCGGCGAACTCGTCCACCGATTAGGTCTCTTCCATCTTTAGGTTCTCGAACTCGCTCCGCAAATTCTGGAACCGCATCTCCTTGACATGATCAATACACTCGTGCATTGTCTGAAGCGTCTCCCACACCTCCCGTGCCGTCTCCTTGCCGATGAGCCAATGCATCATTGCATTTGGCACCGCCTGGTAGATGAGGGCTAAAGCCACCTGATCCATCTTGTCGTCCACCTCCTTGTCCTTCCCCTTCGGATCGACTGCTCCTTCAACCACGGTTGATCACCATAGTCATAACCCGATTACGACCACGCTGTGATACTGCCGACCACGTTTTCCTGCCGTGTGATCGTGGTCGTAACTCGCTTATGACTACGTCTTCAGCACCTGCGGACGCCTCCGCTCGTCGCCGTGGTTGTAAATCTGTTTACGACCACGTCTGTGATCCTCCGCTCGCCGTGATCGTAAGTCGTTTACGACCACGTCTTCGAGCTCATGATAAACTCGATAGACTTCCAGAGCCAAACTACTCTTCTCTTCTTTATTTTTTCTCTCGATCACACCGATCACTATGATCACCCTGATCGTTCTCTCTCTTTCTCTTGCCTTTTGATCACACCGATCGTATTTGCTTCTCTCTTACCCTCCCTCGTTATATGGCTCTGCCTTTTATACCCCACTCTACGACTTTGTCTCGGAGGCAGCTACGACTCTGAGACGGACTCGAACACGACTACGACATGGACTCGTACACGACCAAGACCAAACTCGTACACGATTCCGACCACTCGTAAACGACTAGGACTTCCGACTCAGTTATAACTACGACTTCTAATCTGAAAACAAGATTACCAATTCTAATAGGAAGCATTTTGGCTTCATGAGGGTTTAATAATACCATGGTGTTGTGTAGAAAAAGCCGTATTGCTGCATATAGGTCTGTTTTTTTTGTTTCTCCGAAAATAAAAAAGCCAAACGTCGAAATGGGATAGTTTCTTAAGCGGATTTTTCAAACGATTTTCCGAGCATAATACCGTGTGCGCCATTTGCGTCAGCGTTTCCACCGTCCGTTGCCATATCGAAAAGTGCAGACAAAAACCATCAATCATAGTCCAAAAGAACACCCCCATAATATTATGTGATGAATATGCATGTGTGCTAGCAATGTGCAAGAATTTGTGTTGCTAACATAAAAATCTTGTGAGGTATATAGAAAATTTCAGCATATAACTCAATAGAAATCAGCAGTGGAAGATAACCTTTTGAACTGATATCTCACCCTGCAACTTTATAAGAACCTTAATTTGCTATTTGACTTGCGTCATGTTATACTTCTCTAGTATCCCAAAGATGTTAAATATACTTGATATTGCTCAGCACCAAGAGAAAGAAACAATTCATACTTTTGATCCTTTTCCCAATCATTATGCCCTTCTCTTTTCCTACCGTCAATTAGTTCAGGTTCTGTATTTTGAGTGCATAATCAGTCAGTCAGTGCTTGCATGATATAAAGGTTTTGGTTATATTCATGTATTAGGGGCCAAAGGGACAACTTCTTACCTCCACTTGGACATGCACTTACAATTGTCTATTAGCAAGTCCATTAAAAATGTTCTGATGGACTGCATTAGGCGCATTATCTGTTACTAGTCCATCTGGATATAGTAGTGCTCGATTTGTACCATCTACCTTCAGAATGGCTCACTACCAAAAGAGAAAAAGAGAACTAGATGCTATAGATTCTAAGCGTGAGCTGTGAAAGTTCCTTGTTAGGTTTATATGCTCCGTTTGTTCAATAGAAATATCGGGGAATGTTAGTCAACACGGCAGCGAGAAGAACTGATTTTCCTGATCTATTGGCAGCCGGTCATATTATTCTCAATCTTTTGAAAAGATTAAAGCCACATTCTTAGCAAGATCCACGAACCAGGATGGCTCTTTTTTGCCCTAACTCGGTTGAAATATAAAATTCATTCAGTGCATCAATTTTAAGGCAGCAGTAGTAGGTTAAAAAAAATCGGTGAATCTTTTGATGGGTTGGTAAGCTGTTCATTAGCGTGTCAAACACTTGAGATAGCTTTGTTGCGCTCCATTGGCCTGCCGTAGCTGTGACTTGTGGGTTGCGTTGCTAGTTTTGTATGTACCGTTTGAGAAGACATAGGGTCTATTCATATTAGCTACGGTTCATGACTTTTGTTAGAAAATAAATAGTAGTAATTAAAAAAAGTTATAGAAGGAGAGGGCGAGTGGTAGAGAAAGTGAGTGAGAGATGTGTACATGAGATGAGAGCAAGAGAAGTGGGCTGTGTAATGCATTTGTGACTCTGTCTTATTCCCGTAGTGGAAAAGCTATTTTGAGAAGTCAGATATTTATATTGGTTAGATGCTCATTGAACATGTGAATTTGTACTGCATCACCAAAGCGACATGTGATCAATGTGTTCCTCTCTCTCTCTCTCTCTCTCTCTCTCTCTCTCTCTCTCTTAAATCAGCCGAGTTCCATAAATTGATTTAGCACTAAAAGTTTCCAGAAACCATTTTGTCCTGTCTTCTCCGGGCGAGCTCATGTTCCATTGCTTTTCCCTTGTTTCCCTTTTTCGAAACTCATCTAGATATCAGTTCGTTGCCCGAAATAGCTTCCACATTTTAAATGTGCTGACTGCTGAGTGCATGCCGGTTTCGGTCGCTTTCTTCACCCTGTCCGGTCAGTTTATTAAGAAAAAAGGGATATATATCGTTAAGGGTATTAGTAGTATTTTTTTTAATGTACTAGAGTTTAGTCTTGTGTCCCCTTTGTATTCTATATATATTGTTCATTGGGTCCAATATTCATAACATGGTATCAGAGCAGAGGCTAAGTTTAGGGTTTACTGTAGCCGTCGCCGCTACCTCCTAATCTTTGTTCTTCTTCTTCCGCTACCCCTGGGAGGATCGATCTCCGCTTCCGGGGGCAGCCAACTACTCCCAGTGTCGCCTGGCCCTCTCTTTGCCGCCAGGTCGACGCCCGCCCCTAGCCTCCATTGCCAGGTTGCCGTCTCCCCGATTCGTGCCTCCTCAGTCGTCGCCATCCTCTTCGACCGCCGCCATGAAGAAGCACACCGCTGCCCCCTCCAAGGCCGCCTTCTCTTCTTAGACCGCCGCCGTCACTCTCATCCGGCGTCTGGATCCGATCTCCCTACCATGCTGGGCTGCCGAAGTCGCCGTCACCAGATCTCCTTTGTTGCACCTAAATTCGGCCGCCTTCGGTTCGCCCCGCCTGGAGTTGTCACGCGCCATCTTCAGTCGTCCTCACCTCAGCTGCCATCGTCCAGATCGGATCTGGATTGAGCCGTCGCCATCTCGGGGGACTCCGCATTGGCTCTCTCCGTGAGTCTCCTCGCTCTAGATCTGTCGGGTCCGGGTCGCCTACGTGACCATGTTGCGCCACCGCCAGGCACCTCTGTGCCGGATGCGATTGGTGCCACGCCCGGATCTAGCCTCCTCGGCGCCGTCCCAGACGCCGCCTCTCTTGGCTCTGTCAACCGTCGGCATGTCGCACCTCCACCACCCGTCGCCATCACCTTGGGCTTTTCCACGGGCCGCCGCCTCACATCGATGAGTTTGGATCCTCACACCACCATGCAAGCTACGCCGACTAGCCACTGTGGACCGCGGAGCCCGCCCGGATTGGCCGGCTAGCTCCGACTTCTCCCTCCTCTCTGGCCTCTGGCTTCTTGTCGCCTCCCTTCGCTAGTGGTGGAGAGAGAGAGAGGGAGAGAGACGAGAGGGAGTCATTGGAGCCCTCCAAGGGATAGTGTTCATCCACTCACTATATATATATATATATATGCAAAGCCGGTCTTATACTTTGCTGAAGAATGGTGCTGCTAGTTTCTTTTCCTCATTCGTTATGTCCATCTAAGCTACGCGAGTTTATAAATTTATTGTCGATCATAGAAACATAGGATTTTGTAGATCGTAGAATTCGTTATGATGCCGCTGCTTCTCTCTAAGCTGCCGCCCCGAGCTTGTAAGGCCGCTGCGTTTTTCTGTATTGCACTTCTGTTGCGCTTCTTGTGCACTACGCTACCGCTGTCTTAGGCTTCGATCTGTGCCGCCATACTTTTATCTATTACTTTTTGACTTGATATATTTTTCAAGAGTTGCACGCTATGACGATATTATATATATATATATATATATATATATATATATATATATATATATATATATATATATATATATATATATATATATAGGCCTCTTGAATGTGCACAATATTCATAACTTACATATTCGTTGCCTGTTGGAAGCTTAAAACTGCACTAATTAGGCCCTGCTCGGTTGGGTTGAAAAGCTATGGCTTATGGCTGAAAATGCACTGTAGCTAGCTGAAATTTTACTGTAGCTGAAGGTGGTTTATTTGGCGTAATTAAATTTAAAAATAGAAAAAATATATGTTAGCTCATCTCGGACATTGCAAACGAATACAGGAAAAAAGAACCGGCAAAAAAGCTCAAAAAATCAAGAAAAGATGAAATTTATGAATAGTGAAAAATAAGCCAGAAGCTAAAGCTGAAACGAGCCGGGTCTAAATTCAGTCTCGTTTTAATCGTACAGTTGGGGAAATGTATAGTGGCCAAAGACATGGGATAAAGAGTGAACTGGAACTGCACTGCAATCCGAGCTGGATCATCTTGTCCGGTGCCCTGCATTGGAGCACAACATGAGATGTTCTTCCTTAGGGGAGAAGACTTGTTCGCAAAAGCGTGTCAACCTTTGAGGCATGTGTTGGTGAGAAGGCATGCATGGGCTACACGTCTGGACCTGGTGCCTAGGCTTTGCGCTGATGTTTTTTTTAGAACGGGAACCGTTGGTTCCGGTTCATGTGACGAAAAGGCCTAAGGGCATCTCCAATGGTTATAGCTAGCAACTAACTATAAGACTTCCACATCATCTATATAGTACACACTAAAGTTAGCATTCTAAAGAACTATCTATAAGGATAGCTATTTGATGCTTACATGCACACACAGAATTTATGGAGGCTGCCTCGTTTGGCGCTATAGACTATCTCTAGAGCTGTAGAGAGCTGCGTTCTCTTTCTTCATTTAATATCTTCCACGTAGGACAGTTGATGACATGGACTCTCTTGTAGATAGCTGCTATAGACCCATTGGAGATGCTCTAAGGGCCGCGATTAAATTCTAGAGAATCCACGAATAACGCGCTTACATTTAGTTGATGGGACTCGAATAATGTCTGTGTTGGCCTGCATTAATTTAGGATGTGTTTGGTTGGAGGGATGGAGTGGGATGGAATAGTTTAAAGTGGGATGTGTCTGTGCAAATTTAGAGAATATTCTTCTTAGATGCTGGACCATATGATTCCACTTTTTTTTTGTGGAACTATCTCATCCCATCTCCATCCCACCCCATCCCTCCAACCAAACACACCCTTAAGGTTTGCACTGGGCCTTGAAGACTAGTTTACCTGTTCTTTTCAGCTTCTAAAAGCTGCTTTTCGATTTTTCTACAGTAACTAGCTTTTAAACGGAGTATCGTTTTACGATAGGATCTATTAGTTAATTGTAGTACATACTTTACTGACTTCATTTATATCGGCAAAAGACATATGTGAGTTTCTGTTAGAGCAAGTACAATAATGCTGACTAGGTCGCCTCTAGCGAAATTCACGTCAACACAATCCTATGTGGAAGAGAGAGAAAAGAGGAGAGAGAGGCAAGCTGCCCTTTATATAAGAGGTAACCTCTAGCACATCATACGAGGAGAGAGAGGCAAGCTGCCCCTTATGCAAGAGGTGACCCCTGATATATTTATGCAAGTATTAAATGTTTGAGTGCTTTAGTAGAGGTAACCTCTACTCAACTTATTGTATTAGCTACCTCCACTATGAGCCACGTGTACTCTTTTTGCTTATTTAGCTAGTCCTAGAGGTAGCAGCCACCTCTTCTATTAAACTTACTCTTACTCTGTAATCTCTTGCATAAATAACCCAAAATTCATAAACCGTAGCCAAAAGTTATAAGCTCCAGTCAGAAAGAACAGTCATGCATCGGCATGCTTCAGGATGCTTCTGTGTGATACCAAGATTGTCTCCAAGAAACAAGGCTTCAAAGCAACTAGCCTCATAGGCGCGGCGCCACGCCGCGCCAGCCACCGTGTGTACCGAAGTAAAAGAGGCGATAATCCGTGAGGAGTTTGGAAAAAAAATTAAAAAAATCGAGGGCACATGTGTATTTTCGAAAAAGGCAAAGGTCTTTTTCGTAAAAACCGAGGGCCTGTACGTAATAAACGAGAAAGTCAAAGGTCTTTTCCGTAAAAAACCGAGGGCCTGTACGTAATAAACGAGGACCCGTACGTAATTTAGAAAACCGCGGGACGCTATCCTGCAAAAATTTCGGTGAAAAAACTGCCAGGGACCTTTTCGCGAGGAAAAAGGACCTTTACGTAATTTTCAAAAAATATGAGGAAAGTGCCTCGGCCAGCCGTACCGAAATTCCCCCGCCACGCGCCAGCTGGCCGCGCGGGCGGGGGCGACGTGGAGGCCCTCAGCGGGCGGGGAGTCCCCCGGAAATGTTATGGTTGTTATTCCTACTAGTTTTGAGCTGGACTTCATTATGGGACCTTCAGTATATATGCTGCTTTACTTCATGATTCTTTTCTTTTTGGAAAGCAAATTTAATTGCGTGGTTGTTAGCACAGAACGGTTAAGTTGCAGATCACTTTTACAAGCAAAAGATGCCCACTCAACTGGAGCACAACATTATAGTACTAGGGAGATAGGCATTGTTCATCGTAAGCTCTCTCTTGCTAGGCCTGTTAAAATTCTTCTAAGCACATGTGTACACTGTTGACCGTGCATTCATGCAGCGTTATCAGTAGGGTTAGGAGGTATGTGGCCATCACTATTGAATAGATGCCTATTATTATGAGAGCGGCGCATCGCCATCACAAGAACACACCGTTAAGGTCCTATTTATTCCGACTTCAGAGACTAGAAGCCGGAATAAACATTTTAGCTTTTTTGTTTTTTATTTTTCTTTGTATTGTTTAGAAAGATATAACTATTTTTTATTTTATAATGAAAAAAATAACCGTCGCAAGTGTAATTTCTGTTGTTAAAAACTAATAACGCTAATAAAACTCGGATTGAACGGGACTTGGGCCTGCTTGAGGAGACCTGTTGCCTGTACGGTTCCTCGAGATATGCGTAGCCCGTGTGATCGAAGCGTTTGGACCGAGTTGTTTGTGGATGCCGTGTCAGGGGTACACGCATGCTGCGAGTGGCTCACCCAAATTAAAGCACCGACTCTTGCTGCAGATGTTTTTGTTTTTTTCTTTCTCTTAACTTTGACTTCTCCGAATGATAAAATAAATGAAGCGATTTGTTTAAATAAAATTTTAAAATTGTAAATGACTTCTCGATTCTAAAACTATATGCGCATCGACGTTTTTACCGTTTATCACTATTTTAAAAAATACAGATAAAAGTTATCGGTCACAAGTAAAGAAACAAGGCCGTTGCTTGGCTGCTTCTGATGTCGATTCGCATGGCCTGGCCCCATGTGTGAGGCGCACATGCACCGACTCGATTCGGCTCGATGGCCTGGACCGATGCTTCACGGAAACAAAAGCATCGGTTCCTATGATGCAATTACGATACGCTAAGCGCCGACCTTTACACCGCGTTTGCTGAGGCCCCATCCCCCTTAATCATGTGGCAAGCAAAGGGAGATTTCCCTTCCCTTTCCCCGGTTTGCACTTTTTTTTTGATTGGGTCATTACCCTGAAAATTCTTGGAGTGTAAAACACTGGCATTGGAGTAAATTGCACTAGAGATTACCCTGTATCTCACATTCTTTTTTATATGCGTGAACTTTAAAACCTTGTCAATATGTTGATAAATTTGTAGTAGTATGTGCCACTTTAGCTCATCGGTTAATTAAGGGGCATTTGGAACGGAGAATTTTGAATGATTTATAGAGGATTTGTGCTCTCTTTCTGCAAAGCCCTTGTGTTCCAAACGTAACCAGAATGGTTATCTAAATGCACATGTCAGGAAGACAGTGGTTTTGAGTTGACAAATTTGTCAACAACTAAAAAAAGGCTCATCTTGCAAGATTGCTAGCTAGCGGTAATAACGAATCTCCAGATTATTATCATTATTATTCATTGCAGTGTAAGCCAAGCCAGCGGGGCAGAAACCCGCAGCTCGCGGCCGCTTGCTTCCTGCAGCCTCCATCCATCTGCAGAGCTCCAGCTGGTCAAGACCCTGCCCAGAAACCTCACAAAGTTGGTTGCTTTTCCATCCCCCAACCACCTCCCTCCTTTATATCTACCCGCACAAGCTCTGGCGCCAGCCATGTCATCTGAGACTGGGACGGCGAGCCGAGAAGAGCAGGCGAGCCGGAACCCCGACGGCGGCAAGCAGCAGGAGTGCAGGTTCTGCGAGATGGCGCGGCAGCACCACCCGCATTGCACGCGGCGGCTGCCGAAGCGGATCATCCTGGTCCGGCACGGCGAGAGCCAGGGGAACCTGGACATGTCGGCGTACACCACCACGCCGGACTACCGCATCCCGCTCACGCCGCTGGGCGTCAAGCAGGCGCGCGCCGCGGGGCGGGGTATCCTGGACGTGGTGTCGTCGCCGCCGGACGCCAACTGGAAGGTCTACTTCTACGTGTCCCCCTACGAGCGCACGCGCGCCACGCTGCAGGAGATCGGCCGCGCCTTCCCGCGCGACCGCATCATCGGCGCCCGCGAGGAGTGCCGCGTCCGCGAGCAGGACTTCGGCAACTTCCAGGTCGAGGAGCGGATGCGCGCCGTCAAGGAGACCCGCGAGCGCTTCGGCCGCTTCTTCTTCCGCTTCCCCGAGGGCGAGTCCACCGCCGACGTCTTCGACCGCGTCGCCAGTAAGCCACCGTCACCATTGCCGTCCGGTCACCATTAACTCATCAAGATGCGGGGCAAGCAATGATGGTTCAGTTTCTTTCAGGTTTCTTGGAGTCGCTGTGGAGGGACATCGACATGGGGAGGCTGGAGCAGGACGCGAGCTGCGAGACCAACCTGGTGATCGTCTCGCACGGGCTGACGTCGCGGGTGTTCCTGATGAAGTGGTTCAAGTGGACGGTGGACCAGTTCGAGCGGCTCAACAACTTCGACAACTGCGAGTTCAGGGTCATGCAGCTGGGGCCCGGCGGGGAGTACAGCCTCCTCGTCCACCATACCAAGGAGGAGCTCGAGCGCTGGGGCCTCTCGCCGGAGATGATGGCCGACCAGCAGTGGCGCGCCTCCTCCAACCGGCGGAGCTGGGCCGAGGAGTGCTCCTCGTTCATTGCGACATTCTTCGACAACTGGAAGGACTCGGAGGGCGAGGAGGAAGAAGAAACTGGGAAGATCAAGTTGTTGGAGTAACCGACTCGTTCTTAGTTTCGTTAAAATTCTTTAAATTTGATTCTAGTGTCTTTCGCCATGGAGTGAATGGTGATGCAGTGGTTGGTGATTTTTTTGGGGTTCAATTTGTAACCTGTTCATAGTAGCTAGACACTGAAATATGAATTGGGGAAATGCAGAAAGGGTTACTCAAATTGAGAGCAAAGCATCTGATAAAGATATATCTGGAGACTTTGGTGATCATTTCATTCTTATTTCCCAATTTATTTGGACTGCAAAGATGGGGGCTATCTTTTAACTAAAGATGGCTCCTCCTTTACAGGTTCCTTTATCTTACTAAAGTCCATTTTTACAGGTTTCTTTATCTTTTTTAAAGAAGATTTACAGGCTTTTTTTTTGTCAGAAGGGGAATATAAGAATACCATTATCTGAGCATTTTTTTCTTTGGTACTTCCCGCTTGCAACAGGCCGCGGCAAAAATATTCGTTGTTCCTGTATCTAGACACACTTCAGTTTTCACATGCTGGTCACCAATCGTATACTTGTTCAGACGCAAATGCAAAGATTGCTTCGTGGTTGGAAATGGGACATGTTCAGATGCCCGTCTAGGAATAGTACAGTATGAACAAATGAACAGTACACTACCTTTGTTTCCTTACAATTTCGTGCAGTGCGCCAAGTAGGAGTACTAGATTTGTGTGGCCTCAACTCTCAACACACGGATTGCTGCTACTAGTGCATCACAAATTGGAATCCATGTGAAGGACCATATGAGAAGATTTAATATTATGTTACGATAAAATATTGTTATTTTAGAGCAGTAGGATTTTGGATTTTGCAATTTTGTGTTTTTCAGAGCGGTTGTTAGGCTAACCGGTCTAACCAGCCGACTGGACCGATCGAGACTGGTGGTCTGACCAACAAGGCTAGGTGCTTTGGTTGAATTTTGGATTATTTAGGAAATTCAATTGTAGTGTGTATTGGTCAATAGCGAGATCGGAGCTACTCTTATAGAGGAGCTAAGGCTCAGAATGATCAAGAATATTGGGTGAAATTGCTAAGCTCAAGCATAACACGAGAAATGCGGAAAGTGTTGAAGAGAAGTTCGAGTGATGAGTTGCACCATGCTATTTGGTTGGTCAAGTGAGGCGTGATCTGGTGGAATGGAACAGGAGAGACTTACTAATGCGTGGTAAGTCAGTACTGCACCTACACGTGGTAAGCATGACGATTGCCTGCAAGGGAAGATGAAGATCAGGTCGAGAAATGATTTTTGGTAAGATGACCAAAGTACCAAATACTACCTTAGATCATAACTACAGTGTATGAGCAACGCTTGAAAGAGCGGTTTAGATCAAGAAGAAACTGAGAAGATTAAACTAGACTAAATGCTAAAGACTTAGCGGATTCGAGTTTATGTGCTTTAAAAAATGTGCATAAGTGTGTGTGTGTGAGTAAAACCTATGTTGTGTGGGGCTAACATATTTTTCCTATATATTCTAAGTGGATAGTATCTATTAGGGTTAGATGGGGCTGATTGCCTTGTCTATTTAACGGGTTGGGATGGAGACTTGCTAGTTAACCATCTAACCATCATAGTTTTACTGATTGAAGCCAAGTGTTCTAGGGTTAGGATTAAAAAGTGTGAATGTTATGTGTGCTCTCTTGTCCTCCAAGTGAAGTGACTATAAAACCTTCATCCTTATGCAGCAATCTATCAACTTTGTTCATCTCATATGAATCTCCCTTGTATTAGTTGATTTGCTATTGATTTGATCGGTTTTGACCTTGTCTCTCCCATTCTTTATCTTACGAGATGCCAAGAACAAGTAAGTGATGGAGACGTATCATGGAAATCAATTTCCATCCATCTAGACTTCAGTTTTGGTAAGTTCTTGAAGTTGTCTGGTTTTGCTTGGTTTTAACTTTCTCGAGTGATGTCTTGATCTAGTTATTTTTGTTTTGATTCGTTGGGTGTTTTTACTTGCTGTGGTATGTGGGAATTTATCTAGAGCTATCTTGGTTATCTTTTACCTACGAGCAAATCTTATTTACTGTTTCTTGTTTTCTGATCAATTTTGGTGCAATTTTGCTTATTCTTAAAAAATGTTTGAACTTTAACATGGATTATTGAGATCCTTAGTTGGAGTAGGTTTCTAAGTTATTAATCAAGGTGTGCACAAAATTTATATCATTTGGACTTGTATTTTTGAAGTTGCATCGCTTCGGGCTGGATTTTCAATTTGGAACATGTAAGGCTGGTGAGACCGCTCCTCCCCCGGTTAGACCATAAGGGGCCAATCCAACTGCCCTTTGGCCAGTGGTCAGACTCCTAGGCTTGGTCAGATAGCCCCTGGTTGCTAGTTTGACTACCTGGTGCCCGATTCTATTGAAAATGTGGGCAATATTTTAATTCCAAATTTTACTAGGAAACAAATACAGTAAACCAGTGATACAAAAGTTACTACCAACAGCAGGCTACTCATCATACTTCAAAATATACGCAAGGAAAATATAGTAACAAAGTCGAATGAACGTGCAAACGACTTACTTTTGAGCTTGATGAAAAACAGGAAGCAGCGCAAGGTTGATGCAGTGCAGAACGTAGATGACGTAGTGAAGCGAGCAGACGCATAGATGCATTGCCCAGAAACCTTATTGCCGCCCCGTGCAGGTACTCTCTGCGGCAACGGTTTAGAGCTTGCCACTCTCCCTCCTTCCAGGTGCACACCGGGAAGAAATGTCGACGAGGTTCAAACAATACAGCACAACAGCACAAGCTCGCAGAGAAGAAAGTAGAGAACCTCCTAGACTTTTGTGACTCGGAGTAGGTATTGCTTTTGGACTAAGGAGTAGTTCATTTTTCTTGAATTAAAAATGAATTCTGAAAATGATCTCATTTTGCGTGAAAAAACTGATTTCACCAATTCTTTCTCATGAGATGGCTCGCCATTGCACTAGGCGTGAACTCAAGGGAGTTTTGGATAACCAATACCACTCTTTTAAGTTTCTTGCTTGAGATGGTCATAGTAAGACTTAAGATCTACCACATGGCTAAGAAAGAAAATTATGAAAAATAGTTAAAACTTAGGAAGCAGTTGTGGATGATTCCTAGTCCAGAACTTGCTTTACTAAGATAATGCCAAAATATGTTTCAAAAATTACCAAGTGTGTTAACTATGCTCAATTGCAAGTGCTTGAATAAAATAATTCAACATTAAACTTGTAGCACTCTAAATTGATTTAATTATAGCTTCTTGGTTCCAGCAAGTTTATTAACATGGGTTGGCTGATTTTTGGATATCTTTGCCTAAACTATGATCTTCAGCAAGTTGACATGCTAAGAATCTATTTAATTCTAGATTGTAGCTTATGTGGATTTAGTTTTGATACATATGGTTTGGCATGATTTAGATAGTTTTTTTACATGATATGGCTTAGTGTAATACTTGTAGAGTCATGTTGAATAGTTTTCATGGCTCCTTATGCTATAAATAAATAAAATATAGACATATCATTTCATTCATGCTTTATCTTCTTCTATACATCTTGATGACTCTATAGTCAAAGGAGAGAAAGATTGGTCAAATTGCATATGTAGAGCATGATTTAGAGTTTTTGTGTAAATTCTTAATAAGTTGTAGCTTTAGTGCTTTGTTGTGATTCTCTTGATCTTTTGATCTTCTCTCACCATGACCAAGGTCAAATAAAATAATTATTCTGTTGGACATAAAGTGAAATTTCCCAAGATTTGGTTGATTTGAAGCTTTTTATGAAAATCTTGCCATTTTCAGTAGCTTCACTCCATTTCTGCTTTATATAGTCATTTTCGGTATTTCATATCCTTGTTTGACCATTCTGGGCATTTATTTGCAATATTTTGGCTCTGTATTCAAAAACCACATGCTATTTGTATTTTGAGAAATTACCAATGGGTTCATTAAGGAGATTGAAGGACCATGTGAAAAGGTCCAAGGTTATGTTGTGGTGAACCGTTGCTATTTTAGTGGAGTGGAATTTGGATTTTGCAATTTGTGGTTTTTCAGAGCGATTGTCAAGCTAACTGGTCTAATCGGCCAGATGTGGCAATCATACCGGCTACTGGTCAGGCTAGCCATCCTTAGCGGTCTGACTTGCCACGACCACCAGTTAGACTGGCTATGACTGGCGGTCTGACTGACAAAGCTAGGTGTTTCGATCAAATTTTGGATTATTTAGGAAATAAAATTGTGGCGTGTTTTGGTTTGACCTAGGTTAGTGCATTTATGTTATTTGATGCATATTTCAGCTAACGTGGGTCAAGTTGTAAAGAACTTATGCCCAAAAATATTTTCTTGGTCTTTGGATCTGCACGGACGCTTGGAACAACCATGGTCAATGGCGGGGATCAGGGCTACACTCATGAAGGAGTTGAGGCCAACAAGAATCAAGCATGCCGTATGAAATGGCTGAGCTCAAGCATAACATGAGAAAGGCGGGAAGTGTTGAATGGAAATTCGAATGACGAGTTGCACCATGTAGCTTGCTTGATCCAATGAGGTGTGGTCTGATGGAACTAGAATAAAAGCAACTTGCTGATGCGTGGCATTCCAGTGATGTACCTATACATGGTAAGCATGGCGATTACTTACGTGGGAAGATGAAAATCGAGTCAAGAAAGGGTATTTTGGTAAGTTGACCAAAATACTGAAAACTAACTTAGATCAAAACTATGACACTTGGGAGAGCGATTTAGGTCAAAGAGAAGCTAAGAAGATCAAGTTGGATTAACGGCTAAGAGCTTAGTAGATTTGGGCTTCTGTGTGTTGAAAAGTGTGCATAAGTGTAGTATGTGAGTAAAACCTATGTTGTGTGGGATTAACGGATTTTTCCTATGTGTGATAAGTGGATAGTATCTATTAGGGTTATATGGGACTGGTTGCCTTGTCTATTTAACAAGTTAAGATGAAGACCTACTAGTTAATCATCCAACCATCCTAGCTTTACTGATTGAAGCCAAGTGTTCTAGGGTTGGGGTTAGAGAATTGTGATTACTATGTGTGCTCTCTTATCCTCTGAGTGGAGTGACTGTAAAACCTTCATACTCAAGTAGCAGTATATCAAATTTGTTCAGCTCATATGAATATCTTTTCTCTTGGTTGATTTGCTCTTGATTTGATTGGTTTTGATCTAGTCTCTCCTCTTCTTGATCTTGCTAGATGACAAGAATGAATAAATGATAGAGATGTATCATAGAAATCAATTCTCATCCATCCAGCTTTCAGTTTTGGCAAGTTATTGAAGTTACCCGGTTTTGCTTGGTTTTGCTTTCACTACTACAGCGCAAAGATATAGTAACACCAACTTGTGTTACTATATGTTAGAAAAAGTGTTACTAGCTCTCTTAGTAACACATTTTTTTTGTGTTCCAATTGGCCATGTTACTATAGACTGGTTTATTGTAACACATCTGCTTGTCTACAGGAACATTTGTCTAGTGTTACAATGATTTTTGCTGTAACACTTTTTTTTGCTCTAGTAACACTTGGCATTATAGTAGAACGCATAGTTTGTAACACATTTATTTATTTATCGGAACATTTGCCTAGTGTTACAGGGATTGTCTGCTGTAACACTTTTTTTACTTCTAGTAACACTTCTACATTATGGTAGAGCACAGTATGGAACAAAGGAACACATGGTTTGTAACACTTTTCTATAGCTATTGTAACATATTCAGATTATGAAATAAATATTTATTTCGCCTATACATATGGCACACGGATTATTATATAATCACACAAACATGAGACATTGCAAAATCACATAAACCACAAATTTCCATAATCATAGAAAGATCCACATATTGTAGGATGAATTCAAACATAGTGCTTGTTCAGATCAAATCATAGTTTATGTACATAACGATATGGCTCTAGAGAGCAAATACACATAGTCCATACTAGAAAGAAAAATTCAAGAACTAGCTAGGATTCATAAAGTCCATCACTTCTTCTTGTACACATCGATGTAGGAATTCAACCATTAATCAATTCAATCTGCAAAGAAAATGTAAGTTATAATATTACAAATTAGGCCACATATGTTCATTGATTTAAAGTTAAGAAAGCTAGTTTGAACACACAAACATCGAAGGCCAAGCAATTGAGACTCCTTTGGCTTGAGCATCACCAATATTGTTGCACCTAGGCATGGGCCTCACTAATGGCTCATCTTTTGCTATAACATGATTGATACGCACTTTGTAGAATTGACTTCCTGTCTTAACTCCACCAACAGTGGCTTCTGGATCAGTGCTCAAGAGAGTTGCATAGGCCACATGAGCCTTATTAGGATATTTTGAAGTCATTAATAGCACCATAGACCCAGCCTACATTAATTTGACATAATCTCTTAGTGACCAACAGCCTTTAGTTGTACATCATGATCATGCAATTAGAACAAGTAATATTATGTTCATCTACCTTCATTAGAGGAAGTTGTTTAGGTGTTTGACGCTTGTAGCATGAAGCCTTGTCATGAGCCACCTCCTGGTGTGCAATGGTTGTAGTCTCTCCAGGCCCTCCATGCTGACCCTTACACATATATATAAAAGGAAGTATGAAATAATAAGACAAATTCTACTATAATTATAGCAAAGTGTGGTTCATAGATACCTTTTGTTTCTTTGTTGTTCTACTTGTGGTGGACAAAAGTAGACTGTCATCATCACTAAATTCAGACTCACATGTTTCTTTATTCTAGTAAAGAGAAAAAAGACAGTAGCATGAGTTAATACAAAAAATCCTTTATGGATAAAATAAGTATTAAATTCACAATAAAGTGACTTTACCAATTCATCCCTGTGCTTAAGGAATCCATCATTCTGGTTGGGTGCAAGACAGTGAACTCTCTAAAATTTTGAAACAATATTAAAGCCAAAAGACTAGATTAGGTGAAAACATGGAAAATAGAGCAAATACCTTTCTTTTAAAATGCACCGCTTGATTCTGAGAATTGTTATGATCACTCCTAGCACAATTTCCCTGGAAATGATATAAAATTTGAGTAACACTTTTCAATATGGAGTTACAAATTAAAATGTAAATTGTTACCATTGTTGCTTCTTGGTTCTCATGGTGCCTTTGATTGTTTTTTAGTTCTTCAATAACTTTGTCTTGCATTCTAGAATGCTCTTTGAGTTGCCTTATTTCCTCCAACATGTGAGTCTCTACATCGGATGATGAGCCATCTAGTGAAACTATATTAATGTCCTTAAAATGGTGTGTTCTTCGACCATAAACTTGTTTAGGAACTGGAAGCAATCCCATGCCGTGTACTTGTCCAGCTTTCTCTTCTCCCAGCACCTGATGTAATGCATCACCTTCCCATGCAACTCCTCCCTCACTATTTTGGGCTAACTCTGGTTGTGCGTCGAGGAGACTTTCCAATTCAACCTACAAGCAAGAAATCCGCACATTAGAAAACAGAAATAATTTTATATTTGCAAAAATTATCATGTGCATGTAGCATACCACTGGTTCATTTATCCCTTTTCCTCTTTTCCTGTGAGTTGCAAGGTAAACCATTGCTCTATGTGGCTGTTTTTTTTCAGGATCAGCTTGCCTCTGAAAAAATAGCAGTAAGGAAAGTAAGAAGAATCATACATAAATTTTTTAAACAGAAGATGACTCACCATGTCCTCAGACCAACGAGCATAACTCTTTGTACCCGCTGTATGTGTTGTCTTCTTCATTTCACGACTTATTTTGTTCTTCTCACTTAGGTTCTACAAGAAAAGTAAATTAATAGATAATGAACCATTATACATATAGAAATCAATAATGGTATAGATAGTGATAGTAAAAAAGGCAAATAGCGTTAATAATGGTGCCTTACTTGTCCTTCGTTGGACTTCCAATATTTTACTAGGGCCTTCCATTGATCTTCATCGATATCATCTGGACAACGCTTCTTCAAAACTGACTTTTTCTTCTTTGGATTAAATAGTGTCTTTTTTAATGTTGCCTTGTATTTTCTCCAATCTCTTCCAATTGATTTCAATATCCATTTCTCACATGAACGAGGATATAAGAACTTTGTCTAAAATAAGAAAGTCACTAATGAATGAATTTGACTTCATGACATGATAACAAGCATATATATACTTAATCTTATAAAAACATTATGTCTTGTAAAATTTAGCTAACCTGGACGAATTGAATTATCGTTTCTGCATTGTTTTTCTTAACTTCTCTCCAATCTTTGGCACCAACAGGACAATAACCACCATTTCTTGCTATGGTGCCCAAAAATTGCCCTAAAAGGCCACCTTCTTTTCCAATGGGTTGTCCAAGCATATTACATCTTACTACTATCCGATCTCCTTCAAGTAGATCCCAAACATGTGTTAAAACGGTCCCCTTTCGCTTCTTAGGTACTTCATCGCCATCACCTATTAAAAACAGAATGATAGTGATAGTAACTGGTTAAGATGCAGTTCATATGAATCAGATTGATCTAACTACATTTGTACCTGATGTGTTCTGGTTCTCATCATCGTTCTGCTCAACCTCGTTAGCATATAGTGTTTCAGTATGCATTAAATTTAATCCTTTCTTTTTCTTTGTACCTCCTCTTCCTGCTAAACAAATGTTGGGGACATGAATACGAGTTTATAGTGAATATAATAAACAATATGTAATCTTTTTATTAAACAGCTAGATATTTGTATTAGACTATCAGGACTGCATTTATTAAGTCACATACCGCGGTGGGGTTGGATATGCTAATGTTGGATGAAAATAAATCATTGATAACTAACATGACTAGGAATAGTTGTCCTTGAATAATCAAATATACATAGAAAATTAAATTATATGTTCATTCTAATACCTTTATTTTTTTTTGGTTTAGATTTGGATGGTTCTTTGTTGGACTTGGTAGGCGCTAAAGTGGCAAGTCTCTGCTTCGTCACAAACAAATTAACCGTCTTTTCGCTCTCACACTCGTTGAGCATTTCCATCACATCAGAATCTTGTTCTATTAAAACCAAGCTATCTTTTCTCTTGTAGTATAGATAGTCGACTGATGTGTACCCAGAACCCTCGATCATATCAATCAAGTCAAAAAAGCATATCTGATCTCTATCCATTTGCCTTTGCACATGTTTATGTCCTTCAGCTTTCCCATCGCATTCCAGATTTATGGTCCAATTATCCACCGCCATGGTAGCACAATCTAAAAAAAATATAACACCAATAGGAAAATAAGAATAAAGCATAGGATAATTCACAAATAAGAATCAAGTATAACCGAGTAGTAACAATTTGACTAAAGTGCATATTTGTAATGTTATTTGAACTTGGAGCTTGAGAACAAGTAAAGTGCTATGGTTGAGATAGGATGGTCTAGAGCATGACACATATATACGAACAAAAATAGTCCAAAAGGTTCTTTACATTAAATAAGATATAAAATTAACATGTATGATAATTTATTTTTGCTAACATTTAGGAGGGAAAATCACTGTTATTGTTTTGCTTGATTGAAAATTAACTTTATATATAGTAGTGTCCAGTTAGCTTGAATTAAATAAAACGGGCTGACATACCATGACACTAGTGAAACAATCAAGCACTAAGTCATATGCACACAGACTGAGTAGAACTGAAACAGAGGTCATAAATAAAATGTGAAAAGTCTGCCCTTTGTTTTCAACCATTTCAACCATGCACAAAAAGCTAACCTAAGAAGCTAGCAAGTATGCAATAAATAATTACTAAAAGCATGAAAGCAGAAATTATTAAAAGATGGATCCACTGCATCATGATAGGACATTTCACAAAAGCATACTAAACTGCTGCTCGGAGTATTCTGTAACATGAATGACAAAATGCTAGCACTTTGCCCTTGCCAGTGCGAGCAAATGAAAGCTGCAACTCCATGAGCAGATAAGCAACCGATGCACTGCTACCAGCTTACCTAATTATCGAAGTGCAGCAGCTCAGCACCTCCGGCGACCTGAAATTACAATGTTTTTAATCCTCTTTCTCCTCTGCCGAATTCTAAATCCCCCTCCACGAAAGTGTTTCCATGAGAAAAAAGTAAATAAGTCACCTAGACAGCTATATGCAGCAGCACTATATATAATTGAACAACAGCCTTTATCTCTCTTTCTCTTGTGTAGAGCAGCAACAATTGATTGATGCCCTGTTGATCACATAAGGGTATTAGTAGCACAGCAACAATGATTGACAATGGCTCTGTTAGTCGCAGCAAGGAATTCAATACAGTCAGAATAGCTCTGTGCCTCCTTCGAACAGCAACACAGCAGCAGCAGTTCACCTATTCTAACAGCAGCAGCCTTGATTTCCTAGCATAGCAACACGACCAAGTCAATGATACACAGAAGACACAGTTGGATCTCCAATCAAACAAAAAATTGATAAGTTTAAAGTATGAGCTAAATCACACAGATTGACATGGTGTGAAGCAATTGAATATATTGTAATGACAATAATAGTATTAATTAATGATAAAAAACTATATCATTATCTATATTCACAACCAAACTAGTACTTAATATGAACTATAGCCTGTTTGACATTGAATAGTGAATGGATGATATTATATCTACAAGTTCCACTTTCATTTCAAATTTCTGCGATCATTCAGTGTGCAGCTGTTCCTCAGTTCGTTTGGGCTGGATGATTTTGTTGCATCCATTAATTGCACTGTGCAGAATACTTTGTTGGATGCTGTACATGTCTCGCTACTGCGGGCGCTGAAGCGGCATCTTGAGACTAAATCCTCTGAAGCATCAGAACTTGCTTCAAATTGCTTGAAGTACATAGTCTATCAGCCCTCCCTTAACTATAATCATTATTTTCATGAATGTTATGTCTTGTTACTTCAATGCTGATTTTTTTCACTTTTCTTTGAATTGCGTGCAGGTATCTAGATTGGGCATTACTAGATGCATTGACTTGGCCAACTTTCTTACTGGAATACCTCTATGTAATGGGTTGCATTAAGAATCTAGGGGGCCAGGGTTTTGGTAGAAGTCTCCTAGCCATTGAATACTATAAGCTTCCTGTTGCCATGAAGCTTAAGGTCCTGCAGATACTCTGTGATCATGTCATTGATTCAGAAGAACTCAAAACTGAACTGGAGGCTCGGGAAGGCTACAATGAGGAAATAGAATATGAGATAGATTCTAGTATTTTTTTCGGAGTCTGGGTCAAGAGTGAAAAGAAAGAGGTGTTTTTCTAGACTCGCTTAAGAGGGACTTTCTTTGCCATATTGGAGGTTCTTGTATGTTTACGAGACAAATAAGCACCCATAAGGAGGTGCTTGTGTCAGAGGTTTGAACTCCACGTAAACTTAACAATTGTGTCCCTCCCTTGATCTCACCCCAGCAATTAGTTAAGCAACCACCATGTTGCTCCATAGTGCGTGCCCTCCGCCCTCGATCGTTAGATCCAAAACGCTCCACCACCATCTCGAGCTAAGCCCACGCCACTAATGAAACCGCCAGCACGTGACTCCTCCAGCCACGCCCCCATCCATTGCATGATCCACCAACACCAGTTGGGACTCACTTGGACCCCATGACCCATCATGACCCATCTGTACAGTGATACTTGCAAAAAGAATGTCAAAGGCTTCTACTTGGAAACTGCTCCAAATGCAACAAATCCACAAGCTGCTGTAGCAAATGCTTCTCAGGATGGAAACAGTGATGATTGCCGAATATGTGGAATGGATGGGACTTTGGTATGCTGTGATGGCTGCCCATGGGCATATCACTCAAGATGTATTGGTCTCAACAAATCGTTCCTACCCCAGGGACAATGGTTCTGTCCAGAATGTGTGGTCACAGCTATACTAGGGGCAAATACAGTTTTATACCCGGGAGTGAGGATTTGGTCACTTACTTGATTTGATGTGAATAGTAAGCTGCCAAACCAAGTTGCAATGCTAGTATTCCAGTCCTACATCCACAACAAGATAAATAGAACCATTATCTCTGATCTTAGCAATGATGAAATTTGTGCTTCGAGAGTACAGGATGGTGAGTACGGAATGACTTATAGTTTATTAACTATCAATAAGCTCATATCGAGAGTGCATCCAGAGAAAATGCGAAGGAGCGATACCTCCAAATGTGCTCGCTATTTATATTTTATAATCCGAGTATCTCAAATTATAAGGATCAATCTAGTTACCTAAGAAGCAATACTTATAGGGAATGTGCCCAGAATTCAGCAGAACAGAGCACGCCCAAAAAAAACAAAACCGAGCAGGCACTGTTCTTGTTACGGCAAAGTAATGAAATGTAATTCAATCTTCAGAAACTGAATTCTGTGTATTGCATAACTCAATGTCTCAACAAAACTTTCTGAATATCATCAGAATACTTACTAGAATACACTCCAACTGAATGCTAATGCTATTTATTCTAGCACCTAAATCGGATCATAGATCCACATTAAACGGCAAACTGACTTCATGCAAACTGCACGTTTATTAATTCTTAGCTGCCAATTTATTTGATTCAAGTACTCAGTGGAAGGTGAAGAAGTTATCCTCTGTTATCTAGTACATCACTTCCTAAGATTTGGCCTCAGCTGCACCTAATCTTTAATTTGATTAGATCAACTCTATGCGAGACTGAAAATTCTGAGACTAGATGATATTAGACCTTAAGGATCCAAGCTAACCAGGAGAAGCA
This sequence comes from Dendrocalamus latiflorus, assembly GCA_017311315.1. NCBI lineage: Eukaryota > Viridiplantae > Streptophyta > Magnoliopsida > Poales > Poaceae > Dendrocalamus > Dendrocalamus latiflorus. The sequence goes on along the minus strand of CM029661.1, from coordinate 32,725,812 downwards.
CAAGTGCAGAACCATCTATGTTTGCGCACCATCTATAGTTTAAGTTCTATGGCTAAGGTGGTAAATGGTAACTTGAAGATTCAATCCAAGAGTCTCTTTTAACTGAAAAAAGCAGCACAAGAAATGAACTTCAAGAATGGTAGGAGACAATTATAATAAATAGTACAAAATATATGCTGTTAAACTAAGAATGAATAAGCAAGGGAAGAACTCTGCTCCCAGTCACAGCTACAGTTACCTCTAAAAGTTACTAAACTTCTTGTATCTGTTATCCAAGTCATACAAACCACTAAACGTAGGTTAGAAATTCGTCTTCCCTGTGGCTAGCTACCAGGTCACCATATGCAATTTTGAACAAATAAGCATTGCAATGCAGTTCACTCCGGTGGATGGTTTACATAAGTAATGTACTGTCAAGGTTACTTGTTTCAGATTTCATCATCTATAGATAGTAAATGCAAAACGATAGCTCATAACAGTTCATATTAAAGAGAGGGGAAAAGAACTCCTATTAGATTCCACGCAATCTTTGGTAAAAGTAGGTTTGTTCTGTACTTGTGTGTCTTTACTAACATCATAACTTTTCAAGTAACTATGATCAGAAGAAGAAATAACCGTGCTATTTGAATTGGATGGTGGTGCTCCTTTAATCAGTGCAGCATCATTACTAAGATCAATGTGTTATCTGCTCTAAGATCATAGTGCTAGCTTTCCGGCATTTATTCCTGCTATATTGCATTGCTTAACAGAGAAGTAAATTTAAATTTGTTATTTGTGCTGCCTTTACTGATCTAGTATCTCTAGACCTAATTTTCTGTCATAAACGATCATGATAAGATTACTCTTTTCTTCATGGGATCCTATTTTGTAGGTTGCCATCCTAAATGAAAGCCTCCCCATTTGTAAGTTCATCGGCACTTTAGCAAGAGCTAAATGTAGCCATCTGTTTGCTTTGCAAAATAAAACATTTGATAGATCACTATAAGAATCTCTACAAAGAAAAGACCAAATCATGATGATTACTTCACCCACCTTTAATCTCCCCCCTTTTGCAGCAAGGAAGATCTCATGAATTACATACATCAAATGATTACCGAAGACCAAAACGTAGCAAGCTGCAAAACTGAAGACCAAAACGTAGCATCAATTTTAATCGCCATCTCTCTCCATCAGAGACATCTAATGACACCATGATAACTAGTCGCCCGCTTGTACCACCTAATTGGCTAATTCTACTGAAATTTAGGTACCTGGCATTGGAGCGCTCGCCCAGGACGCGCTTGCACTCGGCCTCCTCGCGCGCGACCTCCGCGATTTGGGCGCGCAGCTCCTTGCGTTGCCTCCGCACGACCCCGCGCAGCCGCTCGGCCCCCTCGCGTGCAGCCGCTCGGCCCCCTCGCGCCCCCTCGCCCGGGACGGCGCCGGGAGGCAAGAAGAGCCGCGGCGCCGGGAGGCGGGGAGGCGCCGGGAGGAGTAGAGGCGATGGGTCTTGGCGAAGAGCAGGTGGGGGTGACTCAGGGCGGCGGCGGCCTACGGGAGAGCAGGTAGTTGTGAGGGTGAACGTGGGCGTGGAGTCGTGGGGGAAAAACCAGAGGGATGGTCTCGGAGCCGAGCGCAACGTAAAAAAAGCGCGCGCGGACGATCGTGAGGATCGCGAGCGCGCGAAGAGGAGTTGCCTTCTTCATATAGTAGTAGAGATAGACAAGTTATAGAGATAAAAGATATATATTTTACCCAATCTGCAAAATAACGTTGGATCTTCGAACATGTATTTGAAATTAAGGAATGCAAATTTATTCGAGTACTAGTTAACGCGAAGAATTTAGTAGAATTGAAGAAAAATAAATAGGGTTATTTGAAAACAAAAAACGGTAATTTCCAATTTCTCGAAATCATTTTCGAGAATTTTTCGATTTTCAGCCTAAAAGAAAACATAGTGGTAACCGAAAAAACGGAAATGATAACGGCGACGGCGGCGATGCCCTAGTATGCCACTGTATAATTGTGAATGATTCTTAAGTGTCATGTGCGATAGGTCAAGTTATATGACTCTTGTCGTGTTCTACAGTTTAACGTGTTTATCGTTTCTTAAATATCGTCTCCATGATTTTCGATCGTTATCGATGTGCTTTTGGATCGGTTACTGTCCTTTTCGAAATTGAGACGCAGATTGCAATCGGGAGATGAAGGTGTTCGGCATGGCCCGCGAAAAAGCGCCTCCCCGCCACACGGCGCCGCCCCGCCTACCCGCGACCCCGCCTCTTGGCGCCGCGGCTCTTCCCGCCTCCCGGCGCCGCCCCGCCGCCCCGCTTCCCCACCTCCCGGATCAGGTGACATCTTTCCCGTAGCTTTAATCATTGTCTGCAATTAAAATACGTTGGCTACGATTTAATTATAGAAGTATAATAAAATACAAGGTGTTGATGTGCATGTGCTCCTAAGGTTAAACTGCGCTCACTTTAATCCGATTGCAGTAGTCCTAGTTAATTCATATTTTATATTCGTCTCTTGGCGTTATTTTCTTGGCATGGAGTTGGGTAATTTACTTAAAAGTGAACTCCATCTTTTGTTGATTTCTATCTATCTATTACTGTGATACAATTAAATATATACACGTACAATTATTGGTGAACCTTAATCCTAATTGATCTCACGCATGCCATTATACCAGTTTAATTTCTCTTAGGCGTGTATCTATTCACCTCTAATTCAACTTAGGTCTTTGGGTTATTTAAATAAATTCTCTCCTTGGTACCGGTCCTTTCTCGTAACTAGTACGCGCATGCTTAATTATCTACACCAATGAAATTAACTCCTAAGTAGATATTAATTAAATGATACTAGAGCGTTTTCGCACGCTCTCCAGGTTTTATTTTTGTATTAAATTTGCTCCTATACATTACCTAATTTATAGCTATAAATATTTATTAGAAAGGTTCTGCAATTTAATACAACTAACCACGGTTGCAATAACAATGTACTAGTTTAATCAGTATGCCATATACTCTAGTCTATTGCTGGCAATTTACTTATTTGACTCATTATAATTACTGATTAGTGGTCTTCTATTATTTAGATGAACCTAACTACACTATCTGGTTATTCTGCAACAATTGGTTCATACTATAGTACTTAAATTTAATCCGTACGGTTATAAGTTTAATCGACTAGCATCTTTTAAGTTGTCGGACCATCGTTACTTTATCCTCATATTCCAGAGTAATCAGAGGTGGATTTCTATAATTATAACGGTGACTTTCTATAAATTAAATATTACTAACCAAGTTGTCTAAATGATTAATTATACCGTTGAGTAGCTTCAATAACAATACACAGGTTCTAATATATACTCGGACCAATTTTAATCAATTGACACGCCTGATTTATTTATAAGCTTATGAATATTTATTATTGAAGTTCCACAAGTTTATGCTACGAATTAATCTATGGCTTCACAATATAATATGGCTGATGTAATTAGGTGAATGTTACTAAATATGCGTATATGTTTTTCTAGATTCCGATTTAATTCTTGAATGAATTTCTATCTCGTTGATACATCTAGTAGTCCAATACCAGGTTCTTGAATATATGCAGCTAATTCCTAAATTTTACAAATCTACTAGCAAGGTGGTGAATATATTTAACCTTAACAATTCTACTCTTTCCCATTTCTAAATTTTTCTTTTCCAATTTTTCTTCCCCTTTTTCTTTCTTTTCCTTCTTTCTCTGCCTGGCCCCATCTTCTTGCTGCCTCCGGCCAAGCCGCCTGAACTCCTCCCCCGATTCCCCCTTTTCTCGGCGTTCACTCTCTCCTCCTCTTCCGATTTCTCTTCACCCCGTGCCATGCCTCCGCTCCTCCGTGTCGGCCGCCGCAGCTAGACCCTCCCCTGGGTCGTGCAGTCCCCACGGCCGGCTCCCTCCTGCAGCCACTTCGTCCCCCTCACGCCACTTCTCTTCCGAGCCGACTCAACCCTAGATCCCTCAGATCCGGCCCTCCGTGACTCCGCCCGGCGCGGCGGCGCCCGACCTGAATAGGTGAGCTTTCCATTTTGTTGGTGTTGGCTGTTGGGGATCTTTGCACTTTCTCGCTGATATCAATTCACTAATGCCAGTTTCATTGGGAGGCAGGAGAAAGGAACATGAAAATGTATCAGCGATTCAGCATTCAGCAGAGGAAGTGAGGAAGTGAGGAAGTCCATCTAAAAGTCTTCGAATCATTGCGGTAATCGTATGAATGATGTCTTTATTCTGAAGGATTCGAATGTTAATTCTCACTGGTTACAATAAAGGAACTGTAAATTGACCGGGTATTTTCCTAATTTCTTTTGTGTTAGTTTGCACGATATGCTGCATTGTCAGAAGGTTAAAGGTTTATAGACTGGTCACTGGTGGTCTTTAAGCTGTTGCTGAGACAAGCACTTGGCTGCAATTTCTCTTGTAGGTATGCTGTTGACAGTGAAGTCATATGTTCATCAGTTCATGGTAGATATAGGAGGGCTCTTCCTATGTGCTTGTACTTATGATTAATCAGTGAAGTATAAAAGGGTGAAATTAAATGGTGATTGAGTACACATGATTACATGAAGCAAAAATTCACAGCAGTGCTTGTACTGTTACAGGAAAAAAAAAAGAGATTTCTAAAGTAAGGGATCAATGCTCCTATAAGATTTGTAGGTTAGCATTCATATCAAGTATGGGTAAACAAGCAATACAACTGTACAACAAACTTCACCAGTCTGGCAGTCTGCAAGCCTTCTTGTAAAAAAAAAGGAATCTATACATTGTTCACCAGTCTTTATGTGGCAATGCCGATGATAAAAAAGATCGGTTATATCCAACATGAACAACAATTAACAAGGCATAAGGCTTGGAACTGGGGAGGCATGAGTTATTAATATATAATAACATGAATGCGACTCATGGCATGCTGGTGAAGTGGTAATGCTGCGAAACAATGTGAGCTTCAGAGAAAAAATGTGACTCTATGATGTATGCAGAATTATAAGAATTCTTCATATAGAGAGGATGGTATTTCTTCTTAGTGTTAGGTACCCCAGCTACTCTTATCCAAACTATATGAAGTTTACTCTTTGCCATAGCCTCAGTTGTCCAACCAATGACTTGTACTAAGAGTCACTGCATGCGGGCTTGCATGTTCGCTGTCATTTCATCTTTGCTCGCATGCAAGTGTTAGAAAATTCTACACCTTTCTATGGAGTGGCCTGCATAGTTCATAGAAATGCCATAGACATTTGTACATGTACATCACTGACATTTGGTAGAAAGATCAATTGATGAAGAAAACAAAGCAAACTTGTCTGGATATTCAGTTCTGTAGCTAGTGGCTGCACTTGTTATTTATAAACATGTCGAGGACAGCACAATGGTAATGTGTTTATTAAGATAGCTAAAGTGATCAGAACAATGGTAATGAATTTCTCCACTTTCAACTCATAGGTTCTATTATCATTTGGTAATTTTAGAGCTCATTTATGTAGTTCAAAACTTTCTATTCTAGATATTGAAGTACCACATTACTAATGCAATAATAGTATTTCTTGTTTTTAGTGAATTAATGGACTTAAGTGCTATTAAGAGGCTGTTGCAATCTGAAAGACCAAGTGATGACTACATAGCCGGGGTAGAGGGTTTTCTCAAGTTTGCCTACAGTGGGAAAAGATCAGATTCGAAGATTCGATGTCCTTGTGTCAAATGTGTCAATAGGCCGTTACATACGCAAGAAACAGTGTATGAGCACTTAGTGTGTAATGGAATGCTGCGTGGATATACTATATGGGGTTGCCATGGGGAAACAACATCATATATCTCTGCTAACAAAGATTCACTGCCAGTGCATCCGAGTTTAAACAGTAATATGCGCCAGGTAGTCCACGAAGCCTTCGGATATGTAGGCAATGAACATCACACAACTGAACCTGATGTGTCAGGTTTTCCAAAAGATGGACCAGATGCAGAAACACAAGCTTTCTTTGATTTGCTTAGAGATGCTGATGAACCTTTATGGGAAGGATGTGAGCTATCAAAACTTTCTTTCCTAGTCCTATTGTTCCATGTGAAGTCTACCAACAAGTGGAGCAATAAATCAATTAATGATCTGCTTCAAATTTTACAGTTGGCTCTCCCAAATGGTTCAAATATGCCTAAAACATTTATGGAGGCTCAGAAGATCATTGCAAAGCTTGGTCTTAGATATGAGAAAATTCATGTATGCCCCAATGGTTGTCAGCTATATTGGAAAGACAAGAAAGATAATGACTTCTGTTCAAAATGTGGAGCATCAAGGTGGAAAAATAAGGCAGACAACACATCATTGACAAAGAAGCAAAGAAGAAAGGCAACCCCAAAAAAGGTATTGCGCTACTTTCCAATCAAACCTAGGCTTAAAAGGCTTTTTATGAACAAGGAAACAGCCAAGTTAACTAGATGGCATGATGAAGAGCGTACAAAGGATGGGGCCTTGCGCCATCCTGCTGATTCAGAGGTCTGGAAAATCACTGATTCCTACTATCCTCACATAGCATCAGATTCTCGAAACATGAGGTTTGGAATAGCAACCGATGGTTTTAACCCATATGGGAAGTGTAATTCTACCTATAGTTGTTGGCCAGTTGTCTTAGTACCATACAACCTTCCTCCATGGTTATGCATGAAAGCTTCCTCTCTTATGCTCACTCTAATAATTCCTGGTTACCCTGGAAAGGACTTTCATACATTTATGCAGCCAGTTTATGATGAGCTAAATGAGTTATTTGAGTCTGGAATGCCTACATATGACGCATCTAAAGAAGAGCAATTTCAACTTCATGCTATATCATTGTATACTGTGAGTGACTACCCTGGGACGGGGATATTGGCACAGTTCAGTGTTATGGGCCAGTTGGGTTGTCTGTCTTGTGAAGATGAAACAAGTTCCATACGCTTGAAGCATGGCTACAAGCAATGTTTCATGGGACACCGACGATTTCTACCTGATGGCCATGAGTTCCGATATGATGCCAATTCATTTGATGGAACTGAAGAGCATCGGTCAAAACCTGTTTCCTTTTCTGGAGTATCCCTTTTGGAAAAGATAAAATCAATTGATGACTTTGAGAAGTCCAAAACATGGAAGGGTATTAGTGGTCTGTTTTGTTTGTCTCATTGGAAGTATAATTTGCTACGACACAATCTTGACTTTATGCATATAGAGAAGAATGTTTGTGAAAATATATTTGGGACACTTTTAGAAATGGAGGGCAAATCAAAGGACAATCTACAGGCAAGGAAAGACTTGCAACAAATGAACATTAGGCCAGATCTACATCCACAAAAAAAGGCTAATGATAAGTATTACTTGCCTCCTGCTTTGTATAACATGTCAAAAGAGGAAAAGCAACAGTTCTGTAAAGTCCTTCATGACATAAAAGTTCCAGATGGTTATTCCAGTAACATCTCTAGATGTGTAAATGTTGCTCAAGCAAAAATTTCAGGCTTAAAAAGTCATGACTGCCACATACTAATGCAACAACTTATGCCACTTGCATTGAGAGGTCTTCTCCCAGATGAAGTTACATCTGTCTTATTTGATCTATGCGGGTATTTTAGAGAACTAAATGCAAAAGTTCTCCACATGGATGAACTTGAGAAGCTAGAGGAGCGAATTATCATGACGTTATGTCGGATGGAGATGATATTCCCGCCAGGGTTTTTTACTATTATGGTGCATCTAGTTGTTCACTTAGCAACAGAGGCAAAAATAGGTGGTCCTGTCTGTTATCGATCAATGTATTTTGTGGAAAGGTATGTTTTCCTTAAGAAATGAAGTGTCATATTTTCTACCTTCTATTTCCATGATTATTTAATGTTTTATCCGTATACAATTCTGTGCAGGTATCTTGGTGATTTGAAGTCAAATGTGAGAAACAAAGCTCGTCCGGAGGGCTCCATTGCTGAATCGGTTTTGGCAAAAGAGGCTATGGCATTTTGTTCAACATTTCTTGATGGTTTTGAGACCTTGTCTAATAGGCTTTCGCATAACGATGATAATGATGAAACACTCGGATGTTCTACTAGACAGGCATCAACTCTTTTTCCTCATCCTGGGAAACTACTTGGGAAGCCAAGTAGTTATGTCATAAGAGGTTTGGCTAAAGTACAAGCACATAGATATGTGTTATTCAATTCTTCTGATGTCAATCCATACCTTAGGTAATGTCTCAAACACATAAACATAAATTATTTTTTTTCGCACAAATTTTCTTACAAGGTCTATTGCAGGGCTCATGCTAAAGAGATGATTGAAAAAAATAAGGGACGTCGAGCTAGCCATAGAGATGTTGAGAAAATCCAAAATGAGAAGTTCCATCAGTGGTTTCGATGTCATGTAAGTACCTTATCTCAATATACTTTAAACCTAAAACTAAAGTATAAAACTAAACTTGGATAAATGTACAGATAATGAAGTTAGAGAGGGAAAATGGCATTGACGGTGTTAAAGATGACATTAGATGGCTAGCTCGTGGCCCAGTTGAGGCGGCAAAAAGGTATCGTGCTTTCAATAGTCGAGGTTTCCGTTTTAGGCCCAAACGGTTGGATGGGGTGACACAAAACAGTGGTGTAGTCCTAACTGCAAAAACATCAAGTTATGCCAGTGCAAGTGATGCCACACCAGTTTTAGGTGATGTGACTTACTATGGGAGAATAATTGATATTATTGAGCTGAACTACTCAGGGAATTTTTCTGTCGTACTTTTCAAATGTGAATGGGTTGATGTACTTTCTAAAAGAGGAATAAAAAAGGACAAGTATGGGTACACACTTGTTAATTTCTCACACCTGATACATACAGGAGAAAAGATTGGTCATGAACCATACATTTTTCCTAACCAAGCTGACCAGGTGTTTTATGTTGAAGACAAAATAAATCCTGGGTGGTCTGTGGTAATGAAGATGAAACCAAGAGATACATATGACACAGGTTGTGAGGAATGGGAAGATGATGTAGAAAACGAGCCATTCCATGTCACACACCTTGGAGAGTTGTTCAATAATTCAAATATTAGGCATCAATGGGTCAGAAGAGACATTGAGGGAACCACAGTGGATGCTAGCACCAGTAGATTGAATGACCAATAATAGTTCATGAGCTACAGTTCCATAAATATTCATTGGGCAAACTCGTTTCTTCAATGGTTTGTGTTCCTTCCTTTTCTGCTCTGTTTAATTGTATAAGTTCTTCTAAAGTTTATTTAATTTCTACTATAATGGTAATTTATATCAATGGAATTTATTGGGGATGGTCAATGGCATGATTATGGTATGGACCTATCCAATGTAGTGAAATTTAGAGAAGCATATACCCTTTGTCACTTTGCATGCCACTGAGGACGGCTTTCCTGAATTATCTGATCTGCGATTCGACAGTCCTCAACTAGCAAATTATGGTATAGACCTATCCAATGTAGTGAAATTTAGAGAAGCATGTACCTTTGTCACTTTGCATGAACGGAAGCTATCAACTTTTTCCCCTTTTTTGGGGGTTCCTCTACAGCGAGCAAATAATAGTGTTAAAATTTCTGATAGCCAAAATTCAAAATTTATTCTGAAAAGTGGACATTTTCTGTTGAAAGAGCACAACTGCACAACCATACATTTCATCGTGAGCATTTCTTTTTGTATAAAAAATATTTTCAAATAATGCGCATGATGCACCTATTGTAAATCATCATATGAACTTCGTAGCAGTTGATTCTTCTCTGGTTTCTTTTTGCTGCAGGGTTTGCAGGATTGGCTGGCTGGTTGGATCCATACTTCTGGTCGGGCAATAACTCTTTCGAAGCTTCTACTTCTACTCGGAACGGCATCCCAGAACATTACTTTTCTCAGGACCAAGACCAGCACATGCAGCATCCGTTAAATGCACAGAACGATGGTCCTCGTGGGTGTGCATATCCAGGGCCAAGTTACAGCAACTATTAGAAACATTCGAAGGCGTTTTACAATTCTAACTCGTAGGGATTAATAGTTCATTGCTTTGTTACTTAAGTGATCTGTCTGCGTTTTTCTTTTCTCTTGCGACTTCATGCTGTGTTGTTGCCCGGTTCCCATGTTTGTTTTCCAGATCTGCGTGAACGATATACATATCCATTGCATGTTTGCTGTATTGCACTACCATTTGCAGATGTATTTTGTTGGCTGTAGCGTCATTGTAATAAGTTTGGAGCCTAAAGGTTAGAGAACATCTCCTGTTTCCTGCTTGTCAAACACCAGTAAACTGCACCTTGTGCTATCATCGTTTCCTTACGCACATGTACCGTCTGATCATTAATTTGAGCATGCCATTTGTTTAATAATATAATTTCAATCATTATGCCTCTCCTGGACATGAATGGGATGGAGCCATGGAGAGGGTTGTATACTCGTTGAATCATTGTATAGCTAAAAATTCCAGCAACGGTTACAAGCACCAATTCCTTGAAGTTTGGGGGTTCAGTTCTCCGTTCTGGTTTGGAAATCCCAGAAATTTGATTGGATTGGACTAGGGTGATGACACGGCGAATCTACCGACGGTCCTAATTGAATCTCTAGGGAAAACCCGAATTTTCCTAAGATTTGTACCGCAGAGGCTTTCCTAAAGACGTTTTCCAAAAGCAACTGCCTCGAAATATGTCGGTACGACTCAGAACTTTCCAACAGAAGGATCGAAACAAATATGCATGGCAATACGAAGTTTGTTTCTCGGTCGTCCCGGCTCTATTTTGCCCCTGGAACCGAGCAATTTTTGTAGAATATTAGCGGAATGCCCGTGTGTTGCTATGGATTTTAAAATTTATCGTACTATTATTCTGAAATTAATGGGTGGTAAATTTTTTCGAACATGCATATAAATATGTTCTAAGATTTTTTAAAATCCGTAGCAACGCACGGGCATTCCGCTAGTAAGGATAAGTGTTGGAGATGGGATTGTGACTGAGATGAAAAGATAAGATGGTTTATTCTCTTCTCAGAGCTTGAAAGAAGTAGAGAGAATTGTTTTTTCATAGCTTTTTTGTTAGACCCAGAACCAATAAATGTTTGCACTTGGCATTGGAGCATATAAAGCGAGATCATGTGAAAATGAGTTTAAATCTATTTGATTTTCTTATCAACCTAAAAGATAAAGTTTATATCACCTTATATATTGTAGGGAGGAGGTAAGTAGTGATCGCCCACACAATCAAAAGAATTCTACTATTCTCCTATTTAATTTTACGTAGTTTTTTGTTTTTCCATGTTTCTTCCCGTCGTACTTTTTCCTCTCATGATCACGATATATCTATAGCGTAGTTTGTGCTCAACCTAACAGTTTGGAAGTGTGCTCCAGCAACTACACGACATTTTCAATTGCCTAATAGTTGCTGCTCAAGAGTCATGTGAGGACCACGATGTGATTGCCTAACAACCAAGACGACACTGACTGCGACGTACTTGCAGACCATGAATTGGAAGGTCACATATATATGTTTCTTCGTAACACTTTAGTTGTAACATTGTTTTGTGTTACTATAGGGTATATATTTGCCACATATTTTACATGTTCCATTTATGTGTTACAACATAGTACAATCTTTGTAACATTTTACTTGTAACATTAATTTTGTGATACTATAATTGTTCTCAGTAACACATTTTTATAAAACAAGTGCTTTGTGTTACAACCATTGTCTGTAACACATTGTTTTATGTTACTATGGAATTTCTTTGTAACACATTGACGAATGTGATACAGGAATGTATTACAGTATCCATGTTTTGTAGTAGTGTTTCCATCCCACGAGCAAGTCTTATTCATCATTTTTTATTTTTGCCCATTTTAATGCAATCTTTCTTATTCTCGAAAAAGGTCTGAACTTTGACATGAATTAATACGATCCTTGGTTGGACTATGTTTATAAGACTTAAAGTAAGGTGTGTATAAAATTTTATGTCATTTGGACTTATATTTTTGGAGTTGCATTGCTGCGGGCTAGATTTTCGATTTTAGAATAAAGGAGGCCGACCAGACCCGCTCCTCCCCTTGTCAGACTGCTAGGGCCCGGTCCAACCGCCCTTTGGCCGATGGTTGGGTAGCTTTGAAAGGCACTATTTAACCCACTCTGTTGCTATGCCGGTTCTACACCTTATCTTGTTTTGCTCTCGAGAAACGAAACCTTGTCCTGTTTTGGTCAAGCCCTTTTCTTTTCCTTTTTCCTAGCTAGCCTGCTGGTCCAACAAATCAAGTTGCTCTTCCGAATCTGACTGCTGGGATTTGTGCACTCCAATATTGTAATGGCTTTCACTTTTCAGGTGGTACCATCTGCTGTCGAGGTCAGGCAATTTTCTTGTCCTGGTGTGCCTGGAACCGGACCAATGAGCTAGCTCACCTCCTCTATGGATGTCCAATGACTAGACCATAGTGATTGGTGATGTAGCCGTCTCCCCTGTTGAGTTCACCATGCCCACTGGCCATACAGATCCCAGGTGACCCTAGTGGCCGGGGCGGCGAGGGCATCGTCGATCATGGGTGTGCAGATGTCAATGGCTACCGGTACATGGCGGCCGGCGATGATCCGTACGTTTAGGTTTCGAGTCGCTCACGGCGTCGATTGAGGAGGCGAAAACAAAGGTGCTTGGAGCAATGTTAATCAAAGGCTTGAAGCCAAGGAGGAAGAAAGCTAGCTAGCTCGCATGCCACAGGCCCATCCACCCAAAGCAAACCCATTTAGCACGACGCACACAAAACAGTACTCGAGCAAAGGCAACAGCGTAACACAACACCTCCCTTTTCACCTTTTACAAGGTCGATGGATCGATCGAAACACCAGAGGAGACAGGCGGCCAGGGAAAAGGCACGATTTTGGCCATCGGAAATCTCCCAAAAGCAAGCCAATTCCCCCATCATGCATGCCATGTTATCCAGTGCTGCCGCACTCAAAACGAACTCCTCCTCCTCCTCCTAGGACATATACAATACAAAATGTTTATATATGAATACTTAAAGAGGGAATATAGCCATATCATCAAGTACCGATGCAAAAGTTATTTTCTCTAATGCAAGCATCCCTTCCGTATGTGCTTAGATGCTATATTATCTATTAATTAGATTCAGTTATATACACATAAGTATTGATAAGCACTGATGCTTATTTAAGCATCGATGCTTCAAAATAATCACCTTCTCTGTCCTATGTAGCAAAAAAAGTAGTTTTTTCTTGCTAATCATCTCTCTAAACGCCTGCATTGTGCATATACAATGCTCTTATCCCCATCCAATCCACTCCTACGATACCACATTGGGCGCCACTGCATGCATGCGCGCCTCCTCTCCACTCCGCTCCACTTCCACCGCCGAGACATTGCATTTCCGCATGCTCCCTACTCACTCACTCCTTATAGTGCTCGTGCCACAAATATTATTGCATCTCTTTCCAATTCCCCTGCACTGCACCATCATCGTCGTCACCATCATCGCGTACAAAGCACGGCCCCCACAAGAAAAGATGGAAATGGAACAAATGAAGACAAGAACAGTAACAACTAGCGGCAGAAAGTATCGTCGATATCCATCGCGAAAAGGAAGCAACAAGTAGCAAAACCCTAATGCTTTCCCCCCATATAGACCAAAACCCCTTGCTGTTCCCTCCAACCCTAGCATGCAAGAACCAAAGGAAATCAAATCAATAACCTCGACCGTGCATGCCGGCTACCTAGCTGCTTGTGGTGGCCACATGTCGTCAAGGCCGCGCTGCCGCCGTGAACGTTTGGTACGTCACTGTCCCGGCGCCCGGGAAGTCCTCGGCCGCCTGGCTCCGGCAGCCGAGGCCCAGGGGCTCGACGGCTTCTGTCACCGCCGACCATACTGATGATGTGGCGTTGATGGAGCCAGGGTTGGTGGCGTAGCAGACCGAGACAGAGACTGTGGCCGGGCGGAACACGGAGACGGCCTTGCGGATGGATGCGAGCGCGTCCTCGCCGCCCGCGCACTCGTAGCTGGCGTAGCTGTGGCCGTCCTCCGGCGTGACGTGAACGGTGGCGTAGCGCGCGCCGTCGAGGCCGTTCATCGAGTACCCGCACGGCGCGAACGCGTACCCGCACACGAGGGAGTGCGGGTTCACGCCACCGATCCCCGACAGCGCCGTCATCTCCTCGCCGATGGCGTGGCTGGTCCGCTCGTCGCCGGGCTTCTGGTAGAATTGCCCGGCCAGTGTACGGTCCAGGTCCGTCATGCACACCTCGATGGTGAAATGCGTTGTACAGTCGACGTGCCCATTGCTGGTGCCTTCCAAGGTGGGCGGCGCAAAGGACGACGCCGAGTAGACGTGCCACTTGTGCGAGCTCCGCGACGAGTGCAGCACGCTGGACCGTCGGAAGCGTAGGTCTCTCGGGAGGGCGCCGTCGAGGAACCTCACCTCGTCGGCGAAGTCGGCGTGCGGGAACGGCTGCGCCTCGGGGAAGAGGTACGAGCCGCGCGAGTACCGGCAGGAGCGGAGGCCGAGGCCGAGCTCGCCGGCGGCCCGGAGCAGGACCGGCACGGCGCGGAGCAGCCGCGTGGTACCGCACGTCTTGAGGATGGCCCGGGACGGGTACACGAACAGGCTGGACTCCGACAGCACGTACGCGTCGAACGACTCGTTCCCCGCCGCCGACACGACGGTGCACTGCACGGCCTCGAGCGCCTCCCGGAGCGCCTCGACCGGCATCAGGCGGAGCCCATGCCGCGCGCCGCCGCCCGGGAGCGAGAACACGAGCTCGAGCCGCTTCTCGAAGCCCTCAAACCCCGAAGAAGCCATCGAAATGTATAGCTAGCTACACTGTACGTAGTGTTCTAAGCCGTAGTGCCAAGGTAGCAATGGAGTGAGGTGTAGCTAGTGTTGCACTGTTTGCATGCAGTGGTGAGAGGGGAGGATTGAGCGGTGAGAAGCGAGGGTAGTTTTATAGCTAGCAGAGGTGAAATGTGTCTAAGAACAAAGGGGTAGAAACGTTAAGAGAGAGAGAGAGAGAGAGAGAGAGAGAGAGAGAGTTGAGTGAAGGCATGCGCATGAGGCAACCAATGGCAATAATTGCGAGCATTATGGAGAGGGGAGGGGGAGGGGAAGGAGGATCTTCATGAGAATTGGTGGCAGAGGCAGTGGGAGCGAGGCTCGACCGGCCGGCTGCAGAGCCAAACCCACGCGTAGCAAGGCGCCTTGATGTGTAGTGGAGAACCTTGATGTGTAGTGGAGAAGAGAGAGAGAGAGAGAGAGAGAGAGAGAGAGAGATCTTTCGGTGGGGAGAGCAATTACATGCATGGAAATAAACATGAGTGAATGCGAGGGATGGAATTAGGGGTAAGCAAAGGGGAAATGTCAACCATATGTCACCACAAGGATATGTCTACATCCTATGTACTCACTATCGTTGGTGGTGTCGACGATCAAATCATCGATATTATAAATAGTAAGAAAATCTAAACCTCACAGAAGTATCAAAATGAAGAATAGAACAACCTTAATTGCTATAAAGGAATTACAACTTGCTTTTAATGAGCAATTACAAAGAAAATGCTACTAGCCTTAACATGAAAAACTTTTGTTATCACTTGCTTGTGTAGTCTGTTGTCTTTTTATCATCTGATTCTCCACTGTCTTTCCCCTGTAGCTTTAAATGGGCCCGAAGTGGTGCCAGTTGCCTGCACAAACATGTGTTAGGTGCCTTAAACATCACGCATGTCACATAATCTGCTAGCCTAACACTAGAACACCTAGGGTTTGGGGGCAGGGAGACTTACGGTCGCCGATGAACGCCATGAGCGAAGACCCGTGCTTGCGTGATGCAGGCGTGAGGCAGTGGTCGGTGAAAATCCGGAGAGCTCGCGGTTCGGGGTCGCCGGCGTCGTCCTGGAGTGGCGGTCGGCGGCCTTCCCGTTGCTTGACAGCGCGTGGTAGATCGGTTTGCTTAGGGTTTTGTTCAGGGTGTTGAACTCTCACGAGAACCTCGTCTATCGTGAGA
The DNA here is from genome assembly GCA_017311315.1 of Dendrocalamus latiflorus. Taxonomy (NCBI): domain Eukaryota; kingdom Viridiplantae; phylum Streptophyta; class Magnoliopsida; order Poales; family Poaceae; genus Dendrocalamus; species Dendrocalamus latiflorus. Next base: position 32,709,804 of record CM029661.1, on the reverse strand, counting down.
GGCCGGTGCCCCAACCTTATATATGGCGCTGTTGCAACGGGGGACCGTAACCAAAACGGTTAGCTCCCCCGATCAGGGCGCGTAGACGTGGGTGTCACCCCACGTCTCCCTCTCCTGGCCGTTTGGCCTAGATCAATATCCAACATTCTCCCCCTTGATCGTAAGGCTAAACATCATAAGCCCTTTCTCGATAAAAGTTCACACCAAAGTAATGCTTCACAACAGTCAATTAAGTACCGCTGGACATCAGTACTTATAGTGCTCCCTTCTATATCGATCGGATAACATAATACTTCATGGGAGTTGGTTACTTTATATGGTCCTCTTATTCCAGGATCACAGGCTCTCCAATAAACCCATGCCGGCAACATGATCACGAAAAATATTGGGTGGTAAGCCTTTTGTGAGCGGATCCACGAGCATAAATTTAGTTTCGATATGCTCAACCTTAATTGTTTGATCCTGGACTCTATCTTTCACAACATGATACTTTATGTCAATGTGCTTGGCAGCTGCACTCGACTTGTTGTTACTCGAATAGAAAACTGCGGGTTGATTGTCGCAGTGCAAAATGAGTGGTCTAGAAATGCTGTCTACCACTCTCAATCCCAGGATAAAGTTCTTAAGCCATACAGCCTGCCCGGTGGCCTCATAACATGCCACAAATTCAGCCTGCATTGTCGACAATGCAGTAAGTGTTTGCTTTACACTTTTCCATAAAATTGCTGCTCCTGCGAGGGTGAAAATATAACCTGATGTGGACTTCTTAGTGTCTTTACACCCCGCAAAATCAGCATCAGAATAACCGACAACCTCAATGTTATCGCATTTTCTATATGTGAGCATGTGACCTTTAGTGCCTTGCATATAGCGCAGGACTTTCTTAACGGCTTTCCAGTGGTCCGGTCCTGGATTTGACTGATATCTGCCAAGCATCCCGGTAACAAAAGCTAAATCAGGGCGTGTACATACTTGAGCATACATAATACTTCCGACAGCAGAAGCGTAAGGTATAGCCTTCATCTGATCAGATTCATAGTCATTCTTTGGGTATTGAAATTTCCCAAACTTATCGCCCTTAACAATAGGAGCAGGCGAGGCAGAGCATTTATGCATATTGTATCTCTTTAGTACTCTGTCAATGTATGTCTTTTGTGATAAACCTAATGTTCCTTTGAACCTATCTCGGTAAATTTCAATACCAAGAACATAAGATGCTTCACCGAGATCCTCCATGTCAAAATTGGACGAGAGAAATCTTTTAGTTTCCCGCAGCATGTCCACGCTGCTGCTGGCCAATAATATATCGTCCACATAAAGAATTAAGAAGGTGTAATTACTCCTCCTGAACTTAACATAAGTACAATTATCAACATCATTCTCCTTAAATCTTAAGGTACCATTGCCTAGAAGCTTGCTTCAGGCCATATATGGATTTCTTTAGCTTGCATCCCAAATATTCCTTGCCTTCCACAACAAAACCTTCCGGTTGTGTCATGTAAACGTCCTCATACAAGTCTCCATTCAGGAATGCAGTCTTAACGTCCATTTGGTACAATTCTAAATCAAAATGTGCTGTGAGCGCCATTATGATTCTAAATGAATCTTTGGTTGAGACAGGCAAAAAGGTTTCATTATAGTCAATGCCTTCTCTCTGTGTAAACCCTTTCGCCACAAGTCTCGCCTTAAACCTTTCGAGATTCCCTTTGGAGTCACGTTTTGTTTTGTAGACCCATTTGCAGCCTACTGTTTTGGCTCCATTAGGAATTTCCACTAAGTCCCATACACCATTATCGCCCATAGACTTAATTTCATCTTTCATGGCATCTAGCCACTTACATGAATCCTTACTTTGCATAGCTTCCTTATAAGAGCTAGGATCATCCACCTTCCCAAGATCATCCTCATTCAAGTAAACCTCATAGTCACTTGGGATAGCAGATCTCCTCACTCGTTCTGATCTCTTGACAGGTTCATTAGCAGGGTCATTAGGCTGTTCATTAATTGTCATAGAGGGTTGTGAAGGCTCATCATTAGGTGCCGCACTTGTACTTTCAGAGCCCTCAACAGAAGGAGTAGCCACAGAATTAACTGGAGACGCAATAGGAGGTGCAACTACAGGATCAACTGTGGGCACAACCAGTTGGGGCACAGGAAAATCAGTCTGTCGGATTAGCGGTGAAGCAACATAAATCCGTTTTTCCTCAAGATCAATTTTCCTGGGCTCCAAGTCCCCACTGATGCCATCATTTTCCAAGAACACAGCGTGCCTTGTCTCTACAAATTTTGTGGTACGATCTGGACAATAGAATCGGTACCCTTTAGACCTGTCAGGATAACTAATAAAATGGCAACTCACAGTCTTAGGATCTAATTTTCTAATTTGTGGGTTAAATACTTTAGTTTCAGCTGCACAACCCCACACATGGAGGTAGTTCAAACTTGGTTTTCTCCCAGTCCATAATTCATAAGGTGTTTTAGGCACTGATTTACTGGGAACCCGATTGAGTATATGTGCGGCGGTCTTTAATGCTTCCATCCATAACTTTACTGGCAAAGTGGAGTAACTCAACATACTTCGAACCATGTCCATAAGTGTGCGGTTTCTTCTTTCCGCTACTCCATTTTGCTGGGGATCACCGGGCATTGAGTACTGGGCGACTATACCATTTTCTTGTAGGAACCTGACAAAAGGACCAGGAACCTGCCCATAAGTTGCGTGTCGCCCATAATACTCTTCCCCTCGATCTGAACGCACTACCTTAATCTTTAGACTATGCTAATTTTCAACTTCAGCCTTAAATATCTTAAATTTATCAAGTGCTTCCGATCTCTCTTTAATAGGATAGATATAGCCATAACGTGAGTAATCATCAGTGAACGTAATAAAAGAATCATAACCATCCACTGATGTCACAGGGAAAGGACCACATATGTCAGTATGAATTAATTCCAAAAATCCCTGTGCTTCGAGTAGCACCTTTCTTTATTTGCTTTACATACTTGCCTTTGATACAATCAAGGCAATGATCATCTGAATCATTAAAATCTAAAGGGTGGAGAATTTCATCTTTAATGAGATGTTCAATTCTCCCCCTCGAAATGTGGCCCAAACGACAGTGCCACAATTTCGACGAAGTCTCATCAATTCGCTTGCGCCTTTTATTCACATCACATACATTCATGGATATAGGAGAATCTTGCAGGGATAACATATAAAGCTTGTCGTGTCGGATGTCACGACCAACATTATCATTACTAAAATAAATCAAACACATTCCGTGTCCAAAATTACAAGAATATCCATCATTATCTAATAACGAAACAGAAATTAAGTTTCTTCTTATCGAGGGAACATAAAGAACATCATTAAGTTTCATTACAAAGCCATTATTCAAAACTAAAGAAACTGATCCAATAGCTTGAATTTCAGCTTCCATCCCATTAGCCACTCTTAGGCTTCTTTCCCCTCTGAGACTTCTCAACATATGGAATCCCTGCAAGGAATTCGTAACGTGTACAGTGGCACCAGAATCAATCCACCAAGAATTTATAGGAAAATCAGCATAAAATGCTTCATCAACAAGAGTAATTTCATAAGTACCTTTCTTGGCGAGCCATTTCAGCCATCCAGGACAATCATCTTTGAAACGATCCTTCGACTGACAAAAGTAACACTCACCACTTTTCTTCTGTTCATTTGAGCTCCCAGGACCTGAAGCGTTTTTAGGCGCCTTAGGATGCTGTAGGTGCTGGGGCTTCTGTGGCTTCTGATAAGGGGAGTAGGCTTGCTCCTTTTTTCCCTTTCCTTTGTAGCCACCTCTATTTCTAAAGGGACCACCTTTATTTGAGGAGCCGACTTGATTCACAAAATCAGTAGCCCCTTCAGCCTTGAGCCTCTCTTCCTCTTGAGAAACATTAGCGATCAACTCGCTCATGGTCCATTTGTCTTTAATGGTGTTGTAGTTCACCTTGAAAGCTTCAAATTGCTTAGGAAGAGACATCATAATGTAATGGACAACAAAACCATCAGAAATTGCCATGTCCATTGTCTTAAGTCTGGCAGCAATATTGATTATGGTCATAATGTGCTCACGGACATTTCCAGTACCATTGTACTTAGTGTTCATGACCCTGTGCATCAGTGTGGTAGCATAAACTTTAGAGGACCCCTTAAAGTGATCCTCGATGGAGGACAAATAGTCCTTTACCCTTTCCTTTTCAGGGATTGCTCCCTTTATGGCCTCACTGATAGAGTTCTTCATCACAGCAAGTGAAACGCGGTTAGACCGCTCCCACTTCTCAGCATTATTTTTGTAATCCTTCATTTTGTCGTCAAAATTGTCCTCCCCTTCAGTAGGAGCGACAGGCTCATCGAACCTGAACGCATAGTCCAGATCCAAGAGCTGGAAAGTCGTCATAAGCGTAAACTTCCATTTCTGAAAGTTACTACCATTAAGTGGCTCAATTGCATTAATTTGAGCGGAAACAGAAGCAGCTAAAAAATTTAAAATTTACATTAGAAAAGCGCATAATTAATTTGCATGAAAGTTAATCTTACGTTGGTATGATTAACAACATGCTTATAAGAATTTTCCGCATCACCGTTGGGCAGAAGCGAAAAATTTAACATAATTTATGGCATGCAATTACAATTAACGTTGGTCAAAGAGTAATAGCATGACAAAATTAAACATAATAAAATAAACATAATTGATAACATGCAATTACAATTAACGTTGGTCAAAAAGTAATAGCATGTTAAACTAAATACAGCCCTCCAATTGGATTTCTCGTTGGTTCCATTCAATTAGAGACTGACAAAAGTAGCACTCATTACTTTTCTTCTGTCCATTTGAGCTCACAGGACCTGAAGCGTTTTTAGGCGCCTTAGGGTGCTGTGGGTGCTGTGGCTTTTGCGGCTTCTGATAAGGGGAGTAGGCTTGCTCCTTCTTTCCCTTTCCTTTATAGCCACCTCTATTTCTAGAGGGACCAGCTTTATTTGAGGAGCCAACTTGGTTCACAAAATCAGTAGCCCCCTCAGCTTTGAGCCTCTCTTCCTCCTGAGAAACATTAGCGATCAACTCGCTCATGGTCCACTTGTCCTTAATGGTGTTATAGTTCACCTTGAAAACTTCAAATTGCTTAGGAAGAGACATCATAATGTAATGGACAACGAAACCATCAGAAATTGTCATGTCCATTGTCTTAAGTTACTACCATTAAGTGGCTCAATTGCATTAACTTGAGCGGAAACAGAAGCAGCTGAAAAAATATAAAATTTACATTAGAAAAGCGCATAATTAATTTGCATGGAAGTTAACCTTACGTTGGTATGGTTAACAACATGCTCATAAGAATTTTTCGCATCACCGTTTGGCAGAAACGAAAAATTTAACATAATTCATGGCATGCAATTACAATTAACGTTGGTCAAAGAGTAATAGCATGGCAAAATTAAACATAATAAAATAAACATAATTGATAGCACGCCATTACAATTAACGTTGGTCCAAAAATAATAGCATCAAATCATAAACATAATTCTCCAATCGAATTTCTCGTTGGTTCCATTCAATTAGAGACAGAACATCAGGCAGCGGAAAATATTTGCATGACATTTTTAGCAGCTTAAAGACATTATGCATTAATATTTTTTCATGAGAGACATCAAATAATCATTAATCATACATGAGATAAAATCATAAATACATGAAATATATATTGAAAATAAAATCCATCAGCGTGAAATATACACCATAAACAATTTCATGTAAATATATACTGAAATAAACACATGAAATACATAAAATTATGCGCTGCTGGGCCAAAAATAAATTCATAAGAAAACTAACAGAGAAAATATCCCAACTGCCGAAATTTTGCCAAAAATTCATGCGTTCACGACCCAAAACGCCCACAGGCGCAGCCCACCAAAAACGCGCACGCGCGCGGCCGGAAAATGCCTGTAAGGGTCAAAATTGCCAGCGCGGCCCATTAATCCCGCGCTCGGGCCAGTCATTCCCTTCGGCCCAGCCGGCCGCCCTGCCTTCATCACGGCCATCCATCCGATCGGACGGCTGCGAGCGAATATCGCCCGAACAAAACCCGCCGGCGGCCGGCTCCCCTCAAACCCTAACTTCGTTTGCTTCTCTTCTCCACCCGGGAAAAGCGGATCCTCATGCGGCGGCGGCAGATGCGCAGCGACTTGCGCGGGGCAGCGGCTCCCGCTGGGCGACCAACAGCGGTGGCTCGCGCGGCGCCCACGTAGACCAGCGGCGGCCCCGACGGCGGCACGGGAGGCGGCTCCCACGCGCTCGGCCAGAGCGCAGAGCGGCGGCGGCGCGCGGGCTGGCGACCAAGGAGGCGGTGCCCGGGCGGTGAGCGGTGGCCCCGAAACGGCGCAGCGGCGGCCGCGCCCGAAAGGTAAGGCCCCCTTTTTTTGATTCAGTTGATTTGGGGATTTAGGGTTCGGGAGGGTCGGATTTTGGGGATTCCATTAGGGGTTTCATCATGATTTCCGGTTCTAGGGTTCGTGATTCATCAAATTTTGGGGGAAAAATTAGGGTTTGCAAGCAATCCTCCGATTCCCCTCCTTCTAACTTGCTACTCGAGCCCAAGAACACCCCTAATCCGAGACATAAGCATGCGGCTAGGGTTCTAGGAGACTAGCAGTTGCTCTGATACCAAATGTTAGGTGCCTTAAACATCACGCATGTCACATAATCTGCTAGCCTAACACTAGAACACCTAGGGTTTGGGGGCAGGGAGACTTACGGTCGCCGATGAACGCCATGAGCGAAGACCCGTGCCTGCGTGATGCAGGCGTGAGGCAGTGGTCGGTGAAAATCCGGAGAGCTCGCGGTTCGGGGTCGCCGGCGTCGTCCTGCAGTGGCGGTCGGCGGCCTTCCCGTTGCTTGACAGCGCGCGGTAGATCGATTTGCTTAGGGTTTTGTTTAGGGTGTTGAACTCTCACGAGAACCTCGTCTATCGTGAGAGGCCAGTGCCCCAACCTTATATATGGCGCTGTTGCAATGGGGGACCGTAACCAAAATGGTTAGCTCCCCCGACCAGGGCGCGTAGACATGGGTGTCACCCCACGTCTCCCTCTCCTGTCCGTTTGGCCTAGATCAATATCCAACAACATGCACCTTGGCGATTCCTTCCGCCCGCTTGAGCAAACAGTTGATGTGAATGAAAGAAGCCAAACAATAACTATCAATTAGTTATTGTCTATACTCGATCATCTCCTTATGGACGCTGGGCATGTTTGATGCTTGTCATGCGAATACATTCAAGATGGCTCGGAGGAAGCAGACAAGTGACTCTTCCTATTTACGGTCGAGTCTTGCCCCAACCTGGATGGTTCCCAAAGGTCTGTCTTTATCGAGGAGTACTTCCTTTACCTGATCATTGGGCATTGGGGGCACCTTAGGCCGTGAATGCTTTACCTGCGTTGAAGGTGAGTTAGCATTTCTGGTTAGTAATTCGTTGACTAGTTTGAGGGACTTGCGATCGTAGGCATAGGTCATCTTCCTATCTCCTTGAAATGTTATGACCCGTTTTGGCCCTAGCATCTTGAGACTTTGTAACCATAGTGGGTAGCCACCAAAAACTTAGCCAGGGTTGGTCGACCAAGGATTCCATTGTATGCAATTTCAAAATCCACCACATTAAATGAAATAATTTCTATTTGGAAGTTGCTAGGACTTTCGAATGTAACCGGTAAGGATACTTATCCAACCGGCTTGGCCAAAGACCCAGGAACTATGCCATGGAACGTATACTTTACATGTTTTATTTTAGACTTAGGAACTTGCATTTCCTCAATGGCTCCTGTAAACAAAATACTGAGAGAACTGCTCCCATCAACCAAAATTTGATTAACCATACAATCATTAATAGTAGGTTCTACTACAATAGAGAATCCACCTGGTCGAGTTGAAGGAATGGGGCAATCCTCTTTGCAGAAAGAGATGGTTGTTTCCAACCACCTAAAAGGCTTGACAGTAATCGGAGCATCAGCAAGATTCACCTCACGTTCTATGGTCTTTCACCTGTCTTCTGGACTCGTAGGAGGCTGATCCACTAAAGATAACATCGATGGTGTTTTCTGGCTCTTGATACTGCATTTCTTCATCTCTGTCTTTGTCCTTTTCGATGCTTAGCTCTTTGACCACCTGGATAGAAGGAAAATGTCAGTAATAGTCCTTGAGCTTCTTCTACCAAGCATGACAGTTGCAAAGGTCATGCCCTGCCATCTGGTGGAGTAGACACCAGCTCTTGTTCTTCTTGGACTAAGGTAGAGCCTTTCCCTTGCTCTGACTGGAATAATCCTTCTTGCATTTAGGATGTTTTTTGGGGATTGCAAGGACTTCCTTTGTGTTAGCCTTGCGATTCTTCTTGTTCTGCTGAGACTTCTTGTCTTTTTTTTCCATTTTCTCAAGGCCTGGTTAAGGAATTTTTTTATCCAATCAATGGCCTGGTTCCACTTGACTGCCTCACTAGCAGCGGTGTTCAACGATTGTTTCTGGAGGATTCATAGCAATATCCTTTGTAAATCGCCTATTCCTCAACTTGGTCTTGAATACCTGGATAACAGAAAAATCAAAAACTTCAGGGATAGAATTATGAACCTTACTAAGCCTCTTGATGTATTGGCATAGTTTTGCTGGGTTCTTGTCATATATGGTGAAGGACGTCTTTCTTGCTAGGTCAATCATATGTTCCCTGAAAGTTAGCTATCAATAGGTCATAGAGCTATTCCCACGTGAAGATCATTCCAGACAATTGATTAAGTAACCATGACCAGGCAAAACCTTCAAGAACAGTTGGCAAATAATTCACCATTAGATTGTCATCACCTCTTGTGGCCCTGATAGCAGTTGTGTAAATCTGCAAGAATTCCAATGGGCTCTGCCTCTCGTCGAACTTCTTGAGATTAGCTGGTCAGAATTTATCCGACCAGCGTACTACTTAGAGGCCCACCGAGAAAGCTCGACAATCCGTGATTGAATCTAGTGCTTTCTCTGGAAAGGATCCTGATTGTAATTTGTTGGAAGTCTGTTTCTCTAGTAGTCAAAAAAGCGATGGTGGTGCCCCAATCTGGTCATGGACGCTCATATGGTGTCTTCGACTAGATGTTTGCTTCAGATGTTGTCATAGATCACCTGGACCATGACCCCAATTTCATCCCTCATACCGAGGGGAGGGCTTACTTCGTATCGAAGAGCCTACTTCCCTCATGGCTTCGTTATTAGAACCCCTAGGCGGGTCATTCTCATATTGGTGGATGATTGTTAGTTCGACCGCGTTGGCTTCTGCCATGTGAGGAATGCATAGAGGAAGTCATGGTTTGGCTCTACAACTGCCTCTATTCTTGGTACATCTTGATACGCTGCAAAGTTTGTTAGAGGATCTTTGATATCTGTCCTACAACTTAGACATACCTTGGAGTTCCCACCAGTGCATGATCCAGGTTGTTAAAATGTCATGAACGAGTTGCAGATTTTGGATAGGCACCGATGGTCTTGGAGCATTCCTGTTGGTAGAGGGAGTATGATGACTTGAATTTCACCCCGAGTTCTCCACCTGCTCCACGCGACTTGTTATGTGCGAAAAGGGAGGAATAGGTAAGCTAGCCTATTAATGTCCAGCACTTCCACTATCTTCGATTCTTCTAGGTAATGCTAGAGAGTTTGCACCGCCACGACCAATGGATTGAGGGAGGGTCTACCATGGAGGATCCGCATGGTATCTCGAATGGGATCACTGATTGCATTAATCTCGTGCTTCTAGTAGGAATCTCTCGAGGAACTCCCATAAAAACTAAGATAGAGCCTTCCATTGCTTCCAGTAGGAGCTTCCATGAAGAAGATCAATTGGAGACAATGGTCTCCAGGGGGCTGTGGGGTGGACTCAACTTGATGCGATGAACTGTCGATTGAATGGTGAGTGTTATCAGCTTCACCCGGCTCTCTATCGGGGGTAACTTCATCGACACCATGACTAAGTGTTGGCAGGCTCCCAAAACACGTAGGAGCTTTTAGTGAATATCAGTCGCCCACAACTGAATTAAGAGTACTTTGACCCTCGGATCAAGGCATCGTATTTTTGGGGACATGTTTGCCGATCGACTATGCTAGACTTGTCGTGGTGCCAGGCACTTCGACAAGGTTGCGATGCCTGATTCCCTAAGAGGTTGATGACAGGGGCATCGTGCCTTCTTCTATCCAGTCGAGCTCACTGAGTGCAAGGACTGGTGACCCTGGGATGGAGGAGGATGGCAATGAAGCATTGTGCTCCATGGCATGGAGGCATGTGTCCATGTCGAGGTTAGCATAGTCTGCCAAATCGAACCAATTTTGCTCGTCCTAGGTCCCTGCCATGATCACATAGGTGATGCTGAAGGGATCGAGGAAGGATGGCAATGTTGATTAGAACCTTGAGAGGCTTGGTGCTTCTTCCCCACAGATGGCGCCAACTGTCGATGATTAAATCATCAATCTTACGAATAGTAGGGAAATCCGAACCTCATAGAAGGATCAAAACGAAAAATGGAATGACCTTTATTACTATAATGGGATTACAACTTGCTCTTAATGAGCGATTACAAAGAAAATGATAATAGTCCTAATATGGAATAACGTTGCTATCCCTTGCGTGTCTTGTCTGTTGTCTTTTTATCATCTGATTCTCCTCTGTTCTTCCCCCGTAGGGCTTTAAATAGTTCCAAAGTAGTATCACTTGCCTGCACAAACAGGCACATTGTCTCAGCCCAAGCAAGCGATTGCTATCGGTGAGAGAAGTCTGATAATAACTCTTGATTAGTTATTGTTAGTGGGAGAGAGTCGTAGGAGATAACCGCGAGGTGGCTTGTTGTCAACGGCACAGTGTCAAACGTGGTGCGGTTAAAGGGGATAGAAGTGCACGTGTTTTGTTCCTTCACCGCACGAGACATCGCCCAAAGGCAAGCCCACATGTCAGATTATAAAGCTTCCAAGTAGTAGTTGGCCGGGCATATGAACAGTAATCTTCTGACCAGTGGGTACTCGGGACGTGTTACAACAAAAGCTATGTAACATTGGCTGGAGCTTTAATTATGTATTAAAGCTGCTTTTAATGGATTATACAATCCTCATAAGTTGGGAACAAAAGAAAGCACATAGTGTACAAAAACTCTGTGTGAGTCACATATGGAGGCGAATAGATACTCGAGAGGCGCCACAAACACTTAGGATTGTTGTATTTTCTAGCTACTAAAATTAATGATATGTGTAGGGTTTATAAAAGGTATGTGTAGGGTTAATAAAAGGGGCTATTTGCTCAATAAGACTACAAAGATCACACTAGTTGTGATATTTGTGATGTTATTTGGCAAATTTCCCCTTTTATATAAACTATTCTGGTGTAGGAAATTGCAACCTAGCCGGTTCAGGTTTTTTGCTTGGCAATGAGTTGGTTTCTAGTCCCAAAACTTGGTTCAGCTGAGTTTTTTAAATTTGAAAATTGTGTGTTTTTATACAAAATACTTTTTGTCCAAGCAATTACTAATAGGAAACTGCTAAGAGTACTCGAGTACTTTCTTATCTTAGGAGTACTCGAATTTTGGTCCATCTGATTTGCATCGTGATTTGTGCTCCATGTGGCTTTGACGAACTGGTGGCGAGACTCTAGTGGCGCTTCGACTGAGGTTAGGGTTGGGTTCATCAGTGCCCCGGGTATAGAGGGAGGAGGGGGTGGGAAGCAAACCGGCAGTAGTAGCATCATTGGAGTCACGGGTCGAAGGAGGGTGGTGGGCAGTGGAGGTCGGCGAGGGTGACACGCTTGCATCATTAGATGGAGGTGAGAGACGTGAAGACGAGGAAGGAGGGCGGCGCAAGAGAAGCTCACCAGAGAGGAGGAAGAAGGGCGGCGTAGAGGCTAGCTTGCTAAAGCAAAGGAAGGATGGCGACGACAGTGGCTCGCCAATGGGCGGCGCTGGAACCGGGGATGGTGACGATGATAGGGAGGGGCACAGGGGTGGCAATATATATGGTTTGGGGTAGGCATGGGATCATTTGGATTTAGATCCAATAGCTCAAAATTCAAGTACCCTTTTGCCAAAAAAACTCACATACCCCCTAAACACCTTGTTATACTTTGATACCCCTTGTTATATGCAAGAACCCTCAGATCGAATCAGAATTCGTGAGATACAATACGGGCATGCATAATCTCAAGAACGAAGTAGATAAATATTATAGAGAGAACTAAAATTATGACGCCGAAACAATTATGACGAGAGAGAAATATTTGGCGAAGCCGACTGCAAATTTCTTAAGCAAGACCTTAAATGAGTACAAGGGATTGTTGCTTTCTCACAACCCTCTCAAATCTTTTAAAAATTTCGGATTCTTGCCTATATAAGAATCTAATGTTAAAAAATAACTTACTCTCTAATCCACTCATGCATCATCTACTTTGGATGAGTTGGTTTATAGTTTAGATTCTCTCAGGCCACACCTCATAACTTTATATAGTCTCTCTAGTTCTTCTCTAAAATAAAATAGAAATCCTCAAAAGAGAAGTGTAAATTCCATAATGGTAATAAACATTGTTGCCTTGTAATTCTTTTAGTCGTTGCAAACAGAGCTAGATATAATATACCCCTATTATCGACCGGTACCATACCGATTAGGACCGATGTATAGGATTCTCAGATGACTCGTAAGTCGTAACCGGTCGGTATCCAACAGGAAATTGAACCCTGCTCAGGTCCTCCTGACTGATCGATGTTTGTCCTGGTTTTCCTCCTATATTTAGCTAGATCATGTCAATCCCTTGAATTTGTCGAGCAAGCATGAGTACGTAGGTACTCCGATTTGCATTGGTTGCCAGAAGACGATGAAAGTTGGCAACTAATTAAGCAGCTATAATAGGCCTGTTATTTTTTTCAGCTTATAGTTTACGATTATGATTTATAGATTTTAGACTATTTATAAAAACGTATGAAGTAACAACAACTCGTATACGGTTTTAACCGATATAAATGAAGTTACTACAGCATATACTATAATTACTATAAAAAACTGAGAAACAGTTTTAAAAAGCTAAAATAAAGAAACCTATTAGCTAGCTGGTTTCGATTGAAAACGATTTAGCCAGCAGACGTGCCGGCCCCTTACACGCTATGGCCTGATTCATTTGGATTTGTGGTTTTTGGTTTTTAGGTTTTGATTTTTAAAAATTAAAATAAATAAAATGATTTTTAAAGTAGATTCTTCGTACGACTTTCTACGCATGAAACTGTGTACATTATCGGCATTGACGTCTTCATTGCTCGCTACTATTTTAAAAAATATAGATAAAAACTATTAATTATAGCTAAAAATCATCTGTCACAGTCCAAACTTAACAGCACCATGATCGTCACAAGCTGCAAGCTTAATCAAATTGAGATTTGCAAGCCCATTGGATACTTGTAGGTGTGGAAACGGATCGGATACGGTCGAATAGTCTCAAATACGAATACGAATCCATATTTTTCAAAAGAATACGGATACGAATTCGAATATTCTCAAATACGGATACGAATATTCTCGAATACGAATAAGGATATTTTCGAATACGGATTTTCTCGGATACGAATATCGGATAAAACGGATTCCTAGCGGTTTTACCGATTTTTTCACCAGTTTTTGACCGGTTAGCGGTTTTAAACCGCCTAAATTCAAATTTTGAATCACAAAATTTGTACGAATTTTTCATAGGTTCTAGAAACAGATCGAATACGAATCGAATAGTCTCGAATACGAATACGAATATTCTCGAATACGAATGCGAATACGAATACTCTCAAATACGGATACGAATATTCTCGAATACGAATACGAATATTTTCGAATACGGATTTTTACTTACCATATTTGTGTTTTTCTTGGATACGAATATCGGATAAAACGAATTATCTGTTACCGTTTTCCATCCCTAGATACTTGTGGTAAGTCGCTCGAGTCCTTGGACCGGCACTGGCAATTAGGGATGAAAAACGGAACAGAAATATCCCGTATCGAACCGCATCATTTTCTACATTTGATCCGATCGAATTCGTATTTTCGGACAAATTCGAATTCGGTTCGAAATACGGAATACCAAATTCGAAAACGGAGCGGAAACGGTTTAGGCATTTTCCGACCGTTTTCTACTTTTCTACATTTTATTCGGAATATACCGTATTGTAAATACGGTTTAAACCGAATTTGGCCCAGCCCACTCCCAGCGCCCCAGCCCTACTCCTCCCCTTCCCTTCCTATCGGCGCGGCGCCGCACCCCGCACCCGCAGTCCCGCTGCTCCCGCCGCGTCCTCCACAGTCCCATGGCGGAGGCGGCGCAGAAGCAGCCAAGCTCCACGGCCTCCCGCCCCATCCGCTGCATCGTTAAACTCGGTGCACTCTCCCGCGCTCCGCGGCTCTATGTTTCCTTCCCTTTCCTTGCGTGCTTCTTCTGTAGTTGTGTAAGCCTCCCCAGCCGGTGTTGATTCGGCGAGCTCTGGTGACGCAGGTGGGGCGGCTATCACGAACAAGGGCGAGCTGGAGAGCATCAACGAGGAGAGCCTGCGGTCGGCGTGCGCGCAGCTGCGGCAGGCCATGTCCGACGCCGGCTCTCCGGATAAGGTTGTGGGGATGGACTGGAGCAGGAGGCGCGGCGAACTGGCTGACCCGGCCATGGACGCGAAGGGGTTAGCGGAGATGGCAGGCTTGGGGCTGGATACCAACTTCGTTGTCGTCCACGGTGCCAGTATAGCTCGGAACCTGAATTGCCTCTGGCCATCTGTCTTACTGATGAGCTGAACTGGGTGATTTGGTGGGGTTTGATTGTTCATATTTTTGTGTTGGGATGATATGTAATGTGGGAATTGGTGCTAATTGCCAAGTGCCAATGCTTCTCAGTGAGCGAGCAACTGTGCACATCTTGAGGATTGCCCGGCCTGGTCTAGATTACGAATGTTAGTAACCTGCTTAGAAGATAAATGCGTAAGTTTGGTATGAGTGGTCATTCAGTTCTAGATTCAACCGTGGCTTTCTAGGCTCTAGGGCCTTCCTGAAAGATAGTTCTATACTTCTATTCAACCAGGTGAGATTGTTCGGTTCCATAGTGCATGTAACATTTGCTAGCTAGAATTAGACTGCTAGAGTTCATACTTTATAAAGTTAGTATTCAAGTTATTGAGATTATAGTGATCTGCTATCTGTATTGCTACTTAGGGTCTTTTGGTCACTTCCAAGCAAGTAGATCTGGAGTCCATAAAGGAGGGTTGCATTCGACACTGGTGAAGGTTGGCTTTGTGGCTACAAGAATTTCAGTAAGGACAAAATTTAAAATTTCCCTGTCATGTGGATATTGTAACCTTCAGATATATAGCATTGTTTTTCAGTGTCTTGTCAATGTATGTAGTGCTACTTTGATGCACATGCTTGGACAGTGTTCTAATGAAATATACATTATAATTTAGGTGACTTCTCTCAACCAGGAAATTGTGAGAGCCTTGGCAAGAGGTGCGCTACATATAAATGAAGAATAACACACTTTATTTTTCATAATTAAGCTACATGCTTATTGTGGTAACCTGTTATTGTGTCATCTATCATGTTACTAATGCCTGTGTTGCATAGGTAAAATTCACAATTATGTTTCTTGTTTTTTTATAGGATTTGCATATGTTCCTTGTGTGTTGCTTTGTCACGAACTTTTGCTCCGTCATGATCTATATAAGGTGTCTTTGGCTTTCCATAGTGTGAACTTTATCTTGAAGTCTTCACTTAATTATGATCTATATATGGTGTCAAGAGCACTTCTACCTATATCTATAATCTTGAAGAATTTCAAATTTCAATTAATCAACCAGCATATTTATGTATCCATTTTGTAGTTGATCTTGAATCTATCACTATTAGTTTGTCAGTGAGAATCAGTGGCAAGTAAATGACTTATGGAATTGCATATGCTTCTGCAGAAGGAATACCATCTGTTGGAATGTCACCATTTGCTTGTGGATGGTCTACTCAACAAAGAAATGTGAGTAAACTGGAGGATTGCTGAATTTCTTGTGTATGTTCGGACAAGCACCTGGGATTACACTGTTCTTGTAGATCTATGTGCAATCCTGTTAACAAAGATGTTTTCTGATTAACATATTTGCAATTGCAGCTTGCGTCAGCCGATGCTTCTCAAATCATTCAGTCGCTCCATGCTGGCTTTGTCCCTGTAAGCTGTTGTACCTAAGGATTTTGAATAATTATTTCTCTACAAATTCACATTGATCTAAGCTCTTCGTTTCAGTAATATAATTATGTGGATCGTATGGAACCGCCCCAGAATGTGAGAAAAATATGTTATTTCTGGGGTAGTTATGTAGCATATTATTTACTCACAGGTAGGGGACTCGATCCCTTTCTGATTCCCGTTCATCCGCAAGAGCACTCGTTTACCCTGTAATCTTCATGTGAGCTCCGCCCGCGCCCCCGTTGTTGCGAGCGTGAATGCTGCAAGAAGTGGTGCCTTTGTCTCGTTTCTTGCTTGATCCTCTGGATGTGGTGTTCTGTGGGTTTGTCCTTCGGTTGGATACAATGGTTCGTTCCGCATTGTAGATGGTAATGACCAATAGTTATTGCAGATGATAGGATCTTCCTTCCTTGCAATTGCTGAGCTCTAGTTCATATAATTTAGTAATTTTGTCATGGCATTTAATACCGTGGAAAGCTTAACTGAGTAATACAATTGTTGGACTCAATAGTACAATTATTTAGGCTAATAGATGATGCTGATGAACTGTAGATGTTCTGCTAGCTGTTAATTGCTTGTTCTAGACTTGTATTGTATTTGTATTTGTGTCGGCTATTGTGTTAATACTTAAGACCAAGGGTCATGCACTTGTTAATTATTATATGCACTTGAACTTGATCATGCACTTGGTAATTGTTATGTACTTGGTCACTTGTTAATTGTTATGCACTTGGTCCTACAGGTACATAATTCCGCTCGAATTGGTTCGTTTTCGAAATTCTCGATATTCCGTAAGTTCGCGTTCGTTTTCGTGTCCGGCTTTACCGCTTTCGCTTTCGTTTTCGTATTCAAATGTAGAAGTAGAAAACGGTTGAGGAGTTTTCCGACCGTTTTCATCCCTACTGGCAATGAGTGGCCCGAGCCCGACACGAGGAGTGCACCACAGCGGCAGCAGCTCAGCAATCCTCATCCCCTCACGAGCGCGCACACGCGCCACGGGACACCGGGACGATCGATCGGGTGCATCTCGATCGGAGCGGCGGAAAATCTTCCTTCCAATGGAGCGTACGTGTACTTTCCATTGAAACGTGGGACCCACATGTCAGTATCATTCGCACTCCCAAGCCGACGTGGCAGGCTGACAGCCATCCGCTGCTGCGCCTGAGCTGATCAGCGACGGTGAGCGACTCGGAGAGTACGGAGCTTACCGACAGGTGTGGCCCACAAATGATCCAAGCCCACCATCGGTGCCAGGACCCGACACAGCGCCACTGGGGTGGACTCACGGGAGGAGGGCCTGGCTCGCTCTGACACTGCCATCTCATCCCATCCTATCCAATCCATTATGCGCGGCAACCTCATGGTGCACGGTGGGGCTTGCTAGCTGCCCATGCAATGAGCCACTCCATGGGCACATACATGCCATGGCCAGGCGTGATACCAATTATCCGTATTACTATAAATTATTCGTATTATTTAGTTATCGTATTTGATAGGATATAAATATGATATAGATTTTTCTATCTGATTAATAATTTCTATCCTATACGTATTCATATTCAAATTCGTATAAAAAAATATGGATGCAAATATGGTATAGACTTTTACCATTCGAAATGTTATTTTATACGGACTACCTGTATCCGTATTCATATTTGACGAAGTAATATACACATTTTATTACAATATGATTAATTAGTTGGACAAATTTTATTTAATTGAACATGAATTCATGTTTCTTTATGTGAAGTAAATAAATTAGAATGATTAAGCATAATTATACGAGGATAAAATGCCATTAATATTTTCATACTACATAAGTTACGAGGATATCTGAATCCAACCAAATTGAGTAGATATTCGATTCGAATTCGTATATAACATTTGTCCGGTCCGTATTCGTATCCGACGTTTGTTCGATTCATCTAAATCCATGAGGATTGAGGGGGTACTTATGGAGAACCAAAACAACAAAGCAACAAAGCAAAAAATGCACTCATCCAAAATTAGATGTGCACGAAAGGATTAGAGGCTAGCCTATTCTTTAGCACTAGATTTTCGTACAAGGTAAGGATCTTGTAACAGCCCAGGTTTTTATGAAAATAATATATATATATAATAATAATTGATTAAAACAAAGTTTTAAATTAAAATAAGTATTTTTGTGGCCTAAATTTTATCTTTGGATTTGCCCTGAAGTTCTGTTTTTGAAAAATGCTGGATTTGAAAAGTATTTTAGAAAAACCTAAAAATATTATTGAATAAAATAATATTTTGATTTTCTATAAAAATCTTATGTCAAATTAATTATTTGGAGTTATTTGGATTTTATTTTGTTTTCTGAGTTATCTGGAGTTTTAAAATTTATTTTGAAAATAAAAAGTATTTTAAGTATGAAAATTAAAATGCCAACATTATTTGGAAATATTTTTAATAAGTCCAAAATGTCTCCAGAAGGATCTCTGAATTTTTCTGGAATGTTGGAGTTTATTCCATATTTTTCTGAGGTTTAATGAAATTTCCAGGCTTTTGTGAAAAACCTTAAATCTAAAATAAAAATCCAAAACCCAGCCCCCTCCTCCGGCTGCCATGTGGACGGCCCGGATCCGCCGCGCATCCCGCCTACCGCCTCCCATCGGCCGCCACGCGTCCGGCCTGGATCACGCTCACGTCGTCCCCCTCGGCCCATCTGGCCCCTCCGCCCCGCCTAACCCCCCAAGCCGCCGATCCCCACCCTCGGCCACGGGCCACATCTCAGCCACCCGAGCCCCACTCCTCTCTCTCCTCACCCCGGCCCACCTGTCAGCCGCCCCTCGCCCTCTTCTCTCTCTGCGCCCCGACCCCACCTGTTGGGTGCGTCTCCCTCCCTACGCCTTCTTCCTCCTCCGCCCGCCCGCCGCCGCAACCATCGGCCCCGCTCTCCCCGGTCACCACACCCACTTCCCCGCGCTCAACCGCCGCCCTCCCCACTCCTCCACCCCCCTCCCGCACGCTCACACCCCACGCACCCACTCTCTCCCTCCAATTCCGCGCCGGCCTCCCGCAACCGCCGCCACGACCCCGCCCTCTCTGGCGAGGAATACCCCCGACCTTCCCCCTCCCCGAGCCTATAAAAGCCACCCTCGGCTCCGCCACAACCCGCACTACCTCCCCCTCCGCTCCCCATCCCCTCCCGGCCACTCCACCGCCGCCGCGCCAAAGCGCCCGAGCTCCGCTGCCGCCTTCCTCGCCTCGGCCTCTTCCCGTGCGCCTCCGGTAAGCCGTGCCCCACCCCCGGGTTTCCCCGCACCTCCTCTCCCTTCCGCGCCACTCGCCGCCGGCCGCCGCCCGCTGGAGCGCCGGCGAGGCTCGCTCACCCGTGCGCCCCCGGCCGGTCTGCCTCGTCAGCCCGACCGCGCATACGTGTCAGCGCAACCCGCCACCTCAGCGCCTCCCCTCGGCCGTGGCCCACTGTCTGCCGGCCCACCTCCTGGCTGACGTCAGCGTGGCGCCATAAATCCCTTTCCAATTGAAAAATAAATCAGCAGAAATTAAATTCCTTGCTGACGCAATAATTCAGATTTTCCTTTAGGAAAATAATTCCCAAAAATCCAGTTTTTCATTTTCTCTGATTTTAAACTTCTCGGAGCCTGTTCTCCTTCGTCCTAACTCCGATTGAGCCCATTCAAATTTCTAAATTCATAAAAAATTCCCCTCTATCCATTTCTAGCCTCAATTAAAATATTTGAAGTCAATTTGAATTTATTTGAATTTGGTGGGTTATTTTCACGTGTAGACTTCGACGATTCGGGAAAAAATTTCAACAAAGATTCAAACCAAGATGAAGAGCAAGGCAAGTCAAACTCCTTAATCTTGTTGATCCCAGTTTTTAAAACAAAATTTATGTTGATTTAAATTATTCTGCATGCATACTTCTATTCAATTATTTCAATTCAGTTTTGAATTTAGTTAGTGCCCACTTGTTATTATCTCCACTGACCTTGAATTATCTTGATACCTTGTAACCCTAGATTAAAACTCTAGTTAATACATTAGTGTTGGCTAGAGAGTTTAAATCAAATGCTTAGCCCTGCTTAGATATATTGAGTTGGGATATGTTTCACATAAAATGATAACCATGTTTACATAAAATGATATGCTTTTGATATGTACTCTTGACTTTGGTGAGTCAAGAAGGTTTAT
Source organism: Dendrocalamus latiflorus (assembly GCA_017311315.1). Taxonomy (NCBI): domain Eukaryota; kingdom Viridiplantae; phylum Streptophyta; class Magnoliopsida; order Poales; family Poaceae; genus Dendrocalamus; species Dendrocalamus latiflorus. The sequence continues at coordinate 32,689,359 of CM029661.1, read as the reverse complement.
GAAATATTTTGAAAACAAAATATAAAAACCTGGTTTAGACTTAGGCAAATGGTTAGATTGGTGGGTTTTGACCAGGTTGAAGGCTTTGCATTGTAAAAGCCTTGTCACGACTCCCCACTGCACACCTAAGGAAGTGTGTAATCTAGTGGTAGAAAGGGATGATCGTGTCTTCTGGGTAAGCTGTACAACCTCTGCAGAGTGTATAATCTATCCTGGATAGCCGTGCCCACGGTCATGGCATGTTGAGTAAAAGTTTTTCATGGATTAGATTTTATTTTTCAAAAATAATTTTCGAAAACCTTATATATGGATGGAATCCATGAGAGAGTGAAAACCTTGTGGGCGGATGGAACCCATGAGAGCGATTGAAAGCTTGTGGATGGATGGAATCCACGAGTGTTTGGAAGCGTGTGGATGGATGGAATCCATACGTGATCTTTTGGAAAAGATGGTCCGGGTGGGATACCCGTGGAAAGGTTGGTGTTTGGTCGAAGCCTGCACTGACGGTATTATTTTCAACTACAACTACTGTTTTTACTTACTGTATTAAATTCAGTAATTTCAATCTATCTACTGTATTTCATTAAATGTTGTTTTATGCAAACTAACCCTATAAGCCTTCCATTGAAGCCTTTATCATTATGTTGCATTTCTCCGTGTGATTTGCGGAGTACAAGTGGAAAGGTTGGTGTTTGGTCGAAGCCTGCACTGACGGTATTATTTTCAACTACAACTACTGTTTTTACTTACTGTATTAAATTCAGTAATTTCAATCTATCTACTGTATTTCATTAAATGCTGTTTTATGCAAACTAACCCTATAAGCCTTCCATTGAAGCCTTTATCATTATGTTGCATTTCTCCGTGTGATTTGCGGAGTACAAGTTTGTACTCACCTTGCAATCTCCATACAGAGGAAGATGTCGTCGACTACGGTGAAGATCTGGACGAATAGGCCACGTCTTACTGTCGTTTGCCTGTGGGCAGGCTTGGGCTTTGCTATTTATCAGTTTGCTTCCGCAGTTATTTCCTTTATTTATGTTTGCCAATGGGCGTTGATGTAAGACTTGGCCATAAGGCCGTACCTTTTATTTAATATATTTGGTCATTTGAGCTTGGTATTTATCTTTGTTGTACTATGTGCACTAGCTGATCCTGGACTAGTGCGATTTACACAGAGGATCCAGGAGTCGTTACTCCGGGTTCCGACAGATCTGAGGGTCAACAAAGATTTGAGAGGGTTGTGAGAGCGACAATCTGTTGTACTCTTTTGATGTTGTGTTTAAGGAATTTATGGTTAGTTTTGCCAAATTATTTCTCTCTCGTCGCGGTTGTTTCAACATCGTTATTTTGGTTCTCTCTACGAAATTCATCTTCTTTGTTCTTGATACTGTGTACGCTCATGTCGTATCTCACAAATTCTGATCCGATCCGAGGGCTGCCATGCATAAGAAAGGGTAAGTATAATAAGTGGTATCTAAGCCAAGGTTGGATTAATCTGATTTGTGAGAAGCTCGGTAAAAGCGTCAGATGACACAAAATCAAGATTGATATCGACAATGTGGAATTAAGTAAAGAAATTTGATAGTGGAGAAAATTTTAGCGTGTGGCAATATGTGGTGAAGGATGTCCTTATCCAGTAAGAGTTAATTGATGCTCTTGAAGGGGACAAATCGGAAAAGATATCTGATAAAGACTTGAAGGTGATAGAGCAGAAGGTTGTCAGTACAATCCGTCTACGTCTCTTCGATGAAGTGAAGTACCTAGTGATCAAGGAGAATTCGTCGAAGAAATTATGAGAAGACTTAGAAGAATTGTATATAGCAAAGTTACTGAAAAATCGGTAGAGGCTGAAGTGACAACTATACAGGTTGCATATGAAAGAAGGTACATGATTCATTGACCATCTCAATATCTTTAATAAATTTATCACACAACTGACTAGTGTGAATAAGAAAATTGAGAAGAACGACATGGTCGTCATACTAGCATTATCTCTACCATCATCATGGGAGCAATTGGTGATAGATATTTTTGTCGAAAAAACCATTCTTAACTTCAATGAGATAGTTGCATATTAATTGGAAGTTGAGTCTTTGAAAAAGCCATCGGAATCTCCATCTTCAAGTGATCAAGAATTGGCTGTAGTAGGTGTTGTAGGTAGAACCAAAATTTATAGGAAGAAGAAGGGCAAGAGTAAAGACACACATGTATGCTATGTATATGACGAGGAATGTCACATGATAAAAGAATATTTGAATTTAAAGCAAATAAAGGGTGCATACTCAGTGACGATAGCAAAGGATCATTCGGACGTACTAGTCATCAGTTAATCAGGTACATCTCATGGATGGATATTAGATTTAGGTTATTGCTTCCACATATGTTTGATGAGAGATATTTGAAGAAGAATCTCTACACCCGGCGCATAGAACTGTTCACTTAGCGGATTGTATAAAGTATGCAATTACTAAGGTGGCGACGGTTACATTAGATATATATATATATATATATGATAAAGCACATCGCATATTAACAGGAGTTCGATATGATCCCTACCTAAAGAAAAATCTAATATCTGTGATGTTATTTGAACTCGAAAGTTGTGAGGTATCACTTTGAAGTAGAGTCATACGAATTACTTGCAAAATGTAGGTGATCATGAAAAGTATCTAGAGCATAAAGGATACCGATTGATGGGTACATATAAAGGAAGGGCAACCAATGGAAGGTCTGATCAAAAATCCTGAACAAGAGAAGCAAATCGTGTCATCAACGATAAGTACTCAGATCTCATCTACAGTTATGTGCAGAACTGCAAAGGCATTTGTAAACTCTAGCAGATGCAAAGGCGAAAGTGCGAGTTATTGAAAGAAGGAAGATGTGGTGAAGCACATGGTACCAACGAGTAAGTGGAGTTCGGAGGTGATACAAACCTATGACATGGACGTCTGTAGGAACAAGATGTGTGGTTAATCAAACTACACAACAAAGAAGCTATTGAGGGTTCAGGTAGGCTAGCCCAGACACTGATACGTACATTATGGTGGTGTGTATGAGCTCCTGTGATGGGGGCATTTCTAAAGGTGGGAAGAAAAAATGGAGCCAATTTGAAACGAGTTTTTGTAGAAGCACAATGATTTCAACGGATAAAAGTCAAGGTGGAGATTGTTGAGTATGATGACTTATATCATACTCTTATATGATTTAGAAATGTGCACTACAAAGAGTCTGAGATGAATCATAATAGGATTAGAATTTCTACTTTCTTTTGGGGTAGGATTTCTACTTCACTTTGGAGGAGGGGTTATAGGGACTATATAAAGCTATGAGGGGGTGATCATAGAGAACTAAAGCAACCAAACAACAAAGCAAAGAAGCCACTTATCAACAGGTAGAGGTGCACGAGAGGATTAGAGGCTAGGTTATTTTTTAGTACTAAATTCTTATATACAGCAAGGATCTAAGGTCTTAAAAAATTCGAGAGGGTTATGAAAAAAGACAATCTTTTATATTCATTTGAGGTTGTGCTTAAAGAATTTGTAGTCGGCTTCGTCAAATTTTTCTCTCTTATTGTGGTTGCTTCAACGTCGTTATTTTGGTTCTCTCTATAAGATTCATCTTCTTCGTTTTTGATAGCGTACATATTTGTACCATATCTCATAAACTCTAATTCAATAGCTGCTTCGAAGAAGTACGATAGTGCGACACTTTTTGTGCAAAAGAAAGGAAATTACGGGTGGAACACGGCGCCATATACGAGCTCATGTTATGTCTGGTCTGGTATCCAAGGACTGTACAGTGTATTGTACGTACCTTGTATACTTCCAATTACTCCCTCGTGTTCAAACTTCCCATCATTAATATTTTATTTTCTAGTGTCTAGATTGAATACATTAAAATAATATTGTTAGATTTATCGTAGAAAATACTTTGATAAATCATACTACTACAACATTTTTTAGATGTATTTGTGTTAAATTACAGTCAAGGTTTAACGGCAGTAATTTTCTTCCAATATATACAGGCATACAGTGTACCCGTAAATATGGTTGACTTGTCGAGTAGAGAATTCTTCACCAGTACTGTGCCCTAATATATAGTACAGCTAGTACATGCACGGTAGAATCGATATAAAGACAAGTACATGGCAGAATCCAAACATCTGCTGTGGTCTGGAAGGAAGAAAAAGAACAGGGAGCGCTGAAGAGCCAAGAGAGGTAGACATGCTTTGCAGTTCCAATGATTGTATGTGGTCTTGATGTTTGGAGCTAGGCAGTCTCGGTGATCACAGAATGCCATCAACTTTGTCAAATGTCAGTTCAGTTTAGCTTTTACGGGCCTGTTTTTTTTGGCTGAAACTTATGATTTTTTATTGTGGCTTGTGACTTTTGGACTGTTTGTATAAGAGATTACAAAGTACCAAAAACTCACGTGTGGTTTTTGCCGATATAAATGAAATCGGTACATTATGTCTTTTCAGCTTTTCTATAATAACTAAAAAAGGATAGGGCTAACTTTCCGCGAAAGTACTGTAATGTTGAGTCGAAAATAATTAGTGCCATCCTACATGTATTTCGATGCTATGCGTTAACTTTTAATATTTTTTGCTAACATATGATTAAGGACGTGTAATGTAAATCGTGTTGATGTCCGCAAAAGGGATGCAAGGAGTCCATCGGGCGGCCGGCGTCGAGATCATGAACGCCACCAAGCTAGGGTCCAATTGACCGTGCATGGAAAAGGTTTTGGTTTGACAAGTCGGATGCGTTGACCATTCGTCGGCTGACATTTGATCCCACATGCGGGGAGGGCCCACCGAGCCGTCATGTGGGAGCCGCGCAGACGTATTTTGGTGAATTCTTTTAACTGTGACTTATGTCTTTTAAATTCTAACTGTTCGCGAGACAGAGTATGAAGATAGCGATAATTACATACGATTTTAACCGATATAGTTGAAATCAGTATAATTTATATTACAATCGACTTAATCAGCTGGGATCTCAACCTCCAGTTTAGAGTAAAAAGCCATCGAAAGCTTAAGATGGAGTAATTGTTCCCAAACACAACGCGTTGCGGTCTCATTTCATTTGGTTCTAAAGAGGAACCTCTTGGGGTCTACATGCCAATAAATCTGATTCGATCCTCCACAGTAGCGTTTCATTTGGTCCTAAATAACCTTGCTTAATTCCTTAAATTTTGGCAGATTAATTATGCCTTTTTTTCACACGCTTGATCGAGTCTTGGAATTCGTACCCATGCTGCATCGACGTGCGTCCATCTATCCATGCATCCACGAGCACGACTAGTGTGCTACCATTGTTAATAGCTGTTTGATCGCCATCGATCCAGCCCTTAGCCAATCACAAAGCAACACAGCAACTATGTGTTTACATGGGGTTATAATTGTCGTAGTTGGGGACCAAATTAGCTCTTCCATTCTGTCGAGACTCGAGATCAAACAAAAATGGTGTAATTTTACTTGTGCTATTAAATCACTAATTGTTGTCAGATTCTGGCAAGTAGATCGAATTAGAGCTCTAAGCTTGACTTATTACTTAGAAATTGTCACATATAATCAGTGGTCAAAGTAGACCACTAGTGATGAGGAGGTCTTGCTTCATGCTTGTGCAGCCCGACATGTGAGAGCAAACTTAATCAACTTTAAATTTAGCATTATGCTAATCGAACCAGCCCACTTCTTTGCTTTGTATAGCATGATATCCTGGGCCACTCTACAGAGTATAAAAAATCGCATGGTGGTCTCGTGCCCGGTGTACTCTGTGGAGTATAAAGCATCGAGAGCCTCGTGTGTCCTAAGCCACTCTACGGAGTATAAAAAACCGCACGGTGGATTCGGCCCTAGTATACTCTGTGGAGTACAAAGTGCTAGGAACCTAGTGTGTCCTTGGCCACTCCACGAAGTATAAAAAATCGCACAGTGGCTTCGGGTCTGGTGTACTCTACGGAGTATAAAACGCTAGGAACCTCGTGAGTCCCAGGCCACTCTGCGGAGTATAAATAAATCACACGGTGTGAGCACTAGCGGAGGCACCCCCTTCCTCAGACGCCGCTACCACGCTCAGTCGTCTGGGAAGAAAGCCCTCCCACCTACTTTACCAACTCAGTTCCGAAGGAGGGGAGGAGCGGGGATAGAGCGTGCATGGCTGCACGCACTTTGCGCATCCCACCAAGGAGTCCCCTGCACTAGCGATAACATAGTGAGCCTCGTGCACTTCACGCATCCCACCAGAGAGTTCACCGTGCTAACATCATCGAACGATAGCTCTGCCCCCGAGCAAGAACTACGTCTGACCACATGCATAACCCCCTTCTTAGCCTACGCGTGTATTCTATGACCAACTTGTGGTTGCGATTTTATCGACACCCACGACCACATCATGATTAGTGTAGTCGTGAGGTATTCTATGACCACCTCGTGGACACGAATTTGTCGATGCCCATCCAAACGATGGGGGACGGAGCACACACGCTTCAAATCTACATCCCGTCACCAACTTCATCTACGCCCGTCCAAAGGGTGGAGACAGAGTGCACGCACTTCAAGTCTTTGTCCCGCCACTGACTTCGTCAATGCCTACAACCACGTCATGATCGGTGTAGTTGTGAGACACTCCACGACTACCTTGTGGTCGCAACTTCGTCGATGCCCGTCCGAGCGACGTCTTTGTCCTGTCATCGGCTTCATCAATGCCTGTTTGAAGGGTGGGGGATGGAGAGCGCATGTTTCAAGTCTTCATCCCTCTGTCAACTTCGTCGATGCCCACGACCATGTCATGATTGGTGTAGTCGGTAGGCATTCCATGACCACCTTGTGATCACGACTTCGTCAACGTTCGTCCGAGTGATAGGGGGTGGAGCACGCACGTTTCAAGTCTCTGTCCCACTGCGTATTGGATTCTTGTTTGTCGCTTGCAGAGATCGATGTTGAAAATACTTTTGCCACGCACGCTGAGATTGAAATGATCCATACAGATGATGCATCACCGTGCGTCCATCATAGAATTGAAGCAGTCAGACTACTACTTTCATTAGGGTTGTTGCATATGCATGCCTGCTCGCTCCACTGTGTGTACATATCTAGTTCGGACTCGTGTTTTCCAAGCAATTTTAGGCACGTTTTCCAATCGAGAAGCGACACGCTATCTTGGTCGCGAGAGAGGGCACCGATGAGCATGGCTTGCAATTAGAGGTGACCTCGAAAATTCAGAGAAGATAGGGAAAGAAAAGATGTTAGCTGATGATGATCATTGATGTCTACGACATTTGTCATCTAATCGTTCATGTAGGGAAACATCCATGGTGTGTAACTGAGCTGGATTAATGATAAGCATTCGTGCTATGCCTGTGCTATGTACTTCTACATGTTTGAGTTGGATGCGGATTGGATGCAGCTGCGTACGTAGCAATTGCGCACACAGTTCGAGCGTGAAATCAATAATGTGTAGGACCGAAACGGCGACAGAGGGGGGTGAATGTCGCTCGCTTCAAAATCGCCCCCGGGAAATCAAACACTGATTTATCAAAAAGATGCAAAAAAAGCACCTCACAGAAAATCAAAATTAATTTTGCTGAAATTTGGAACGCATGCGACACTGAAAAATTCAGCATAAATCAGAGACCAGCCAGTAAAAAATTCAACTGAAAATATCGCTGTTTGATCTGCATGCAAAATTGTTGAAGATCAGTACAAAAGAAAAAGAAAGAGGCACTAGAGGCCTAATCCATGCAGCCAACTAGATACTAATGCAAACAGGAGAACTTCTGGCCGAACAGAATGATTACCAAGGAAACTGAGATAAGACAACCTTGCCACAAGCTTTGGACGGCAAAAACAATCACTGAAACTGAAAGGAGCAAGGAGTATAGAGTCTCCTGCCGAAATCTGAGAAAGGAAAAAAAAAATAAAATCGAAAGCAACTGCCCAAAGCTCAAAAGAGAAAAGCTAACAAAGTTCCTTTACTGCCTGAGAGCTTAACACAAGAAGTATTGCTGTTGGGTTGGCCGAATCACAGGAAAGCATGCAGCCGAAATAACTTGCTATGGCCGGATTTTGAGTGCTCTCCCGATCATTTAATGCTAGCAAAATATCCCAATCGGACTCACGGCTGGCCAACAAATTAACTGCTGCCAATTAAAACCGAACAGAAAACTGCACAAGAACACTGCTGCCGAAACACATAGCTGCTATCCGACCAAGTAAAACAGCAATTAAAAAGCAGACCAAGGCTTTAATGCAGAGCTACAGCCGAACAATCAAAGAACCATACAGAGGAAGGATTAAAAACTTGCCGAAAACAACCTCAAAACAAACAAGACTAAGTAACTCCAAACAACACAAGATCAACATGAAGAACAAGAACACCTCAAACACAAGAGCTAGAACTCGAAACGGAGACATACATGATTAAATAAGAGGAATGATTACATAGTTGATCAGCTCATCTCTCTCAAACTCCTACTAATCAAGTCCCCATACATGCTTAGGAGAACAAGAACACAACCCTATCTCATACAACCATAGAGAGACACAAATAAAACCCTAACTCTTACACCCACTCTCTCAAAATTTCAGCACACATCTCCCTCTCTATTTATATCCTCCACTAATGGGTTTGCACCATGCTTTACCCATTAGGCCTTCAACAACTTGGCGCTTTATCCAAACCCGCTTCCTTTTGTGCCGCTTTGCGTTTTTACCGAAACGCCCCTCGCGCACCTTCCAGGTAGGGCTGTAAAAAAAGCTTGAGGCTCGCGAGCTACTCGAGCTTGGCTCGCTCTAAACTCGATTCGAGTTTGGCTCGAGCTCCAAACGAGTCGAATTCGAGCTTCATCCTAAGCTCGCGAGCTTTAACGAGCTGAGCTCGAATAGCTCGCGAGCTTAGGATTTTTTACCCCCAATTCCCCCACCCCCACCCCTCCCGCCTCTGCTCTCAAATTCACCCACCGACACTCGCACCCAGGCCCCAGCGCACCCGCACCCAGGCGGCCAGACGCCCAGGCCCCCCCACCGCCGCCCCGCCCCTCCTCGCCGGCCCCCGCGGCCCCACCGCCGGTCGCCCCGTCCCCCTCGTCGCCTCCCTCCTCTCTCCCGCCGCCACCCCTCCTCACCCCCCCCCCCCCCGCCGCCACCGCCCCGTCCCCCTCCTCTCCCCCCCGTTCCCCTCCTCGGCTCCCGCCCCGCCGCCGCCCCCCGTCCCCTTCCTCTCCCCCGCCGCCGCCCCCCATCCCCCTCCTCGCCCGCCGGTCCCCCTCCTCGCCCCCTGCCGGCCGCCGCCTCTCCTCGCCCCCCACCGCCGCCCCTCCTCGACCCGGCCCGCCGCCGCCCCTCCTCTCCCCCTCCGCCGGCGCCTCTCCTCCCCCGGCGCCCCTCCTCAAGTCCTCCCCCGCCGGCGCCGCCCCTCCTCGACCGGGATCCGACCACGCAGCCGGCGCCTCTCCTCCCCCGGCGCCCCTCCTCAAGTCCTCCCCCGCCGGCGCCGCCCCTCCTCGACCGGGATCCAACCACGTAGAGCGGCAGAGGTACGCACCGAGCCTTACACGAGCCGAGCTCGGGCGAGCTCGAGTTTTGTCCGAGCCGAGCTCGAGCCCAGCTTAAAGTTCGATGTTGATCTTAGGCTCGCTCGAGCTCGGCTCGAGTTTCTACCGAGCTCGAGCTTGCTAGGTCAAGCTCGCTCGAGCTCGGCTCGTTTACAGCCCTACTTCCAGGAAGCTTCCTCATCCCTTGCCTCGTAAGCCACGCAGCTTCGCCGTCTTCGGCACACCTCGACCGTTCTGACCTCAGCGCCACTTGCGCCTAGTCTGGTCCATCGTGCCTCGCCACGACTCCACCTCGAGTCCACGTCGTCTTCGACACATCCCGACCGTTCTGACCTCAGTGCCACCTGCGCCTAGTCCGGTCCTCCGTGTCTCGCAACGACTCCACTCGATGTCCTGCAGCCACACAGACAAGAAACACGTTACATAGCACCGCTCGATACATGAAAGCATACATACCATCATACTTACCACAGATGAAGTCCAAACCTGTCAAACCAAAGAATCAGCGTTCTAATCCCATATGACCAAGTTTGACCACAGTCCGACCGAGCCCGTTGCACCACACAACGTCAAGGTCCGAACAACCCAAACCAAACTCGACTTAGCTAACCCAATGTCAATAACTCATCATACACACGGGAGGACCTCCACATGGTCCTTCATAATGCATTTAGGCTCTGTTTGAAAAGCAAGAGTAAGCTCCGTAGAATTCACGTGAAATTCCAGCATTCCGAATATGCCAAGTAAGCTATGATATTAGTTTCAAGAAAATGGCAGATTCGTTTTTAGTGTAAGCTGAAATTGGAGAACTACATAAAAAAAAAGGAGATCAAATTTTTTTAGGGGAACAAGGGACATCAATTAAATTTAAAAATAGTGGAATAGTGGCTCAGTTGGGCTGAAAAATAGTGGCTTACGGTTGAAATTGCACTGTAGCTGGCTGAAATTACACTGTAGCTTAAGGTGGCTTATTTGGTATAATTAAATTTGCAAAATTTTAAAAATAGGAAAAAATATGTTAGCTCATCACGGATTACATAAACGAATACGAGAAAAAAACAGCAAAAAAGCTCATAAAAGCTAAAAGTTCAAAAAAGACGAAATTTATGAATACTAAAAAATAAACCAGAAGTCAGAAACTTAAGCTGAAATAAGCGAGGCGTAAAACATACTATGTTGTATGTTCATTGGCCAGTGTGACATCATGCAGCCATGTGCCAGACATTATCGGTTGGCCAGTGATATCCAAGCTATCACTTGACTGACCGTAGTAGTAAGCACCCGTAAGAAATCAAATGTATTTTACTACCAAAACCGGGCATTGGTGTGCATTGATGCCACGGTCGAGTGCACAAGGTGGCTGGGTCGGCGTGAGACCACATGATGATGAGCTTAACTTTGCATCATAATGCCGTCATTTAGGCCGGTTTAGAGAGCCTAATTTGCGTATTGTCTCCTCTCCCAAGGCCCTCATAGGAGTGTTAATTAGTAGCTTAAACAATTCATCAGCCATTTTTTATGCTGCTCTTTCTTCGGGTGTAAAGCACCCGGGCCCCGGCAGTATCCGATTGGGAGAACTCTACGTGGTTCCACGAGTGTAAAGGCGACGATGATATTGTGGCTGCCGGTGATCTTGGAACATCAATGATGATATTGCCTTTTTGTTGTTTTTGTTTAGGGTTTGCTATTCGTAGGTTTCCTGATATTTTTGTTAACCAAAAGTTGATTTTCTTGGTGTTTGGATGATCTTTGAGATTGTTGCGAATAATGCATAGAAAAATAGAGACACAAGAGACACAAAGTTTTACGTGAAAAACTCTTGTAGGAAAAAACCACGGGCGTTCAAAGGTAAATCATTATAATGGGGAGAGTTTACAATGGAGCGCTTGCTCTTTCTATGAGCTACTAGGTACATATATATAGCGTGAGGGAAAAGAATCTCACACGGAGAGGAAACCGAATCAGAGTCGGTTGTTACAGATTGACGCCACATCTGATACAACATGTGCATGCACCTGGCATACCACGTCTGACATGAGGCGATAAAGTGTCCTACACGGACATGGTACGAATTCGGATCAACTTTAACAATCTCCACCTTGAACCGAATTCCCTCTAGTAGTCGAAGAATATGATAGACTCATCTAATAAAATTATTATGTATACCTTGAGCGCCGAAAATCCAAAGGACTAGTGAGTAATACCAACTAAGTCTGAGCAAAGCTCAAACTTAGTAGCAGGAACTGACTTTGTCAACATATCAGTTGGATTATCATGAGTACTTATCTTGCTGACTTTAATATCATCTTGAGTAATGACACCTCGAATGTAGTGATACCTGATACAATGTGCTTTGTTCTCTTGTGGAACATTTGATCTTTTGTAAGGTAAATAACACTTTAACTATCACAAAATATTGTAGTGCAAAATGTACTTTCACAAAGCTCAGTAAATAAACTTCTTAGCCAAATAGCTTCTTTGCAAGTTTCAGAAATAGCATGCCAAAATGCATTGCCTCTGGAGTCTGGAATGTTTGGTCTGTGCCTATTTATCTTGGAAGTTGGAACTTAAGATCTATAGTTAAAGGATAGAGGAGCTGCAGTACACTAATCTAAAAGCCAACAGTGCTGTAAAAAAAGGTGAAGTTCTTTGGTTTGAAAGTAGATGTTAATTTGGAACTAAGTAAAAAAATGGCAAGTATATACATCACATGCTATGTTTTTTGGGGGGCTAAGGCATACAATCTGTGATTTTAAGGCCTATTTCTAATTATTTGATCATTTAATGTGAGAAGAGGTCCAGGGATTGAGGACCTTTGAACATCACTAGGCATAAAATTCTTCTTTTTAATACTTACTAATGGTAGCCTTCATATATAATATTTGCCCCTTAGGTTGATAAATGTTGCCCTTCTGACAGGGCACTATGGATTTCAGCGTCTGGTCTTTCGTGGTTGTAATTTGCTAATTATCTGGAGATAGAATGGCTAACAACAAGGTATATAATTTGCATACTAGATTTTACAATTAGATTTGTTTTTCTATTTTTTGCTTAAAGACTTCTTCTCATATTAGCTTCCATGTTTGCCTAGCTACAGCACCCTCTAACATTGGTTTTTATGGAGACAAAAAGGGGGACCGACTCATCGAGGTACTTACTCCTATAATCTAGATTTTCGTTGTACCGTACAGATACAAGACTAGTAACTTGTTAAGTTTAATATAACCTACAAAACAAGGCACTAGATTTATCACTACTGGTTTTACATTAGCCACGAAAAACACACACACAACATCAACAACCGCAAAGTGACCTATAGCCATTTTTATCCAGGAGGATCGGTTCCGGCGTATCACTGACCAAGCCAGCAGTCAGTCAGCACCCCCTGGCTGGGCCGGTCATGCTCAAAACTGCGGCTGTCTGCCTCCGCTAGCAGGCCATTCCGGCCCAACTTAAAAGCATGTGACTATCATTACTATTATAAAAGAACGAGTTGGCAGTAGTACATTTCTTCTTCTTCAACTATCTCATTTTTAACTTCTCCCCACTCTTCACTTTTCAACCGATCAGAGTAGCTCTCTTTCATAGCATGATTCTCTGTATATTTAATAAATTTCGTTGTAACGCACAAGCAAATAACTAGTACGGAGAAAGGACGCACTGCAGCAGGACGGTAATCCGTGCCGCGCCCGTTCTCAAGCCAACGCCGAGGCCATCACATCACGGCAACCAATGAGGCCAGGCCCCGTCGTCTCCCCTGTTTCGGGCAGCGTCGGTTGCTGCATCGCCGAGGCTTCCGCGCCGCGCTCACCCCGCGGGCTGCGTGCGTTCGTTGCAGCGCGCGCGGGGAACCGAGTGGAGCCGCGGCAAACGCTGGCCGCGCCGGGCCCGGCCGGGCTGTGCGAATCGATCGGCGACCACCCCAGCGCGGCGCCACTCTCGCCCGGGCCGTGCGCTGTTCCCTCGACCGCTCCCGCACGCCAGCCTCAGTCCACGGGCCGCGTCGGCGCACGCCATAGGTGGACCGCCGATTGGCCAGGCTCAAATAACTACGCTCCAACTCGGGGCTCAAAACATGGAACTTGTGTTATTGGGGTCAGGATCTTTTTTTTTCTTCCGTTTATGCCTTATAATTTTTTTTCGGAATAAGACTTTTCAAAGTGGCTTATCGAGATAGTCTTTTCGAAGCAGTTTATCAGCTAATCGATATTCGGTTTATTCGCTCAAACACTTATGTTAAGATTAAAAGTTATCAAACGTAGCCATAAGCTACTAACCATAGCTAAAAATAACTTACCGTTAGTCATAGCCTATTCGGTGCCACTGCCGGCTCACCATCGATCATCAGAGTTCCCTTAGCATTGACATGATTTGGCTCACTGCTGTGGCCTCCCCTGCTTCCTTTCTCTGGCTCCCTCGACCTCGTCGCCGTTGGCTCGTGCTGCCTCGGCCCATGGCCAGTTGCGCCGAGTTTGTCATCGCCGCTGTTGTCAAGAAGGCAGGATGCCAAGCATCCTAGCACATCCGAGGTGGCGCACTCCTCACAGGTAATTACCTCTGATTTTTCCTAAAATCTTACTGCACTAATGGTATTGGTGCTTGTGCTCATGCTCATGTTCATCCTGTGTGAATGGTTGATTACATGGTCATGTGATTTAGGACATAGTGCTATCTTGGCCGATTTGGCTTGCTTGTGGAGAATGCCTAGATGAATGAATTTCATCGCCGAGGTGTGCTCACATCTGGTCACGGCGCTCGGCCGAGGATGGAGGTTCACCTCCACCACCAGTGATGGCCTATTGCGGTTTCGAATGAGTGCTTCTTTCTATGGTTTCTCTTATCTTTCTTTCTTATCTTTACTATTATAAAAGAAGTAGTTGGTGGTTGGTCCGGCCTCTTCCACCCCTTTTCAAAAAAGCTGCACTGACACGTGGCCCTCTCCCCCCTCTCACACACAAAAAAAAACTGCGCCAGTCTCCTCCTCACCGAATCCTCTTCTCCGCGCCGCCACTCCGCGCGCCGCTACCCTCCCCCACCGAATCCTCTCCCCCGTTCTCCGCGCCGCTACCCTCCCCCCACCGAATCCTCTCCCCTGTTCTCCGCGCCGCTACCCTCCCCCGCACCGAATCCTCTCCACCGTCTCCCCCGTTCTCCGCGCCGCTACCCTCCCCTGCCCCCAGGCGGCGCGGATTCTCCTCCCCACCGAGACCTCTCCCCCCATTCTCCGCGCCGCCACTCTCCCCTCCCCGGTCCAAATCCGCACCCATGTCTCTTCCCAGAGTCGTCTCCACCTCCCACCGTCCTGATCCACACGCGCAGCTCCTCACAACTGCTCCCCACGACGCCACGACCACAAAACATCCGCTCTCATGCGCACCTACCTCTCTCTCGCCCCGCATTCTCCCTGCCCTCCACTCCCTCTGTCCCCGTCGCTCCACATCCATCACCTTCGCTGCGCCCTCCCCATCTCCTACGGTTAGGGTTTCGCCGCTTCGTCCCACACCCATGGCGGCAGCCACGGCCACCTCGCTCCTACGCCTCTCCCTCCCGCCGCCCTCTCGCCCTACAGCTGCCTCCCCTCGCGGCCGACCCAACCCTGTCCCCCTCTCCGCCCGCCGCCGCCACCTCCGTCTCCGCCGCTCACCAACGGCACCTGCCGCCGCCGCGAGATCCCCTTCCGTGCCTTCCCCTTCTCCGGAACCCGGGTCGGGCATCGACGATGCCCTAGGTGGCGTCGCCATCTTCTCCGCGGCCACCGGCGAGGCCGTCCTGTTCAGGGACTTGTGGGACCAGAACGAGGTAGAGATGCTCATCATTTTCTCCAATTAGCTTGATTTGTGTATTGCGAGGAGACGTGACATAGAAAATTTTGTCTTTATATTCGAGGTTAAGCTATGTATATTGCAACCCAGAGGTTTTCAGAATAAGATGCGACGAATTGTTGCTTTGCTTGAGGAAAATATATTCCTTTTGTAGATTGAAACACTAAACCCCATTTAACTCTGAAATTATTTGATGACACTACGAGAATTTTGTATGAATTTGATGCAGTACATAAATGAATTGGGGGCATGCTTTGCTTGTGTAGGGAATGGCCGTCGTCGCACTGCTAAGGCATTTCATTTGCCCTTGCTGGTGAGAGAGATAGCCCCTCCTCTATATATTGTTTTGCCCTGAAACTTATGAACTACTACTTGGTAAGAGTTTGTGCTTGTTGGTTTAATTTCCTTTTCTGTGCTAATCATCAACTCTTCTTGTGTCATGTGTAGTTGGGAGTTGGCCTCTGTGTTGAGCGATACGAAGGAGTTATTTGATTCAGTTGGTGTCAAACTAATTGCTGTTGGTGTTGGCACTCCAGATAAAGCCCGTATTCTTGCTGAACGTGCATGTAGTACGCTTCAATTTATACCTTATCTCTTACCCTCTTAACACACATGCCGTGGACTGTTCTAACTTATCCCTCTTGTCTGACAACTTGCCAGACAATGGATTTCCAAAAAACAAATTCAATCAACCATGCATATATATTTTAGAGAGTTCTCTAGATTCCATCCCTAACTAACTCTATCTAAAATATTTAAAGCAGTTGCCCTTTCCGTTGGATTGCCTCTATGCAGATCTTGGACGCAAGGTACTAATTCGCGTGCTCACGCATTAATGAACCTATTGGATATTGCTATATTGTATGCTAGAGAGTAACTATATGCACTTGATATTATGTTTGAACATTTGAATATACCCCTTTCTTTCATATTGTATATGTTTAACTTGTAAGCATCTCCTTGCCATTTTATTATCTGGATTGTACTAACAGCATCTATCCCATAAAAACGTGCAATTACTGTCCACCAAAACATTTTCTTTCTTCTGTTCCTGAGCATATGACTTCCATCTAACCTTTCCAGGCGTATGATCTCTTGGGTCTATATTTTGGTATTGGTCGCACATTCTTCAACCCAGCCAGTGTAAGCATCAGTTTTGTTTTTCACTTGTGTAGTTGTTTTGTAATGAAAATTTCTTGGAAATTGTTGTAAACAGTTAAACATATTCCTTTGAAGGTCAAAGTGTTTTCTCGGTTTGACTCCCTCAAGGAGGCGGAGAAGAATTATACAATCGAAGCCACCCCAGATGATAGGGCAAGTGTCCTGCAACAGGTTAGATCATTTACAGGTACTTTAACTGCTTCTGCTGACCCTTGAAAAAATGCTTCTGCCACCATCATCTGAACTTATTTTGGGATTTCACAGTGTCTTGATCCATGGAACTGCTTGTTTGTTTCCCATGTGTGTTAGGGTGGAATGTTTGTGTTCAAAGGGAAGGAACTGTTATATGCAAGGAAAGATGAGGGCACAGGTGATAGAACTGTTATATGCAAGGAAAGATGAGGGCACAGGTGATCATGCACCTTTAGATGATGTCGTCAACATCTGCTGTAAAGTTCCAGTCGCCTGATGTTGAGTCCTACAACCTGGTATGTTAGATACTCGTGCTCTTTTATCCATCAATTACCAATCTCTCTCTCTCTCTCGGGTAAATAGCAATTTCAGTTCCATGTTAGCTTATGGTAGCCTGGAGCAAAAGAAATAACAATATACTTCTGACTTGCTTATTGTTTTCATCAACTCTTTTTTCACATCAATAGACCCTTTGCTTTGTTCAGAAGCTGCATGTGGTATCATACCATTCAAGATCATTCATTTGATCCCCTCAACCAAACAATGTACCTTGCACTGCCCTTCTAGGGATGGATTCATCTGGACAACAAAACAGACCCTATATTCCCAACATTCCTGCAAACCCCAAGAATTTTTTTTCTTTCATTTTCTGCTTTGCTACATTTGTATTTCTTGCTGTTTGTCCAAAATTTTCATGTCTAATGTCTGCTTGTGCGATTTGCAGGTTTGGGTTATGGGTGAGCACTCCCATATCTCTGCAAAACTTGACAATGTAAGTGTGATATTTTTCTTTTCCATTAAGATCATTTTAATAAAAAACATAATCAAGAGGCTATTAGTCCTCCAACCCAAGCTTTTAATTCTGATGAACTTTTAGTCTGTTAATTTTGAATAATTCCACAATACATAATACCTTCCAATGTTTCCATGTTATAGGTTATAGGATTAATCAAACAAGAACCTTGTGGCCTAGCTTTCACATGTCTTAGTTATCTTACTTCAAATCATGTAACATAAAGCTTCTACTTATGCTCATCAGCTGTGAACTCTGCTGAGATCATATGGCCGAAGGTGCACAATGATGTATTAGAATAACTGCCATTCTGCCAACCTACCTCTGTTCTCATTCCCACTTCCCAGCCATTGTTATCTGATTGCACAGGTTGTCTCTGCAGTTTTGGAAAACTGAGAGCCCATACGCAAACTCTGAGAATAATGATGTCACCATTGAGGATAGACGGATTCGGTGGGTGAGTGAAGGTCATGAACCTCCCGCTATTACCGTTTTGACAAGGGTTCCTTCATGGAAAGATATTAGAGCTGCCCACGGTGAATTAAATTTGGTAATGTAAACAAGTTTAGGCATGGAGTGTTTTAGAATTTTATGTTGTACTAAGTTTCTCTAATATCTTATCTCTTTTTAAATCATTTTTCCTATACAGAGAAGAATCAGAAATTCCAAATTTTTGGTTAGGGATATGTTTGCACAACCTTGCTAGAATATCCAGGGAAGCAGCAACAATCCGGCGAGTTCTGGAAGCTATATTTCGTTATTTTGATAATAACAATCTGTGGTCACCTTCAAAAGGACTTGCACTATGTGTCCTGGATATGCAAATTGTGATGGAGAAATCTGGAATTCATTATTTCCTCAATTTCAGATTTTATTTTTTTGAGATGCAATGCTCTTATTGTATTAGTATACATTTTATACTTCTATGTGATATTTAAATCAATCATATAAGCATGCTTTTCTTCAATTATTGCTAATGTTGATAGAGGTTTAAATTATTGGCTGACAGGACAGAACGCACATATATTGCTGTCCATGTCAGTCAAGCATCTTGAACATAAGCATGTATTGAAACAACCGGATATGATTTTAGAAATCATTGAAGTCACAGCACCCCTTGCTGAGCATTCCAAAGCTCAACCTTCTACTGCAACTAGCTGAATGCCCGTGCGTTGCTATGGATTTTAAAATTTTATCATACTACATGTTATAAAACTAACAGATGGTAAAATGTTTTAGAACATACATACAAATATGTTCTAATTTTTTAAAATCCGTAGCAATGCACGGGCATTCAGCTAGTTTTGAGGTAAAACTGAGTAGTTTTTGGATTTTGGTATGTCTACAGGAATCTGATTTACTGATCTATTCTGTAACCAAATGCTTGTATGAGAAGAAGTAATTTACTCCAAAGTGCAGTGTCCAAATTGCGGCAAGGGACTCATATAATCAGTTGTCTTAGGTTCAAGCAGCAGCACCTGTTTTTCTTTCTTGAGGGACATTAACTCCTGTCGATGCATCTTGTTTGTGTAGGGAGGAAGAAGGGGCTTGGGGATAGGGAGGAAGGAGACGACGTGGCATCATCTGATCCTTTGAAGAATAAATAACGGCCTGGATTTGTTGAACTGCACCCGTTGGATTTGGAGGCAACTCTATGGGATCTGCAGCCCGATTTTACGTAGCTAGTTCATACACAAACACACCCAGACAACGCGTATAAGCCAGGGCCGTCTCCAGAAATTTGGGGCCCCAGAGCGAATTGCAAAATGAGGCCCTCAATTTTTAAAAAATATTGGTCAAGACTTTTCAATTCCTCTAGCAGAGCATCAAACAATCCTTGCCCAGTGGTATCATTGACATCCAAAAAACCTAAGAATGAGAGAAGTTATACATGTTGTTAATTCCACTTTCCATGCAAAAAATTCTTCAGAAAATATTGAATTTCACTTTCCATGCAAAAAATTCTTTACATTAGCTGAAGGTTGAACGAGAGAAGTGCATATGATGAGATCACTATTTTGTTACAAAGAGAAAATAAAGCATGAATAAATAGTACAGAATTAGTGGTACTAAAAAAACTATGAAAAATCGTGGGACAATTGCACTATTGCAGCATATCTCCAACACAGAACCACCTTTGTTCCTTTTTATGGCTTCCAAAGTTTGAAAGAGAGAAGGTACAAAAATATTATAAAAACTTAATACAGCAGAGAAATCAAATATGAGCAGATGGAAACTTCCAAATTTCAAACAGTATGGTTTTGATTTTGCCTACATCTGCCAAATGTTTAGCACATGCTTACAAATACAAGCACTCAAAAGATGGTAATAAATATACAGTTTTGTATGCTGGTAAACTATGTAATGCATACTACTTTTGTTCAAAACCTGAAAACATGAGTGTTAAATAAATAACATATAATGTGAAAATTTTTGTGAATTTTGTTCATACAAGATAGTGTTGCATAACAGTTCACCACATCAGCGCCGGCGCCGCAGAATTGAAGAAACCCTAGCACTGGCACGCCATGCGCATCGGCAGGAGCTGCAGGAGGACTGGGACCAGCTGTACGTAATACGTATACGTATTGGTTTGGCCGTTTGGGGGCCCCACCAATTTGGGGGCCCTGTTCGATCGCTCATCTCGCACACCCTCATCAACGGCCCTGGTATAAGCTAGGTGGGGCATCTTCTTGGGTTAATTTCTCGTTGATGTACAGCACCGTTCATTTCGACTTAAACTTCTATCCTTTAGCTTATCTCTACTATTATATAAAGAGGAGTTAGTGGTCGTCGGAGTGTTCTTCTCTTCCCTCTTTACAGTCATCTAATTTGATTTAGACCATTCGTTTCTCTCCTCCTCTCTCTCAGAATACAACCGCCCACACCCTCCACTTTCCCCATCTCCTTGCGCATTCTGGCCACCATTCTCTCTCTGTCGCTTGCTTTCCAATGTTTGATGTGTGAAGTTGGCCAGAGCAGTAAGTTCCGTCTCACTATTTTTATGACTCCGTTGCAACGCACAGGTCTCTAACTAGTTTTTTATTATTTATAAATTTCATCTTTTTCTGATTTTTTTTAGCTTTTTAAAGCTTTTTTTACCTGTTCTTTTTTCCCATATTCGTTTGCGTTGTTTATGGTGGGCTAATCTGTTTTTTTATTTTTAAATTTTTTAAATTTAGTTACGCTAAATAAGCCACCATCAATTATAGTATAATTTCAGTCAACTGCAGTGCAATTTCAGTTATAAACCAGATTATTTCAGTTTAACCGAGCGGCACCAAACACTAGCTGGGGCATCTTCTGCGGAAGCTTCCGCGCACGCGATCCATGGCTGCGAGAATCACCCCAGCTGATTGACAGGCTAGAGCCACCGCGCCCGCGCGCGTTCCATGCAGGCGTGCCTCACGTTTTGCAGTGAGGTAGGCTTTGCTTTGCATGCATCGCGTCTGGCCGGCTCCATTAATTGTTCCAAGGGCGAGGTGTGAGATCTCGCACCACATGCTCAAAGGCGAAAGGCATCTCCGTCCATGGATATTTCGGAGAAGAAGATGTCAAGATCGATGTGTACGTACGCGCAACCTGGCAGCGGTCGGATTGGATAGAGGTGTTAATGCAAACCAAAAGAAAAAGAACTTAAACAGATCAATCGGATGTATAATAAATACAACTACGTCTTCAATCGTAAACAGTAGAATTAGATAACAAATACAATTCTATATTCAAATATAAATAATACTTATTGCAGTATCTACCCGCGTAATTGCTGCTAGTCAGATTGAAACAACCAGCTACGGCGAAATCCGAACCGTCGGGAAGGTATGTACAGCATGGTGCAGCTAATCCTGGACTGTACGCAAAACTTCAGATCGGCATATAACAGACGAATAAATGTGGAAATTGAAGAACTCCATCGAATCACGGCTTCAATTTGTGACAGATTGTTCCCACTGGAGAATTTCTGGATGGACCGTGTTCCTACGAAAGATTCAAAGTTTAGTATATGATGGGGGGAAAAAACATGCCAGCCGATTTGACCGAAATCGTTAGGGAGATGTGAACCGACAATTATTGCCCTGATTGTGAGATAATTTAAATGAAAGTTGATAACAGAAACAACTCTAAAAGAAATAGGATGTAAGTATAAACCGATGAAAATCAACACGTTGATGTGAAGAAATATTGATCAACAACAATTACAACAAGAAATACTGATCAATAGCAAATAACAAAATGGTAGCTTGGATCCTCTGATTATTGAGACTGCACGAGGAAAGGAAGAGGTACATGAAACATAGATATTAGTGGTTGTGGACGATGGTGGAGGGAGCTGTTGGGTCCCTATTTATATCCTTGTAGCCTCGGCTGATCAGCACGCTGCCTGACGTTGCCTTTACGCCTATAGTTGATTTGGCATCCGACCTAAACTTCCTTGTACGTAACACGTTTGGCCTGTTATGTTTTCCATCTTCATCATGTGGAGGGGTATGCATCGAAAGATCCCAGCAAACTTGATTGGTAATCGGTATCAATAACCATCCGAACAATGTAAGACCAGGAAGACTATGCAGTGGCAGCTCCACTAGAGTAATAAAAATTTGACATTGCTTGTGTCTTTCGTTAATTAAGTTTGATTTTTGTGAAATTGCAGTGTGATCTGTGCTATCTGATGGCATAGGTCAGACCGGCCTAGAACACCGGTCTAACCGCTATGGGGTGGCGGTCAGACCGGCATTACCTGGTGATCTGACCTATCGGTCCTAGCGGTCTAACTGGCCAGGTGGCCATGGTCATAACTCATAACGGACCTCTGTTCTGGTTCTGAGTTGTTTCTAATTTTGGGTGTTTGTCACGGCAAGAGTTTATACAGGTGTTAGTCATAGTGTGTCCATGCAGTATTAGTCATAGGGTTTTCTTGCAAGTGTTAGTCATAGTGTGTTCATACATATCTTTTGCTAATTGAGAGGCAAGTGCATGTCATTTGTGCTCAAATCAATTGATTTATTTTTTATGTGCAGGTGTTTTGATGATGGATTGCCAAGAGCGGCAAGATTGAGGCTTAGTAGCTATGGAGTGTCGTGTATGTCCAAGTAAAGCATCATCTCAAACTGAGAGCATAGGAGAAAGACAAGAATGTGAGGAGGCAATGCGTGCATGTAGTGTGCCAACTGGTCTTGTACGTAGAACTAGCCTGTGCTCGATCACTTTCCTGGGGACCCCGGGCATGTCGGATGGCTGCCACGCGAACACATCTACATTTGCCCAGAGGAAAGCGTTGAGGGAGTCTTCCAATGTAGGGTCAGACGTAACCCCGATGCGAGTTGTCTTCGAAGGTTCCTCTAGGTCCAGAGGGACTTCTTTAACTTCTTCGTTTGGCTTCGGCGTAGCTTTAGGCTTCGAGTGCTTACTCGAAGGCCACACCTAGGTGGATTCTCGAGTTGGTAGCTATCCGACTATCTCGACGGATTTGCGATCACACATCAGTACCATCTTCTTATCATAGCGGATCGTGATGACTCCCTTGGGACCTGGCAACTTAAGATAGCGATAGACATAATGAACAACTATTAGCAATCATGCCAGAGTTGGTTATCCGGGTATGGCATTATATGCCGAGTTGAAATTGACTACATCAAAGGAGAGTTTCTCTGTCCTGAAGTTGCTCGGTGAACCAAACGTAACAAGTAGAGAAACCTGGCCAATGGGCTTGGCTGAGGAACCCAATATGATTCCATGCAATGAATATCGCATAGGCTCTATTCTTGTATGAGGAATTTGCATCTCGTCCAAGGCACTAACAAATAAAATATTTAAAGAACTATCACCATCAATCAACACACGATTTACTCGACAGTTGTTGATGGTGGGCTCGACCACGATCAGAAACCAACCAGGTCAAGTCGAAGGGATCGGACAATCACCCCTCTCAAAAGAGATGGTGACTTCTGACCACTTAGGTAAATTATTGACAAGGGAAGGGTCAACAGAGTTTACCTCACGCTCGACAGCCTTATACTGTCGCTTGGACTCGTACGCAGATGAACCTCCATATATGTACTCGATAGTGTACTTTGGATCCTGAAATGGCATGTCATCATTCTCGTCTGAGTGCTTTCAACCGCTTGATTGCCCCAACTCCTCAATTGCTGGAAGCGGGCCTTTGCCTGAATAGTAATCCTTGAGTTTCCGCTGGAAAACTCAGCAATTGCAAAAAATCATGCCCCTCCTTTTATGAAGAGGGCACTATCTTGGCTTATTTTCCTTCCTCGCGGGTACTTTGACTTTGCCCTGGTTAGAGTACTATTTGGAGTCACGTGGCTCCTTGTCGCCCATAGCCAGGACCTCCTTCAATCCTATGGCAGGCATGTGGCTCTTGGCTTTGTCTCAGGATTTCTTGGCCTCCCCCCTTCCTGTTGCCACCATCACCTTGCTCCTTGGAATGGCTGCTAACCTAGTCGATGGTCCTGGTCCATTCGACAGCTTCAACAGCAATTACATACCGATCGGCCATCTCGAAGAGCTTAGCGATGGTGGTTGGAGGGTTCAGGGTGATGTCCTCTATGAACCTATGATTGTGCACTCCCTATCTGAATACTCTAATAACATAAGCATCAGAGGCCTCCGGAATAGAGTTTTGAACCTGACTGAAACACCGGATGAATTGTCGTAAGGTCTTGTCACTGCCTTGATGCATTCGATGCAGGTCATCCTCCTTCCCAAGGCAATTGTATGTGCCCTGGAAGTTGGCTATCTGAAGGTCACAGAGGTGCTGCCATGAGTAGATCGACCCGAAGGACTGGTTGAGCAACCAGGATCGAGCACATCCTTCGAGCACTGTTGGAAGATAGTTGGCCATGACATGCTCGCGTCCTCCTGCTGCTT
Source organism: Dendrocalamus latiflorus (assembly GCA_017311315.1). Classification (NCBI taxonomy): domain Eukaryota; kingdom Viridiplantae; phylum Streptophyta; class Magnoliopsida; order Poales; family Poaceae; genus Dendrocalamus; species Dendrocalamus latiflorus. Next base: position 32,664,948 of record CM029661.1, on the reverse strand, counting down.
GGATTGCGGTCATGTAAATCTGAAGGAATTCGATGGGATTCTGAGACCCGTCAATTTTCTTCATGCTCACTAGTCGAAACCGCGGTGGCCAATGCATTTCTCGGAGCTCAGGCATGAATGCTCAGCATCAAACAACGATCTCCTATCATCTCCTCTAGGGAAACGAGTAGTTAGCATTGCCAAGCGAGCGCACTCGGCGATGCCCGACGTTAGGTGGACCGGACCTGTAGTAGGTCTCATCCACTCGGGGTTGACACTTATAGTTCATCTACTACTACAGGTTCCTTGCTTGAAGTGGTGATTGAGCGTCAACTTGCCAATTCGAAGCAGCTCGGGGCATCCTCCTCCGGCTGGCATTATGATTAGGAGTGAGACATGCCCCCATCACCATACCAACTCATGAGAGGTAAGTTTCATGAATGACTAGATATGATTGTACCTTGTCGACTCTCAGAGCGATGTCGACGAGGTTGCTTAAGTCGGGCCATCACGTCATGAAGCCTTTAAGCAATGTCTTCAGCGAAGCGATCGTAGCCTGGCGCTCAAGCAAGCTCTTGAGTCAGGTTTCCAAGAAAGTCATTGATCTGTTGAAGCTCCCGTGCCTCTTCGGACTGGTACTAGGCCCACCCAGAGTAAGCATTCTAGGCGGCAAGTCGCCTTTGCCGAGCAGTCTCAGCATCCTTGACCCCTAAAGCAAACTAGGGCTGCCTCAGAGGAGAGCGGGTATTTTTAGGATTTCTCCCATGCTCATCAGAGTGCTGATCAAGCTCATCACTAAAGGTCTCGTCACCATCCCTATGAGAGGAGGGAGAGTGATTACTGGGGAGCATCCTCAGGCCTTCCTCTGAGAGGGTGATGAGAATCTGAGGGCAGGGTCAAACCCTCCTATCTAGAATATCCACTTCTGAGGGATGCCCCCTCGTCCGTAGAATCGTCAAGCGAGACTGTCTGGCGGCTTGGTGCTAACCCCGCCAAGTAGGAGAAGTTTGGGTTATAACTATCCCTAGCCTGATCTGCTCCCCACGAGAATGCGGACGAACACAAAGTGTGCCCACCCATGGCCTTAGCTTGTTCATCTGGAGAGTTGCCACTAGGAACTGGCGATGCGCTCCCTAATCGGTAGTGCCTGCGGCTTTGCAAAACTGCACGGGGTGATGCCGTGGACTCGAACACTTAGGAATGGACCCATCGTCGTGTTGCGAGCCCTCATCCTGGTCGGATTGACCCTTGCAGTTTGGGGGAGATGAGTCCTCCATTGGGCGTACTGCTGTGGGGGACTTTGATCCCTCATCAGCCCTTTCGGCTGCGTCATCTCGAGGATCACAGGAGGAATCTCCAAGGAGACATTCACCGTCGGAAGCAAGCAAAGTTTGCTCGTAGTCGTAGCAGGCCTCCATGTCGATACTCGTGTAGTCGGCCAAGTCAAACCAGTTCTCCTCATTCCATCATCTGCCATGAGGACATCAGGAGGAAAAAGAGAAACTTGCCGACAAGGAAATTACCGGAGTCTTGGAAGAAGAATTCCCACGGACGGCACCAACTGTTGATGTTTTAATATCGATCTTACGTATAATTTATTTGGATTCGGGGGAATTCTTAGAAGACCCAGCGTATGTGCATGCGGAGTAGAGACACGGGAAACTTTATCCTGGCTTGGGCCTTTTCGTAAGAGAATAACAACCCTACGTCCAGTGTGGTTGCTAGTTGCTAGAAAGTGGACCACAACAGAGAATTACATGAATGGCTAGTGCTATCTTGCATGAATGATTCACCCATTCTCCTCCCTCTCCCTTCGACCTTAACCTTTATATAGCTAGTGAAGCGACGGCAGTTGTTCAAAGCTGGAAGACGTCTTGGCACTTCAGATGATAATCGTCTAACAGAAGTTACTATCGGAGAGACATAAGAGGCCGTTCACCGTATAACGGTTGTTGTCAGAGAGAGATCGTGTGCGGTTAGTGGACTAACGCACATTATAACATTCTTGTCAGACGAACTGACAGTTTAGTTCATTGTCGTAGACAAGTCGGTTGGAGATAGACTCGTCGTAAGAATTCCCATAACCACAAAATGGTCGCAGTAAGACTTATGACTACATGATCATAGAAAGATTAACGATCATATGATAGTCGCAGTAAAACTTACGACTATGTGGTCGTAGAAGGACTTACGACCATATGGGTAGTCACAGTAAGACTTACGTCTATATGGTCGTAGAAGTGCTTCCGACCATCCTGCCATATTTACCTCTTATCGATAAGGGATATATTCAAGGAATGTAATGATGTAATAATTTGAGGATTATTCTATCCTCGCCAGTTGGTATAGGGAAAATTAGTAATATCTACTACAATCGATCTATAGACTTTGTCTTTAAAAAAGTACCGTTGAAAGAGTACTGTAGCAAGAGGTGGAAGGCTTCAGCCGTGCCGAACCCACCCGACTGTGACTTTCTTTTTCGGGAGTGTCTATACAACATTCGACTATTTTTGAGGACAAAAACAGTCAGATTTTGAGCCGTTAGATGGAGATCCAACGCCCTATATCATTTTTTTTGGAGGGGGTCATTTTTTTGGAGGGGGGCTTGTATGAGTGGATCCGTTGGATGGAGATCTAACGCCCCAGATCAATCTGACTGTTTTTGTCTTAAAAATAGTTGAATGTTGTATAAACATTCCTTTCTTTTTCTGTTAGGTGGATCCAGGAAAAAGAGAAAGAAAAGAAGAATTATTAATGCTATGATGAATCCATCCAGGTGCTAATAAACCATTGAAAAATGTTCATTCGATCGTGGTTTTTGCTTCAGAATTGATAATGACGGGAGATATTTGGTGAAAGTGCATGTAAAGTTCTAGCTTTACTGCTCTGCGACAACTCTTGGTTAGGTGGTAGAGTTATAGGTGTGCGATTTTATCTAACAGGGTATAAATTCTAATGCTCACATTTATGCAAACACGAATGCTCTTAATTTTAGTGAGAACTTTATAAGATCACGAATTTATCCTTGGCCTCTGCCTATCTAAATAAGAGCTAAGCGAGCATAATGTATATTTGTATATGTGCATGTCTTCCTTGTAATAGAGAAAAACGTGTAAAAGCTTTTTTAAAAATTTGGCCACGGCACTAGCAAGTATGGAATCTCTCCTGCCGGATTAGTTTGGCTATGGAATCTGATTAGCAATAATAATTGACATGATTAGGAATCCAGTCGTCAATGACTGCGACTACATGGTTAATCAATGTCCGAGTACAGGAGTCCATCTTGATTGTCACCATTAATTAGTAGCGGCTGTCCGGTAATTGGACACACCAAGCAAGATGTGCTGATTAATCAAGCGTGCTTAATTACGTCTGGAAGCATCCTCAAGACTTCACTTTTAAGTTCGTGCCTCCGTTCACTTGGCCGATCGAATTAAGTTCTTATTCGGTGCGGGGCCAAATATGTATTATGCTCGCTTGCTTGTCAAGGAAAGCTTGCTTCGTCGAAGCGACATGTCGGAGTCAAATTACCGGCAAAATGCGAAATTGATTTGCCAGAAAGCCTGACTAATCTTAGCAATTACTTAGTAAATAGTCCTGTAAAGATGAAGCATACGTCGGAGAGCAAAAGAGTAGCCGATCTCAGCGAACTGAGCTCACGGTACTGCAGGGATCGATGCCGGAGCCGATCGATCATGGCGGTCGCCGTCGCCATCGCAATCGAAATCATCACACATGATCTGCACAAAATTTAGCATTGCCATCGATCCATCTAGCAACTAGCCGATCCATCGATGCATTGCAGAGGACGCATCAGGTGCCTTCGATCGGAATCTCTCACGCTGCATGCAATGCGTTGCAGAGCTGGAAATGGAGCCCTAGCTAGCTAGCTAGCTCCAGCACAAGTGGCGACGTCGGGAATGAGCCCAAAAAGCAGATAGACCAACGACTCAACGAGCTCCCTTGTCTGAAATAATCTGGAAGCACCATCAGGTAACAATAGGTCTATTCTTTTTAGCTGAAACTTATGGTTTTTAGCTGCAGTTTGTAACTTTTAGACTTTTCATATGAAAGATTGTAGAGTAACAGAAACTCACGTATGGTTTTTGCCAATATAAATGAAGTCGGTACAGTATATACTACCATTAACTAGTAGATCCTATCTTAAAAAGGTATTTCGTTTAAAAGCTAGTTATTATAGAAAAATGAAAAGTGAGTGCCATGTGACTTGCAAGGGCCAAGTGAGCTGTGATTCGGTGGAACCGGACGGGAGAGACTTGGCGACGCGTGGCAAACTAGTAGTGCACCTATACGTGGCAAGTATGACGATTGTTTGCAGTGGTTGGTGATGACTAGGTCAAGAAAGAGTATTTTGGTAGTTTAACCAACATATCAGAAATCATCTTGGATCAAAACCGCAATGCATGGGTGATACATTAGAAAGCGGTTTAGGTCAAGATGGAGCTGGTTTGATCAAGACAGATCGAGGCTAAAGATTTAGCGGATGCACACTTATGTGCTTTGAAAAGCGTGTATAAGAGAATTTGTGTGAGTAAAACCCGTGTGTGGGGATTAATAGATTCTCCCATTGTAATAGTAGATAGTATCCATTAAGGTGAATAGGTGGTTGGTAGCCCACCTATAAAAGGAGATTGGATGGAGACATATGGTGTTAACCATCAAACCCATCTCTTATACTCTCTTCTCTAAAGTTAGCGTTAGAGTTTGAGAGTGAGTACCTTAAGTACTCTTTGTCCTTCAAGGTGAAGTGGCTATAAAACCTACCTTCTCATTTTTTGTGCAACTCTTGAGTCCCTATTGTTTTTGATTGATGTGCTTGATTTTTAGTTGATTCTGATCTCTCTCTCTTCTTTCCTTCTTATAATCTTGCTATGCCAAGGACGTGTAAAAAATGGAGATAATCCTTGGAAATAAATCTCAACTCATCTAAGCACTTTGATAGTAAGAATCACGAGAAAACCCGATTTTGCCTGTTCTTGGCCTCATCGAGTGATTTCTGTTTCAAGGGGTTTTGGATCGTGTTCTTCGGTGTTTCTAATCTACTATGACATGTAAGAATATATCTAGAGTCATCTTGACCATCATCTACCCACGAGTAGATTGTATTCACCTATAGATATTTTGGCTCTGTTTTGACATTCTTTTCATTCAATTACAAAAGGTAGGAACTTTGGTAATTATTCTGTAGATAGTCAAATAGAATAAGTTTCTGCGACCTTAAGCAATTCATGTTTGAAGTTTAACAGGTTTTGAATCAGTCAATCAAAAGTTATGTGGATTGGGATCTTGCAGTCATGCTTAAAACCACGTTCCTTCTAACTTTTGTGTAGCAACGGTAGTACCGCTAGTCCTATAGTGGTAGTATCACAACTACTGGCTATCGACCACTTTGATTTTCGACCATTCACTAGTCGTTGATCACACCGGTCGGATTTCAACTTTACTTTGAACACTCGGTTTGCAACCATAATCAGGCCATCGACCACGTTGGTTTTAAACCACGCATTGGTCTTTAACTACGTTGGTTTCTTAGCACTCTTTGGTCATCGACCACATTGGTTTTAGACCACTCATTGGTCTTCGATCATGTCGATTTTTTAACTACTTTTTGGTCATTGATCATGTTGGTTTTCGACCACTCTCTGATTGTCAACCATGTCGATTTTTTGGCCACTCTTCGATCATCGACCATGTTAGTTTTTGACCACGCTTTGATCATCAACCACATTGGTTTTCGATCACTCTCTGGTCGTCGACCACGTTGGTCTTACACATGTTCTGATTAATCAAGCGTGTGCTTAATAACGCGTGGAAGCATTCTGAAGACTGCACTGTTCGTGCATTTCCTTCACTTAGACGAATTAAGTTCTTATTCGGCGCAAGATGATATGCTCAATTGCTATCTCAATAAAATCTTGCTTCAGCAAAGTGAAATATCAGTGCCAAATCACCGGCAAAATGTGGCACTAATTGGCCAGGCCTAATTAATCTTGATATATAATTACTCTCTCTGTTAACACTAAATCTAGGTCACCGTGATATATCTCTCAGCGGTAAAACTTTTCTAACTCTAACTACGCACTAATGCATGTAAAAGTATGTAGATTTGCCATATGAACATATTGCTATCAGATTTCTTGCGGAAAACAAATGCAGGCCTAATTATTTCTCTCTGTTTTTTCTTTCATTTGAATTTCTAGCCTATTAGAGTGAACATGGTAGCTCCTTGTGTTAATTGTATTACAAAATATCGCGTTCATGACCGTAAAAGGTAAAAGATAAAAAAGAGAGCGAGACCTGTGAGGAGCTTACGTTGGAGCGCAAAACGAGCAGCTGATCTCAGCCAAGAGAGCTCACAGTACAGGCGTCGGTGCCGGAGAGGATGATGGCAATCGCAATCGCAATCGGAATCAAAATCGAAACCGCGACCGACCAAAAACGGCATCACCGATCGAGCAAGAAACCGATGCAAATCCTGTGTGCCGCTCAAACCGCTCCACGTACGTTTGCTCAAATCGGTCTCTGTAGCAAGATCAATCGATGCAAAGGCACGAGCGCGTTGCAGATGCCTTCCACACTGGGAGATCTCAATCCTTGACTCGATCGGAGTCTCTCGCGCTGCACGCATGCCATGGAATTGATCCAGGAAGTAACCAGGAAATGGAGCATCACCGACTTCCCTTGTCTGAACTCGTCTTTTTTTCCTTTTGAAACGACTGTCTGAAAAAATCTGGAAGCATCGTCAGAAAACGATCCTAGCTCCATGACTTGACCAGACAGGTCTTGAATTGGGCATGCATCAGCCATCAGGAGAAGCAGTGGAATATCTTGTTTTGAAGATCTTTTGGTGCAGAAGAGGTAGGGGAATGGGAGAATCTGATAATGCAGTCAGATGGGGTGTGTTTGGGGGAGTAATTAGCAATAGGATGAAGGAAATTTGGGGCTTGAAAATCCCTCTTAAGATCAAAATTTTTATGTGGCAAGCGATGCAGGGGAGAATCCCTTGTGGGAGCAATTAGTTAGAAGAAACCGGCCAAAAAGTCCCCTCTTTGTCCTTTGTGGAGATTTAGAACACACTGATCACATTTTGTTCAGATGTGAACTTGCTAGATATGCTTGGGTAAATATTTAGGAGACCATTGGTCCGCAGAAAGGTCCATCTTCGTCAGAAGATTTTCTCAGGGAGTGCATCGACAATGGAAGCGTGCAGAGCAGGAGAATGAAGTGGGTTGGCTTTGCAGCGTATCTTGTACCCTGTGGAACGTTCGCAACAAGACACGTGGCCCGCCCCCATACGTTCAGTGTTTTTTTTCTTCAAAGTATGTTTTTTTAGGGGTATTGATAAACATCATCCGGATGTTTTCTTGTTGGGAAGAAAACATCCGGGTGATACCTATACACACCCCTTTTTAGGACAACGCAGCAGAGTCGTGAGACGTTTATTTGTTAAAAAAAAGTGTCTGATAATATTAAGAGAGAAGAGGACAACTGTGCCACGCCCATATTTAGCACGAACAACAGCCTATGAAACACACGTCCCTTGATTACTCAATTCTCACATGCAAGCAGTATAACCACCTGAAAACTAGACATTAATTAGCAAGATAGATGGGGTCGCAATTTTCTAGAAATTTTTCATGTTGATTTGGTGGTCAAAACCAAAGTTGTTTGCGTGCATGACCGCATCCAAATCTCTTGGTTTGCACCAGACATGTCCACAGGACAGATAGCTAGCCAAGATCAAGTTATATTATACGACAAACATATCGTATAGAGTTTTATTATGACGCCTTATATCCCATCCTGGGCTCATTCCACATATACGTACATATATATAGCTAGCCATACTTGCATATACGTAGGCGTACGTAGCAGTTCATGGCCAGATCTGGCTTAGTACTTAACACCCCAAATTGAACTACTACTGGCCGAGGAACCGCATCTTCCTCTCCCTGATGAACTTTTCAGACCTCGTGTTGATGTCTTCTATCGACACAACACCCCCGGAGTCCGTGTCCCCGCCCTTCTTGACGGCGGCGCCATGATCGGTTGCAGGTCGCTTCACGGTTGCTGCCATCGGGCCGCTGTACACCGCCGGCTTCGCGACGAGGTTGTGGACGCGCTCAAGCTTGTCTACCTTCTGAACCCTCACCTCGCTGTCGGAGGGAGGGGCCATGGCGGTCTTGGCCCGTCGAGACATTGCCTTCCTTTTTTTGTTATTGTTGGCTAGATTTGCTCTTGAGCTTTGCTTGGGTTTGACGGAATGGGTGGTGTTGTGCCTCCAATTTATAGGCTCAGGGCGGATTCACACCTTAGACAGGGTAGGATTTAGCTCAGGGTGTGGAAAAATATCTAGTGTACAATCCGGGTAAACTCAGTCTAGACTAGGTAATATTTTTATGATCCAATCTAAATAGCCTAGATCATTTCACCATTGAGCCCAGGACGTAATTAAATCCTAGCTCCGCCACTGTATACGCTCTTGGGAGTGGTTTTCGTGTGGGGATGCTATGAACTGTCCCTCACAGGGAGCAGTAGCTACCGCTGTTCCAATTTGTTTAAACTTTCAAAAGCAGGCGGTGCTCTCACTTAGCTTGTTAATTGTCTAAGTAGGTGATTATGATGACTTATCGCTTGGGCATCTTAGAGCATCTCCAAGAGATGCTCTTTCTCACCCCCTATCTTAAAATATTGGGTATAAAAGTTAAAAACAAGTTCCAACAGATACTCTAAAACACACCCAATAATTTTGGTACTCTAAAATTGAGGTGGATCACCATCAAATATACAGTGCCTAGATAGTAGTTTTAGGGATCCAAGTTTAGAGGAGCTGCTGAAGGAGGGGAAAGATTTAGAGGATAATTTTTTAGGAAGACTCCCAATATGAAATTTTAGAGGATAAAATATTGAGCCTCTTTTGAAAATGCTCTTAGTGGAGCTTCGAATGCGAAAATATCAAGCATCACTGTATCAGCATATATCCGCACCCCGCACAAAGGAGGTGATATCCGTAGCCCTAGAGACAACGAATGGCATGATTAATTCCTCAGTCGTTGCAATCGATTTTGAATGTCGCGGTTGCACTGTTAAAAGTTAAAGACTTGTGATGCTATGGGAGCTTGCAAAAGGCATGTTATCAGAGCTTGTGATGCGGACTAAAAAAACGAGCATCCATAGCAAAATAACTTCATGTTACAAGGAAACAATCCAACACTATATGGTTCAACACATAAGAACTTTGATGTAACATCAACAAATACCTATCGCAACACCAACAAAATAGCGACTGTAACAAAAATAAAAATTCTCTAGCTACAACATAACTGATGCAACAAAAAAACATTCTTGTTGCAACAAAGAAAAACGCAGTTGCAATAAATAGTAACTATGGCTACGACAACAATTTTCTTATCGTGGTAGGGATGTTTCTATCATACGCTTCCAACAACTCTCAGATATCACTTAAGGAGATTGATCTCAATCGTTTAATCTGATGCAACAAAAATTAGTGATGCTCAATACTAAGTAACTTGTTTGTAATAAAAAAATCGCCCACGACAAAAAAAAAACTAGATAAGACAACGAATAATTTGCCACTTGTCAAATATGCATGAAAAGACAGCCCAATAATTTGCCACTTGTCATGTATGCATGAAAAATAGTATATTAGAATATTCGATGGTTCCTCTTTGTGCGTATTACCAGCGGGCAGCAGCTCGTGTGCTGCGGCTGCAAATAATAAATTAAACCAATTAATTGATGACTTAATCCTTAAGCTCTGAAAAGGAAATGTGTAGCACGTTGCATGCCCACATTCATGATGGCATGGCATGAATTAATCCAAAGTAGAAGCATCTCTCCAAGCCAACCTAACAAAAAAAGTGTTGCGTCAAAGTTTTCTTTTTCTTTCTTTTTCTTTTGCAGTTTTTAAGCATACATATCTCATTTTAAAAAATTTAGGATTTATATTATTGTTGGACTTTCTCACCTATATTATTTAGGTTAGCCTCGAACGCATGCCACCTTATTCCTGGCGGGAAAATATTTTCACATAAAAAAGCAATGTTATGGGGATGAGTTAACATGCAAATTTTAGTTATTTAGTGCAGCATTTTGTCTACAACAAGTGCTGAAACATTCCAGCAATCCATCAGAAATTGTACAAACGCTAAAAAGTTTCAGTAGCTATTTCCGCGATAATATCGAAAAAAATTTAAATTTCTAGTAGAACCACTGTAGTTGTGCTTGAATAGCTGCAACATTTTTTTTTCTGAACCGTCCTACACTAAAAAAATCCCTAGAACATTCCTAAGATTAGTTATACATTAAGATATTTTCGAAGTACGTTCTGGATCAGTGCCCTGTAAGATAAGGGCCTACATATGATCATTATCAATCAGCAAAGGACAGGAAGCTACTTGCCCAATGAAAAGCCCAAAAGAGCTTGCAGAATTTGTCCGAAGTGTCTAATACCTGCTTTGGGAAACAGGTGACCACCACTCTCAGAAAAGAAACAAAAGCCGGTGCATCGATCGGATGATCGAAATCGATGCGATTATGCGCGAATGTGAGTCCCTGTCTGCCGAACTGAAGCATCAGAAATTAAGGCTGAACTTTTGTTGGCCGAGATAATTTCAGGTCACTCAGAAGTTCAGATAACCCGGTGAAGAAAAGACTTCAAGAAGAAACGAGCCATCAACTATGATATACATGCTGAGCTTCGTAGGTAGATTCAAGGATACATAGTGAATAATAATATCGTGTTGTATATCATAGACAAGAAGCTGACATGCATGATACATACATACATACATACCTACTTACATACATACATACGTACATACATACATATAGGTGCCATCTAATTCCACGTATGCATTGCAGTAGGTCTGTATAATACGATTGCTAAACTGGATACTACATGCTCATTAAACTGGACTACTTATGGCGGCTGGTTAAACTGCTGCTTCTTCTTCGCGATGTATTCGTCGATGTCTTTCGCTGAAGCCATCATCGGGTTGCCGTACACCGGAGGCTTGGTGACCACGTTGTAGACGAAGCCAATCTTGTCGACCTTCTCGACCCTCACCTCGCCGTTGGCGGGAGGGGCCTTGGCGTTCTTGGCGCGAGACATGGTGGTGTGTTTCGTTGCGAGAGAGAGAGGAGGCTAGCTAGCTAGCTGGATGTGTGTTGCTGAGCTTAGCTGCTAGCTTCCATGGTGGCCTCCATTTAATTTATAGGCTCGATCCAGGGGTTTGGTAGGTGTTGTTTTCCACTGTAATCAACACAGTGATCGTGCACGCAGTGAACCCAGCTTTTCCCTTATCTCTATCCCCTCGTGATTCCATCGACTAGCAAAGATCTAGAGTATTCTCTCTATTCTCCTTATGTTCGCCTGGTGTCCTAAATCTTTGCTACGTCGACGGAAATACGAAGAAGACAGTGAGACGGAAACAGAGAAACTGCTTTCGCAAGCAAAGCAGTGCGGCGTGTCCCCGTGAAGCTGTTGTCTCGAATGTTCAGTAGATGCTGTAGGAAACTGAGCAGCAGGTACCCGGGTTTTCAAAACTTTGTTCAAATTTTTTACCGGGGCGGTCTGGTAGGACGGATATGGCTGGTTGTCGAAAAATTTCGGCCGATTTCGACCAAAAACTTTAGATAAAAAATTGAATTTTGTCAGAAATTTCAAGTTTTTGAACGATAGCCATGGAATATTGTTGATGTATTTTTGTATTTAGATGAACTTTATTTGCAAAAATAGGTCCCGCTGGTAAATTTCAGCCGATATTACAACTAATCGGGTCTGATAGGTCTGATATTTCCGAAATCGGCAGATTTTTTTAACCCTGGTAGGTGCTCCATAATTATAAAGCTATTGTGCTCTGGTTGCGTGCTCATGTATAATAATCTCACTAGAATTCGATCGAACCTTCATTTGGCAGATATGCATTAGAAGTAATCAGAAGATTCAGAACTTTGGATGCTTCCTTTTAGTGCATATTACCAGCAGCTCGTGTCCTGCTGCTGCCAATAATAAACTAAACCAATTAATTAATATCTTAACACTTAAGCTCTCAAAAGCAAATGTGTAGCACGTTGCATGCCACATTCATGATGGCATGGAATGAATCCAAAGTAGAAGCATCTCCCCAAGCCAGCCTTCTAAAAAGAAGTGTTCGGCTGTTTTAAGTTCTTGTGATTTGTAAGTATATCCCTCTTTATTTTACTTTATATTTTGCGTTATCTATCTATTATATTACTAAAGCGATAGAAAAAGAAACCACTACGTTCGCTCTCAATGACTAAAAGTTACCATATTAATCGAAGTGAAAAGAAAATGATCTATACCTTCGATTATAGTGGATCTAGATAATAATAATGAAGAAGATTGATTAGGTATATATAGGTAATCATAGAGTTGTGCTGCAATTCTATTTTGACACGGTTCGTATCCAACTTAATAAGCACAAGGCTCTAGATTTCCAAAAGAAGAGGTAACCAAAAGGCCTAAGCTGTATAAACTTGGCCCACCCACTACACATGCCGGAAACTTTGATTCTTTAGCCAGTGCTATTGTGTGTTGTACGTAATAGTACAAGTGCAATTCACACAATCTAAGAAAAAAATCATTTGTACATCACCTGTTTTTTAAGAGTAGTTTTATCTAGAGAAGTTGGAAAGAAAATTGTGTATGAAATATACTTTAACCATCAACTGTGAAAATTATGGGACTAGCCACGCAAAATTGTGCAGGCCATTCAGCTAATTTTATTATTCAAATAATAGAAAAAAGAAGCCACCATGTTTGCTTTAAAGGTGTAACGTCCAAATTTTCCTAAAAGCTATTTAAATAGTTCCAAAACCTTCATTTCTACATTTCATGCATTTTCAAAAAGTTCCTGTGATTAAAGTGATTTTAAATAGTTAAAGAAAATGGTTTTTATTTTCAAATAGCTTAAAATGATTTTAAATAGTTAAAGAAAATGGTTTTTTTATTTTCAAACAGCTTAAAATGATTTCCTGTGATTAATTAAAACTTGACCAAATCTTGGAAATAATTTATTTGAGTTCTAAACAATCTAAGGAGCCTTCCTAGAAATTTTCATAATTTTTGGAATTGGTTTGTAATTGTAAAATTTCAAACTTGACTTCTGTAGTTAAATTAAATAAAAAAGAATTTTACTTCAAAACCCTACTCTTTGGCCAAATTTGTTATTGTTGGCCTAGCCCGTCTCTTTATCCGGCCCAGCCCACGCGCTGTTCTACGGCATGAGTTGCCTCCCTTCTCTCCAGTTCCTGTTTTCCCTGCGCGAAGGAGCCATCCCACGAACCAGCCACCTCTCTCTTCTTATCATTTCTGTCGTTGATGCCTAGGGCTCGCTCACTAGCCATCTTCCTCCACGCGTCGCACCCGACATTGGAGGCCACCTGGAGAGCCACTGTTCATCTACAGTGTCAACCGCAGAAAGTTGATTGATTATCTCCCTCGAGAGTCCTACAAGAAGCCCGTGTTGCTCCTTCCTCCAATCCGAGCTTAGCGTCCACCCGAAGCCACCACTACGCGAGTATCGGCAATTTCTCAAGCTCAACCATGAGTTTCGTTGAGCGTCTCGCCCTTGTCTCGCCATAAAAGTCTTCCCCGACCATGTCACCTTGTTCAACACTCCATGTTGCTTCCATTTTGCCCATTGTTAGCTCATCTCCTCCATTAAGCTGCCTAGAATGTCATCGTCATCTTTGGCTCCGACGTGCACTCACCGTTGCGCTCCACTGTAGCCCACAACTTTTTCAGTGAGCTTCTCTCTCGATGCGCACGTCACTATGCACCATTTTGCTTGATCTCTCAAACTCCACAACCAATTTCTTGGTTCGTGCAGTGTAGCGCCAAATCCAGGCCTTTTCCCTAACTCTGCCGCCTTTGTTGCCATTGAAATCCCTCCACTCTAGTGAGCCTTACATCGTATCATGGTCCTTTTCACCATCTCCGCATCCTCCTGAACCTCTTGGAGATCTTCTTTTCAACCCATTCCCTCCGTGGAGCTCTGCTGCCATGAAGCTCATCACCGTCGCTGCCACCATTGTCGTTCTCCTTTCTTTGGTAAGCCTTGACCATTAGCTGAGCATCTCTATGACCCCCTGAACCTTATGCCTGCCTTGGTTTCAGCTATCAATCATCATCGAGATTTGTCACTGTTCGAGCTACCGTCGTCGCTTCTCTTCACCGCCGTCTAGTCATATCTGACCACCTTCATCGTCACCGACCCTGTCATCATGTTTGTGGTGAGCTCCTGGTCCAATGCACTCTTTGCCTTAGTGTTCGATCATCGTTTATGCCTTCATTGCCGCTACTCTATTTCACTTGCATGTCGCTAGCTTGCCTCCAATGACCATTGGTCCTCATGTCACCTTCCCTCATGTCACGATCACCCCCGAAAACTTTCCCCCTCTCAATCTCCACTCCTTTGCCCTCCCTCACTGATGTCGTCACACGGTCAAGACCCTCGTCGTTTTCCTCCGCCGCCCGCTGACTACATCCACCTCTCTGGCCGCCATCACTTCCCAGAGCATCGCCGTGACCTCCACATTCCATTCCCAAACTCACCCATGCCACTCTGCCACCAAATCTCTGCTAGCGAGCTCGACAAGAGCTTGGCCATGGCACTTGAGTCAACCTCCTCTGTTTTAGTGTATGACAGGCGGGCCCCACGTGATTAGATTCGAGTTAGCACTGATGACATTGATTACTACTATTGAATCATTGACATGTGCGGCCGAGTAGGTTAGTTAATTAGATTTACTTTTGTAGGACCGAAATGGCGACAGAGGGGGGGTGAATGTCGCTCGCTTAAAAACGCCCCCGAGAAATCGAACACTGATTTCTCACCAGATGCAAAACAACGCAACTCACAGAAAACTTAAAATTAATTTCTCTGAATTTTGGAACGCATGCGACACCAAAAAATTCAGCATAAATCAGAGATTAACCAGTAAAAATTTCAGCTGAAAATACTGCTGTTTGCTCTGCATGCAAAATAGTCAAAGATCAGCAAAAGAAAGAAATTTCCATGTGCAAATGGCTGGACAGAGACATCACTACGGCAGCTCTTCAGATTGGCAAAGCAAAGTAGATGGCAGCAGAATCAGAAAACAGCCTGAACCGAAAAAATGACAAACTAAACTACTGAACCTTTGAGAATTTGGTCAAACAGAGAGGTCCTGCTATTTTCCTTTGGCCAAAGGGGTCACAAATATATTCCAAATATCACAGAGGCCTCAAATAGCAAGATCAATAAAAAGATAAACAGAAGTTTCAGATTTTGGTCCAAAACTGAAAACAAACAGGAGCAGCCCCAAAATCCTAATTACTCTCCATTCATTGATCCCTTGCACATGAAATTCTCAGGATATATTAGCAATACCCACATCATCCTTCAAGCCAATTTTCATGACATTTCACAAGGGGGATCAAGAATTAGATCAAACCCTAGAAAACTTGAAAAACTTTAGAGAGTGCTCACAAAATCCAAATTACTCCTTACTCAGTGATCTTTTGCACATGAGATTTTAGGGATATATTAGCAATATCTATAGGATCCCTCAGACCAAATCTCATGCCAATTTGAGGAGTAAAAAAAAGATTTGCCCTAAAACCCTAGAATGCAAAGAGAAGAACAGAGGAAGTCAAAAAGCAAAAACTGAAATCTAGAATGAGCTCTTGGGATTTTAATTGATCAAAAGATCTTGTGGTACTATCACATCATGTAGCAACCCATTTTAGCACTCTCCAGCAGCAATCAACAAGAAACACAAAATTTCAACAATCAAGCCAAAAGAGGAACGAAGAACAGAGAGGAGCTCGAGACAGGAACTTCAGATTTCAATCATTGGATCAAATGGAATACAAATACATCCCGATACGCCTGGACATTAGGACATAAGAAGTGATTACATGATCCTCAACTCATCCTCACCCTCTCCCACACAAGAACACACCCATACATGCTTAGGAAGGAGGAAGAACACTCTGTTCTATCTAGAAACCATCGTGGGGACAGAGGGAGCACCACTCTGCCTCTCCAACCACTAAAGACTAAAGGAAAACCACCTCCTAAAGCCTCTTTTGACTAGAGCTAACCCTAATTCCCTCCAAAATGCTCAAGTGGGCATGCAGCCCCTCAATCCTATTTATAGCCTTGGCTAACGGGTCTCCGCCTCGTTACGCCTGCTAAATCCAACGGCGCCCGCTCCCGCTTGTGCAGCCTCGCGAATTTCCCGATTCGCCCCTCCTGCACCTTCCGGGAAGCTTCCGCGCTCCTTGCCTCGCACGCCTCGCAACCACCTCGAGTCTACGTCGTCTTCGACACATCCCGACCGTTTTGACCTCAGCGCCACCTGCGCCTAGTCCGGTCCACGTGTCTCGCCACGACTCCACCCGATGTCCTGCAGTCACACAGACAAGAAAACACGTCAAATAGCACCGCTCGACACATGAAAGCGTAAATACCATCACACTTACCACAGACGAAGTCCAAACCTGTCGAAACATTAGAATATACATCCTAAGCCCAAATGACCAAGTTTGACCAAAGTCCGACCGAGCCCGATTGCGCCACGCAACGGCTCGACTCCGAACCACTCAAACCAAACTCGACTACCCTAAACCTTTGTCAATTACTCATCATTCACATGGAGTCATGACCACCTGGTCTCTCAACTTTTAAGCCAGTGTTTAAGTATTATGTCACTGACTTGTGGACCCCACCTATCAGCCCTATTTGCAAAATAATAAAATTTTGACTAGTAGACCTCACCTGTCAACCTCACCGAGCAATAAAACCTCGTTTTACAATAGAAACAAAATTTTAAATGAAAATGAAAATTTTGCACAGTGCTTTCTCTCCCTTTTTCTAGATTTTCTCTCCTGGCAAAACTTCGAACGCTCATAACTTTTGCATATGAGCTCTAAATTGAGTGAAACTTGTTTCTAATTTTTTTTATAAAATCATAAAATTTCATAATATGAAAAAATATTAAAATTTTATCTTTATTTGAATTTATTTGGTGCTTATTTATGTTTCATTGCTTTTCCTATTAGATACTAACATGCTAAAAACTTTTGATGTTGGTCTAGAAGAAGAGACAAATGTTCAACAGCAATGCTATGTTTACAAGTGCTATGTTTTTTCATTGCAAGTATCTCTACATGCTTACTTTGTGTAAATTGTTATATTTGTGCTTAGAAATTTAGTTATATCCTATATTGCGATGAAATATTCATTGGATTTCAATGTCACTAGCCATTGTCACCCTAGAAATATTTACCCACTAGTTTAGGATATATTTAGTGAAATTTAGTGATTTTGTTAGCAAATGCTTAGTCATGCTCATTGTAATTGTTATACTAATTGATATGAAAATGTTTAGAACAATTATGTGACCTCTTAGGCAACTTTATAGCACATTTTAGATAGGGGAGTACCTCTGAATTAATTTGATAGCAAAATAAAAATAAAAAATGAGTTAGACTTGGGCAAGTGGTTTGTTGAGACCGGTATGGTTAGCATGAGATTTGGGTTTGTGATAGTCTCGCCTGAGTCAACTAAGAACCAAACTTTAGTGTCGTTGACCCAAGTATTTTAGTACAACCACATGTTGTAGAATGGGATGGGCTTGGCTAAATAATTTGTAATGTCTCAACTTTGGTTTCGTTAGTGAGATGAATGTGGGTGTCGACGATGACAATTTATACCTACAAGGTGGAAGAGTAGGCTTCCAACTGGGTAGTGATATCCTTCAGTGGTGAAACCTTAGTGGACGAAATCGGGTTGGGATGATGATTGTAAAGGTCTTATAATAATCACTTAGTCGCACGCCCATAGAAGCGTGTGATAGCTAACATTATAAGTTGATTATTTCTTATGGATAAAATTACACATCCTCTATAGAGTGAGATCTCATGTATTCGAATAGTTGTGTCCTCAGTAATGGACATCGCTTGGTGATGCCACACTTAGTTAGATTTTCTGGTTTTCTAAAATAGTTTGAGAAAAATATGGATGTTGGGTATCCATATTAGAGAAAGTTGAGCATGTGAAAGTAATTTATGCTAGTGCTTGATGTTACAATGAAAATTTGGTGGCATGTGCCACCTTTGTTGGTGTAGGTGATGGAGACATACACTATGAAATATAAGATCAATTATGATTACTTTCATATATTACAATTTTGTATTTACTTATTGCTTTACAATGTCTTTTGCAACCTACTATCGTATTATAAATGCAAATTTTGCTTTGAGCAACAAACCAAGATAAAATAGCCAACCTTTCTTTGACAAAGCCAAACATGTAGCTAATAGTATTTGATGTAAGTTTTGTGGAATATATTTTGTACTCACAACTGCTTGTTGAATACTATCAGATCAAGAGGAAGAAGATCCCTCAATTGGCTATTTTTATCCCCCAATAGGTTGCCTATGGGAATGAGGTAAATCACTTGGGCCAGTATCCTTTATTTGTCATTTATTTCCACTGCAAGTACTCTTTATGTGAACTTTCGGCCGGTCAGCCCCTTTTTTGTGTAAAATTCATTCTTATAGATTTTATGTATGACTGTTTAATATTATGTGCTACTCTATTTTATTTAATAATGTATGGATGTGATGCAACGATGTACATGTGTGTGCTAGTGTAGGACCAAGAAGGGCGGTTGAATAGGAGCCATACAGATAATAGTTTCTCTAAATTCTTTTGCCCCAAGAATTTTAGAGACTTTCGCTCCAATAGTTATGATGAGCTATGGAAATCAGAGCCTAAGCACCCACAAAAAATCCAAGCAAAATGGAACTTAACTAAGAGGTACTACCACCAACCAAAATGTGGTAGTACCTTTGGAGTGCAGTACTACCTCTCTTTAGATGGTGCTAGTACTCTCCCTCAAATCAGCGCTAACAATTTAGGCCTAGCAGAACTAAAAACCACACAACTTTCATATGGAAAGTCCAAATGACTTGAAATTTGAACCAAACCAAGTGCACAACCTAAGGAATCTAAAACAATAAGAAATCTTACAAGATCACAAGAAGTTGGAACCTTTTAGCTCTTAAAGCTCTGCTACACCAAAACTAGACTCAAACCATAAAATGAGCCAACTCTCAAACCGAGGGATCAAATCACTTGAAACTTGCCATGCATCTTATCTAGGATGTCAGAAACCTATTATAATCAATGATCAAGAAAACCATTATTAAAGTTCTGGCCTTTCTTCATTTGAAGTAAGGTGACATTAAAATCAAGCAAAACTCAAAACTTGAGCCAAAACTTGCTCATGGGTAATTGCTAGTCAAGATAACTTTAGTTCTACTCCCACATATCTTAGCAAAGCCTAAACAAAGCAAGATTCCAAGCCAAAAGCCCTAGAAGCAAAGAACCCCAAAATCACCCTTCCTTGAGACAAAACTGGGCAATCACAAGAACATGCAAATAATAAGATGATATCTGGTCTCCAAGAGACATATTCATCACTTATACATTCTTAACACATATTCATCACTTATACATTCTTAACATAAAGCAGGATCAAGAGGGGAAGGAGAAGCACAAAAAGACTAAGCCAAATTAAGATTCCATCACTTAAGCAAAGAGAAGAAAGACTTAGATGAATTTAGATATCTATTAATACTTGGAGATGAATGTTTATAACCACTCTTTAGCAATTTCACAAGCCTAAGGATGATAACACGCTCAAGACAAAGAGCCACAACCCATCTCCTAAATGTTCCCTCCAAGAACTTTAACTCCTCTCAAAGGCTATGCCTAAACTCTCTTAAAACTTAACCCTAGCCATCTCTCCCTTTTTATATATGGAGGCTTACAAGAGAAACCTTAACCAATACCTCTAATTGGGTTTCATCTAATTACATGGGCTAACTCGTTAATCCAATACTATACCGGGTTTACTTACACATGCACGCTTCTCAAAGTACACACCCATTAATCTATTAATGAATCAAAACTTGATCCACTTAATATTTTTAGTACATTCTTGATCTGAACCACCTCTCTTGCATCATGGTTTGATCAAACCGTCAACTTTCTGTTTAAGGCAAACATATTGTTTTGCCTCCAAACCATCTTCCATGAAGCAACCCCGCTCTTCATCTTCAACTCCATGTGGTTCAATGACTTGCCATCAAGCCTCTCACACATCCAGCTCCCACCAAACAGTCCTCACTTGCAAATGTGCCCAAGTGACTTGACGCACTATATGCCTTTCCTCACACCATGATGGCACCCAAACTTACCTGACTGCACGAACCTCAACAACTTCCTAAGCTTAGTCTCAATCCCTTGTCGTTGCCCGTCATATCTACCACTAGTAGCTCTCGCTCCGGCTCCTTGTATTCCTAACTTGTAACTACCCCGCAAGCCTCAGTCATCTTTCGATGGCACCTTGATCACTCTGGACCTCAGCTCCTCCTAAGCCTAGTCCCGATCCCTTGACCACTCTAGACCTTAGCACCCCTCGTCTAGTCCTGGTATCTTCTACCTCACTATGACCTAGCTATGGAGTTCTACAACCAACAACAATAAATAAACCATCATGTAACACCGCACCATACAAACATCATCAATTGACCCCATTGATGACACAAGAACACTTGTCTCCAAACCAAAGTATCTCCACATGCTTTGACATGCAGCCTATAGCGCATAATGACTAGCTACCACACCTTCACGCGGTCAGTCTCCCTGAACCGTCTTTATGTGCATAATAAAAAGTCCAAAAGAGTTTGCAGAATTTGTTCAAAGTGTTAATTCCTACTTTGGGAAATAGGTGACCACACCACCCAGAAAAACAAAAACAGAAGTAGTGCCTTGCATGTGATTACGCACATGTCCAAGTGAGTCCCTATCTACCGAACTAAAGCGCAGAACCATGTTGAGAATGTCTATGGTTTATTTATGTTAAACAATTGACAATCGTGTCCAGTTAAAATTTGAATTTTTGAAATTTTGCATATGTTCAGATTTGCTATCAGATTAGGGCGATGTAACCGGCCGGGGGTGGTGGTCTGACTGCAAGTCTGGTGTTATTGGATTTTGGGGGCGGTCATACCGCCGGTGCGGTGCAACTGGTTTTTAGTTGGCAGCTAACTTTTCTAGAGAGATGCTTGCTTGTGAGCGTGAAAAAAATATGAGCGGTCCGATCTGCCAAGGGGTGGTGGTCCGACCGCGGTAGGCCGAGCAGTCAGACCGACATGGTTGCCACGGTCCAACCGGCTACTTAATGGTGGTCAAACAAATTTTGTCTAAAAATATCCAATAGGTTTTAGATATTTGTAGAAATTGGTCATGGGTTGAGTTTAGAAATCTTAGGTATTGCATTCATAGTGCATGAAACATGTTTATACTAACATAGATCTTATTATCAAGAACTTATGCCTAGAAACAATTTATTGATCTTTGATGTGTAGGAAACTTGGAGGCAACCACGGTTGACAATGTGAATCAAGATTAGACTGGGGATGAGTTGAGCTATGAACAAGGAAGTCACACGGGACGGTTGCGCTCAAGCAAGGCACAGGGAAGATAAGAGATGTTGAAAGGAAGGTTCGAGCAACCATTCATCTAATGGTGTGGTCGGTGCAAGTGAGGCATGGTGGGGAACTGATGAGCTAATGTTGTCCTGATCTTTCGATGAAAAGGATAATTTCGATTGGACGATGATCAACTCTCATGATCCAGCCTACGAACACAACATGTACGAACTAAGAAATCGCTGAACTAATCACCAAATCATTATCAACCATACCAAAGACCCGATTAACCTGATCACAAGGATCAATTCCTGCAAGCAATCGGAGAACAAGCAAAAACAAAGTAACAAGCAATCTGAATTGCAAATATATGAATTGAGTTCAAAAAAGTAGGATTCTATAGAGATTTTTATGATTGGTCTAGTCGACACAAATGAAGAACAAGAATTTTCACAATGGAGAAACTAAGCAAACAAAATTCAAGGAAACTAGAAGGGTGCGGCCTCTTTAAATAGGGGAGGGAAAACCATGTAAAACTAAGAAAAAGGGGTGATACTATTTATAATACTATTCACATAAACAGTACAACCGTGAATAGTACGGGCCAAGAGAGGAGGTGCCTTCCCCTTGGGCCCAAGCATTACAAGGCTCAATTTGGCCCAAACAGGTGATACAACATATTCTTTTAATAATTACGGTATGCACAGGATGAATTTGGAGGTGAGGATAGATCTATTAGAAAGAAGATGAGATAAGCTTTCCATCGAGTACTCATGGACCTCAAACGGACTCCACATGTGAAAGTTTTGCACATTTGAAGTTGATGCTATCTTCGGAGGCCGAATTGAATCGCACATGTTTGTTTTCATGATCAGCTCCTAAGTTTCTGAGTAAAAGAACATCACATGCATTAGGTAGTATCATATTCTTATTAGAAACAAAATGCACTCCAAGAAACAAATTTACCTGATAGTTCAATTGTTGTGCATGAGCTCTTGTGATTGGACCTTGCAAGTCATAGGTTCAGATCCATTGGTTGTATGCATAGAAGTGATGTCCTCATCAAGAACTGACATGGAGAGACTTGCTGATGCATGAGCCATTAGTGTACCTATATGTTTCAAGCATAGAGATTGCTTTCAAAGGAGGAGATGATCATGTACTAGGCTCGGGGAAGCGGTGAAGTCTACGGTCAAAGTAAGGGTGTTTTGGTAGAGAAGCCAAAATACCGAAAATGACAATGGGGGACAAAAACCGCAAAGCTTGGAGGGTGTTGGAAGAGCTATTTAGATCGAGATACTGAGGAGGCCAAGTGGATGGGAAACTTACTCCCTAGCGGGTTTGGGCTTATACGCTTTTAAAAGCGTGCGTAAGTCATGTGTGAGTGTAAAACCTAGTATGTGTGGGGTTAACATGTTTTTCCAGTTGTGCTAATGAATAGTATCTATTAGAGTTAGATGTGGATTGGTTACTCTATCTATATATGAGTTGGAGGGGTTGGAGGCATGAGGCCAAGGAAAGAGAACAAACCATCTATTCGTTAGAGTTTTTTGTGGTGGAGGCTACGGGGTGAGTGCTCTTTTGAGAGCTCTATCCTCTATGGTAGAGTGACTATAAAACCTTTATATACAAGTTGAAATAGATTAATTTTGTTCATCCTATATGGTGTATTCTTGATTTTGTTAATTTTACACTTGTTTTGGTTGGTGTTTTGGCCTCTCTCCTTCCATCTTAATCTTGCTGGGTTCCAAAGATGTGTAAATAATGAAGATACCTCATGAGAATCATATTTCATCTATCTAGATACCGGCTATAGTAAGATCTTGAAGGTTACCTATTTTAGTTCGATTTAGAACTCTTATAGTGATATCTTGTTCCTAGGGTTTTGGCCTCGAATCTTTGAGTGTCCGTGCTTGATGATGTGGCACCAAGTAGCACTACAACTTTGGTTAGTGCTTGCAGTTCTGTGCACAATGTTCAAGAAGCTTTGAATACCAATTCTGAGGTTTCTAACGTGCACAAAAGACATATTTGGAAAGCTAATGAAGTCTATTTTCCAACGAATCAAACGGCACTTGATTTGGAGCTTCCTACACAAAGTTATGACAATTTCATTGGATGCTGCACGAGCTGTCCGGAGAGACGCGCGAGACTTGCAAAACATAAAGAGTTCGAGTATTGCAACGCAAGTAAGGGTAAAATCCGACCACACCATGACTTTCTAAAGATTGAGAAGGATTCCTTTTCAGGTTTCAAACGGATTTGGAAACCCCTTGAACCAGAAAACAAAACATATAAAGATTTGAAACCGATTCGGACTCGGATTGGGACAGCTGGCAAGACCGATACTAAAACGACCATAACTTTCACAAACGGAGTCCGATTTGGGCGTTCTTGGACTCGTTGGAAAGATATTTTGAAGCCCCACACAATGGACAAGGTGCCAGCCACGAAATCCTCATAGTCAGATCGCAAATTAAGAGAGAATCCAGAGGTAGCAGTTTAGGTATTTCCTTTTTAGTTCGTATTGGAGTTTGTTTCGGCCTTAGGCCAAGTAGTGCGTGAGTTGTAATCAAGGCCGTGCATTGTGCACCAATATAAGGCCAGGGCCTTAGCCCCATTGTAACTTAGACTTTGATTTGAGAAATAGAAACCAGAAAATCACCATGGTTTGGTGGCTATTGTTGGCGTGTTCTTGAGATTTCCATCGAGGAATTGCTCTTGGTGTGTTGAATCCAATTGTGGTGTTGGATTCTACTCGCTGAAACTTCGATTTCTCTACCCTTTGTTCACGTGCTGCGGTGTGCGTGGGAGAAGGCTTATCTTGGAGAGGGCATCCAACAAGGCATATCGTGAAAGATCAGGGCCAAAGCAACGGGGTTCAGCTAGCTTGCTAGTGGATCCGCATCATCTTGGTATCAGAGCGTGGTTGATCACGATACGAGATTGCTGAATTTTTTCTTGATGGCGGGTTCTATGAAGATTGAAGATGGCAAGGCGCGACATAATCATGCCGATCCAATCAGGGAGGTGCCCCAATATGCAGCGTCTTTGCCGCCCGAGGTACGAATTGGATTTGAAGCGACACGTGACTACTTCTTAAGTTATCACCGGAAGCTTGAAGGCAAGGTTGATGATTTGGGGGCGCGAATTGATGCTTTGACGGAGGCGCTACGCAACCAGCCACCACAATTTCAGCATGCTGAACGGGGACCTCAATATCCCGAACGGCGTGCACCATATGAAGGCGACGAACATGAGGAGGTCTTTGATGGTGCAGCGGGCTTTGCTCCACAACCGCGCCATGCTCGGGACTACCGTGGTGCTGACCGTGGCAGGGACATGCGTGGCAGAGGTGCTGCCAATGGTGGAGGTATGCGTGATGGTGTCGGGTTTGCTCAGCGTGTTGCTGTGGATGATGGAATTGGGCGGATAAAAATTTATATCCCATCATTTAATGGTAAAGCTGAACCGGAGGAGTACTTGGAGTGGTAGATGCATGTCGAACAAATTTTAGACAGCCATCACTATACTGAGGATAAGAAGATTCGTTTGGCGACAATTGAGTTCACCGGATATGCTCTTGTTTGGTGGGATCAATTGTGTCGCGTAGGAGCTCATCCGGATACTTGGGTACAATTGAAGAATATTTTGAGGCGTCGTTTTGTCCCAGCACACTACACTAGGACCTTGTACAACCGGCTACAACAACTACGCCAAGGTAATTCTAGTGTTGACGAATATTATAAAGAGATGGAGATGTTGATAATCCGTACAGGAACAGAGGAGCATGATGAGGCTACTATGACACGTTTCTTTAATGGGTTGAATGAGGATGTGCAAGATAGGGTGGAGATGGTCAATTACTTCAACATCCAAGACTTGGTGCATCAAGCTGAACGTGCTGAACAACAATTGAAGCGCAAACAAGCCAAGGGTAGGCATGCCAACACTCAAACAAACCCATGAAGGCGTCCATCACAGCAAGGCGATGATGTGGGTTCACCCTACAAAGTGGCGGCATCAAGCCGTTCAAATGGTGCTCTTTCAAAGGAGGCAAGCAACAGAGGTAAAGAAGCAACTAAAATTGATTCTAGTTTGCCTTCTAATGCTCATGCTAGAGACATTGAGTGTTTCAAGTGCAAGGGAAGAGGTCATATGATGCGTGATTGTCCAAATCAACGAAGAGTGCTTCTCACTAAAGATGGCTATGCTTCAACAACTTCTAGTAGTGATTCTGAAAGTGAAAAATCCGATGATTCCAAGGAAGATGTTGTCTATTGTGATCTAGAATTGAATGGTGTTAATCTCTTGGTCCGGAAGGTGCAAAGTAAAGAAACTGAAACAAAAGGACAGTGGTGGAGTGTTTTCCAAGCGGAGTGCAAGATCAAAGATAAAGCATGCAAGTTGATCATAGATGGTGGAAGTTATACCAATGTGATTAGCAAAGATTTGGTGTACGCTTTGGGGCTGTCCACGTGGAGGCATCCTCAACCACATCATGTGGAGTGGCTACACAACTCCGGAAGGCTAAAGATAACTCACAAGGTGCGTGTTCCGTTTGTTGTTGGTGACTATGTTGACAAGGTGGATTGCGACGTAGTTCCAATGGATGCATGTGGGTTATTGTTGGGAAGACCATGGCAATATGATCGCAATGCTACGCATGAGGGCCAAAGCAACGGGGTTCAGCTAGCTTGCTAGTGGATCCGCATCATCTTGGTATCAGAGCCAGGTCCAACACATATACATTTGTACATGAGGGAAAGAAGCATGTGTTGAAACCAAAATTGGAGAGTGTTATTCATGTTGATGAAGAAATTACAGCCAAGAAGAAGCAAGCTCCCAAGATTACCCCAAAGCTGAGGACGGCTTTGCTTCAAGGAGGGGAGGATGATGTGGCACCAAGTAGCACTACAACTTTGGTTAGTGCTTGCAGTTCTGTGCACAATGTTCAAGAAGCTTTGAATACCAATTCTGAGTTTTCTAACGTGCACAAAAGACATATTTGGAAATCTAATGAAGCCTATTTTCCAACGAATCAAACGGCACTTGATTTGGAGCTTCCTACACAAAGTTATGGCAATTTCATTGGATGCTGCACGAGCTGTCCGGAGAGACGCGCGAGACTTGCAAAACATAAAGAGTTCGAGTATTGCAATGCAAGTAAGGGTAAAATCCGACCACACCATGACTTTCTAAAGATTGAGAAGGATTCCTTTTCAGGTTCCAAACGGATTTGGAAGCCCCTTGAACCAGAAAACAAAACATATAAAGATTTGAAACCGATTCGGACTCGGATTGGGACAGCTGGCAAGACCGATACTAAAACGTCCATAACTTTCACAAACGGAGTCCGATTTGGGCATTCTTGGACTCGTTGGAAAGCTAGTTTGAAGCCGCACACAATGGACAAGGTGCCAGCCACGAAATCCTCATAGTCAGATCGCAAATTAAGAGAGAATCCAGAGGTAGCAGTTTAGGTATTTCCTTTTTAGTTCGTATTGGAGTTTGTTTCGGCCTTAGGCCAAGTAGTGCGTGAGTTGTAATCAAGGCCGTGCATTGTGCACCAATATAAGGCCAGGGCCTTAGCCCCATTGTAACTTAGACTTTGATTTGAGAAATAGAAACCAGAAAATCACCATGGTTTGGTGGCCATTGTTGGCGTGTTCTTGAGATTTCCATCGAGGAATTGCTCTTGGTGTGTTGAATCCATTTGTGGTGTTGGATTCTACTCGCTGAAACTTCGGTTTCTCTACCCTTTGTTCACGTGCTGCGGTGTGCGTAGGAGAAGACTTATCTTGAAGAGGGCATCCAACAAGGCGTATCGTGAAAGATCAGGGCCAAAGCAACGGGGTTCAGCTAGCTTGCTAGTGGATCCGCATCACTTGCTGTGATATGTAGGAACTCATCTAGAGCCATCTTGGCCCTATTTAACTCACGAGCAAGTTATATCTCAAGTTCTTGAGTTTTGCCAGGTTTAGAGCAACCTTGCTTAGCTTGAGAAAATGTTGGAACTTTAGACAAGATCCATGCAATCTTTGAATGAATTAGATTTCTGATATCCCTACCAATGTGTGTGCAAAGTTTAAAATTATTTGGAGTTGCATTTTGATGATCTTACAATTTTGGTTTTATTTTGGGCTAATTTCAAATTCTAGGATCAGGGTTGCGGTCTGACCACCCCCCAACCTGAGGTCCAACTGGAGGCTGGTCAGACCGGCGGTTAGACTGCTCGACCAATCCAACCACTTCCTCATAGTAGACCAGCCCTGTGGAGTCGAATTATATTTGCTTCCGTGCTTTTGTGAGGGCTTTGTTGGTGAGTAAATTTGATTTCCCTAGCTTCCAGTAGCTAGTAGAGTGAAAGTTTTGAAATATTTTTTTAGGAGGTTGAATTTGAAGGCATCATCCACCCTCTCTGATTGACATATTGGGTCTAACATGAAGCTTTTTTTTTCTTTCTTACATGAAGCATCCAAATTTAGGGCTAAACTTTTGTTTTTTTTCTTTTGTTTTGAAAGAATGGCAGGAGAACTGCCATTTTGATGAAAGCAGGTGGAAATTAGATAATTTATTTACATAAAAATGTAGAAGTGATCCACGAAGAGCGCAATCACAAGCTACTGGCTTTAGAGAAGGGCAGGTTGTAAAGGCCACTTACAACGACCCTACTAGAGAGGGGCTGAACTTTTGTTGGCCCAGCTAATTTCAGGTTATTCAAAATTTCAAATAACTCATGAAGAGAAGACTTCAAGAAGAAACAAGCCAATAACTATGTTACACCTGTTGAGCCTTGGTAGATAGATACAGTCAATAATATCAAGTTGTATATTATAGATAAGTAGCTCACATGATACATATGTAGGCGTCATCTAATCCCACGTATGCGTAGAGCCGTATGGACTGAATAATGAATACTGCGTGATCATGAGCATAAGTGTTGCCGATTCGTCATCTCGATTCAAATTAACATCTCAATTCAAATTAACTGAAACTATCACTACTATAGAAAAACTAATCACAAACAGTTTATAAACATCATCACAGACGGTTTTCTAAACCGTCTGTGCTTATGGATCAGTAATACTCTAAGAGCATTAAAGACATTTTTGAACTGTCTGTGATAACCCTAGAACCGTCTGTGATAACAGTTATCACAGACGGTTCTTACTATGAATCATCTATGATAGTATATTATCAAAAACAGTTTTATTTAAGAATCATCTGTGATTGCATTCACATGATATCACAAATAGGTCTCCTTCAGTTCATCAATATTTTCTAATTGCTCTATAAAACAGCATAATCAGATAATGCAAATGAACCAAAGCAGGTTTATTTATGATTGGTGTCATGTCTTCAGTGGCTCATTATTTAGGTTGTAGGTGCATTGTTTTGTTGCTTTGGTATGTCGTGGTCATAGGCGCACGGTCGTAAGCCATGGTCGTATACCATGGTCGTAGGCACATGGTCGTATGCGTCTAGTCTATTAGCAGCCATGTGCGTCACATCAGCAAATTCTATTAGCAAATGGAGGAAACGACCTAATTTCATATCATCACAAAAACTAAAAGGGTGTCATCACAAGAACTAATTAAGGCATCAACAATTAATTTTCACACACACGAGCATCAAGATTTACATAACCGAAACCCTAACCATCCAATAATTTCGTAATTTCATATCCAAGCATCAAGAAAGAGAGGGGAGGGGTGGGGGATATATCACCGGTGATGAAGGAGAGACCGACGGTGATAGCGTCACCATGTTGTGTCACGACGGTGACACTACACAAGACACTCTTACAACAAGAGTGCCTTATGTAGTGAACCCTGGCATCATAACCGAAGGCAGAGGAGCTCGATCAAGGAGGTAGTCGGCGTCGTTGGGGGAGGTAGTGCTTCGATCGGTTTGGGGGACCTAACTAGGCGGTGCTTCAATTTGGAGTGTTTGGGGGAGGCATGTTGGCAGCATATATAAGGGCATTTGAGTAGTAGAACCTATCAGTAGTTGAGAGATCGGATGCCACTTTAGTTTGAAAGTTTGAATAAAGGGGCGGTGAAATATCATAGACAATTTTTAATACAAACCATCTATGAATAGATAATATCACATACGGTTTTTAGTGCTGCTAGTAATACAGACGGTCACTAAACCAAAACCATCTGTGATTGTATGTAATACTGATGATTTTGGTCAACCGTCTGTGAGCACCCAGTATTAGCCTTTTGTAGTAGTGTACTTATGGATGATTAAACTCCTACGCAATATAGTCATCGATGTCTTCAATCAACATCACTAAAGGCTTGGTGACATTGTTGTAGACAAAACTCTTGTCGACCTTTTCGACTCTCACCTCACCATTGGGGGGAGCTAGGAAGGGGCCTTAGCGATCTTGGCACAATACATGGTGTGTGTTCTGTTGCAAGATAGAGGAGGCTGGCTAGCTAGATGGATGTCTTCTCAAGCTTAGTTGCTTTCCATGGTGTCGGAGATGGTCTCCATTTAGAGGCTCCACCTGCAGGGTCTCGTGGTGTTCTTTCTACTGCTCATCTCAATGATCGAGCAAGCAGCATTATCCTCATTTGTTTGTCTCAAATGTTTAGTAGATGCCATAAGAAATTGACTAGCTATTACACAATTATAAGATAGTATTGCACTCTCGACATCGTAGCAGAGCCTCCAATTAGTACAAAAACAACGATGTCCTTGCATTGCATACTCGAAAGCAAAAAAAATGCATGCCTTCATTGAAGGTAGGGAGGAAGCCTCAGAAAAGCTTAATTCCTTGATTGTCTGATCACTCCGATGGTCATGATCTGACAGTTAGAATAAGACCTCCGTGTGGGAATGGTGGTATTGCGTATTGACTCATCGTAGAAGCATAGATGAAATCCATGTCTATACACACCAAGATGTATATATGTGTAACACCCCGACTCGACATGAGTCTCTAAAATGTCACCACTAACTTCATTTCTTCTCAATCTAAACCATATTTCATAACTTTCGACATCAATACATTGACCATGCTTTCACAAAATACTCACTTAAACATAAACATAACAACAGTGAATATAACAAATATTAACATTGACATAAAGCAATAGCAATAACGGAGATAACCCAATTATTGAGACTAACTAGTAATACTTTATCTGATAGCAACCATATTAATAACTTTATGTTCTAAAAGAACTTATTAACTAATTGCAAGAGTTTGCATAGACCAAATCACTAATAATGAATGACTATTTATCTAAATGTGAATGTAACAACGCTGGTGCATGAACCGATCATGTGCTACTCCCTCTCCACGCCTGTCGCCTTCATCAATCACCTAAAACAATAACATAAGCAAAGCTAAGTCTAAGACTCAGTAAATATATAATAAAACAATAGCATCAACATACATGACAAGCAACATTTACTACAATACCATCTCTTCTTCTTTTCTTATCATCAACAATGCAATGCAATACAATGCCATGTCTATATGCACTTTTTGAGGCCATCGGTATAGTTAAGGGAACACACATTGATGTACACCATCTACCTACATCCCATGAAGGTGTCTACCGAAGTAGTTCATACACTAAAGCACTTTGGATTACTTATACAGCTTTCTCACCGATCTGGATCATACACTCTGGACTACCTATATAACTTACTCACCATCCTGGCTCATTCTCTTTTTATGATGTGAATGCACATGATGCAATATTTCCATTACTCATTTACCACATATCACAACATCGATAACCATTAACATCATTCTTTTATATTTATCAACTACGTCATATGTAACAAGACTCATGTATACAAATAAAGCATAGCAAGTAAATCCAACTTACTCAAAATAATAATAAGCAACCATCTATTATTCTATCATACACTTATCTTAAAAATGAAGAAAGGTGTGATGACCAGCGACCAGCCACTGAAATGAAGCATTAGAACCTTATAACAATTATGGTACAACACCTTAATACACATTCATAACTTACAAATAAGATCACACACTTCTATGCTTAAACACACATATCTCCATTCTCCCCAATTTACTATTATTGTTGCCCTAGTATTCAAACAAGTATAACTTATATCCTAGGAACTCAAGTATATGAAACAAAATATTTTATGAAATCTACACAAAATTTCTTATATCCTAGGAACTCAAATATATCCATTCTCCCCGATGTACTATTATTGTTGCCCTAGTATTCAAACAAGTATAACTTATATACTAGGAACTCAAATATATTAAACAATATATTTTATGAAATCTACACAAAATTTCTTATATTTTTTTAGTTATACAATTTTCTTAATTAGAACATCTATGCCCTTGTTTTCAATCCTGGAAATCAATCTAAAACGATTATGGATAGCAGACTTCATGATTTCATAACATTTTTCTTCAACACAAAATATAGTAAATGACACCATTTCTGGAATATAGAAATTATATCTACATATTTTTAGTTATCACCATAATTTTATTTGCCATCTACTAATTTTAATCAATAAACTACAATGGCACTGTCCAATCACGATGATTCACAGGCAGGGGCCTTACAAATTTCATATCTATTTTGATACTTGTAATAAAATAGTAAAAGAAGACAGTTTGAGTATCTAAATGTCCTAATGCACAATTTCTCAGTTCATCTCAAATTTTAATTCGGCCTTATACTATTTGAAATCTAATCATTACCATAACACTGTCTAATCGCAATGGTTTGTAGGACAACAAGATTCCAAATGCCCTAACTTTTAATCTATCCATCTGAATTTTGTTCGCAGTGGTTCTCATTACTCGTATGTAAATTTAATCGGAGGGGTCTGGTAAACCCAATATAGCC
Organism: Dendrocalamus latiflorus; assembly: GCA_017311315.1. NCBI lineage: Eukaryota > Viridiplantae > Streptophyta > Magnoliopsida > Poales > Poaceae > Dendrocalamus > Dendrocalamus latiflorus. The sequence continues at coordinate 32,632,542 of CM029661.1, read as the reverse complement.
GAAAATCGGTTTTTCCAGAGTAAATTGGGCCCAAAAATTCAAATGAAATTTGAATTTCAAATACAAACTAGTCGATTATCGCCGAAAATCGGTTGAAATAATGGGGGGGAAATCGATCAAGCATTTCCAGCATATGGATGTTCACAAAGAACAAGAGAGCATATGGATATTCATATAGGATGGCAGCAATCCTATTGAGAACATAAGTTCAGTGACAAAGCACATTCAGATCATAGGATTGTAACATAAGACGATTCAAGCGGGCCAATTCGATCGATCGTCAAACAACAAAGGGAGTACCCCACTAATCTGAATAATCTATACTTCTCATCTGCTGAATGGTGACCCATCAAAGAAAACTAACCAACCACCAGTTCATCGCCCGTATGCACACGCAGGCATCTGGTGCTAATAATCGCATATCTGCATCTTTCTAATCTTAGACTCTTAGTGGAGTTCGAACCCCAGCAATATTTATCAGATACGCATGAAAAGTAACCAAAACTTCAGTTCCATGGTTTCTTTACTACAAGAGTAACTCGCGTGCTGCTAGCTGTTGTGCTTGAATTACTGCAGACAATGATTACGATGTTATTTAGCAGATGACATCTTTTGCGATGTTATTTCTCTAATTTCGCTTCTTTTTAATGTTATTGAGCTAAATTTCCCTATCTCTTTTTTGAACTATTTAACGTTTAAATGAGCCAAGAATGCCCAACCAATCATCAAAGATATTTTAGAAGGTCGAGATGAGCACCATGAAGATAAGGGGTCAAGATCAGCACCATGAAGACAAGGGGGGTCAATCAATCAGCGAAGGACGGGAAGCTGCTTAAAAAGTCCAAAAGAGTTGGGTGGAATCCGCAGATTCCTTAGAAATTGCTCCAAAGTGTTAGATTCCTGGCTGCTTTGGAAAGCAGATTCCTGCAAGTGGAGAAATATCACACATTCATACTTATCTCAGGGACAGATTGACTTGTGAAACACGGAAACTGATGTGCTTAAGCGTGTATAGGTTTCTCTGCAGAAGCACCAGAAAGGCCTCACTTTTCAGTTTACTTCATGAGTTCATGTCATTCAGACTCTGATTTAATCCCAAGCAAAGAACAGAAATTAAGAAGCCGTTCACATAACCGGATTATCCAATCCTTGAAGGCAAACATAACAGTACAATCATGTAACGTTACAGACTTTCAGGTGTAAGATTATGTGCTTGCCAGAAACATGTTTTGACTGAATCGAAGCTGGAATATCAGAGTCACGTCGTCATGTGAACCTTGCCGGTTCAGATATTAGTAAATGGCAAGCAAAAGCAGTTCATCATCTTACCAACGAGTTCAATCGATCGAATTTACAGCTCAGTGATCAATGCTGGATCGGTAGGATATATCGATAATGGCGATAGTGATCGCGATCCATTTGTGATCTAATTCTTGTCTGTTGATCATACAGCTCCACGTTGCTCCAGAACCCAATCAGCGCAGAGGTATCATTGTTTGTTGCAAAAGCATCAGGTGCGCTCCAGACTGAAAGACTTGGACTCACAACAGTAGTCTAACTCTGCATCTCTGAAGAACCGAATTATATATATCCAGAAAAGAACTAGCACCCTAGTGAATTAGTGATAGCGTAGCTAGACAGTAGACACTTGAAAGCAAGATATTTGAGTGACACTTTTAAAAGAAGCTCTGATCTTCGATGCATTGCCTTTATGAAATATCTGCCGGTTGGCAAGTGCGCTCCATTGTTTTAGGTGTCCATGTGAGCAAGTTTGATAAAGGAAACAGCTGAAAGTGAATCTGATAATGAGGTTTAGAAATCTTCTTGTCATGTTTTTTTTGCTGGTTAATCTTCCAAAATGCTAGTTCCAAACTCTCGATATTTTTCACTTCTTGGCTACTTAACTTGTTGTAGGTAGTTATCAAAAGAAAAAAAACTATTATAGATTTTGGTTTATTGCTTTTGGTGTTAGCACTTAGCACTACAGTTTGCAACATAAATGCCTTCACTTTTCGTCGCAAAAAGAAAAAAAATGCCTTCACTTCAGTGAACCAACCTTGGATTGCTAACGATGTTCTGAATAATTGTCAGAAACCAGCTTATGTTTCAATTTACTTTTGATGCATGATACTGGAAATTAATCCTTCTTTGCGAGCAATAAATAATTTTTAGCTGCTCCTAATTTAGGCTAGCTACACAAACATTCCACATATATATGATAATTTCCCAGTTTTCCCTTTAAAAAAAGTAGTAAAGATCACCAACTGGCAAGACTGACTCGGTTCAAGTTCAGAGATCGGCAGCCATGCATATACATAACATCACACAAGCAGGTCACACAGACACTTATAAAACTTCACACACATATACATATATGTGTATATATACACACACATACACATATATGTACATAAATACACATATACATATATGGATGTGTGTGTATATATACACACACGTATATACTTATACATACATACATACATACATATATATATACACACATATATGTATGTATGTACGTATATACGAACGTACGTATGTATGTATATATGTGTATATATACGCGCCCGCGCGCGAATACGACTGCGATCAGTGAGGCATGGCTTGATCAGTTACGCGCAATGGCCACCGAGACGAAGCTATCGGTATTGTCGTCCACGTCCCCGACCCGGACAACCCTCACGGCCAGGCTCTCGGCCGGCCTCGCCGTCGCCGTCGGGCCTAAGCCCGGCGGCTTGGTGACGAGGTTGTAGGCCTGGATCCTCTCCACTTTCCTCACCCTCACAGCGCCGTCGACCGGGAGCTCATTGCTCGTCTTGTCGCCACCGCCGCGAAACATCTTCTTCCCCGGTGATGTACGTACGAAGAAGATCTAGCCGAGCTAGCTAATCAGTTAGGATCGATTTCGATTTCGAGATGGATATGGAGAATGCTTCCTCTGAGCTTCACCATTTATAGGCTCAGGATCCTAGCCAGCCAGGAGTTGTGTTCTTGAGGGACTCTGCACTCTACCTGCAGTGCAGATGCTAACAGTACAGTGATGCGAGAGCGATCAATCACAAGCTGCCGTGTACTACAGTTCTCGCTGCTTTTTGGATGATAGAAGCAACCAAGAATGCATGTATCATTGCTGTGCAAAGCGGTTATCATCTGGAAATACCGTTGCCCCGAATTTGCATCGGATACTCTGAAGTTAGAAGGCATCTTGTTATCAACGTAGGGTCTCTCATTTTGGCTTCTAAATTCTGTTTATGCATTTTCTACGGCAACTATCTTTCGAATAGATTGTCTTTTTGTGACGAGGTTTATAAGTTAATTGTTGTATACACTGTAGCGACTTTATTTATATCAGATAAAATCGCACATGAATTTCTCTTACTTTATATTCTCTCTCACGACCAACCAACAATCATAAATTACGAGTATAAACCATAAGCCGCAGCTTAAAAAAAATAGCCCCGTAAGCCCACGTGATGGATAGGGCAGGCAGCGTGGAATCGAACATTCGCGGTTATGATTAGGGTCTAACTGTAGCATCGGACTAGATTCGCACACGCATTTTGGGCCGTTCGATCAGACAGTACGGACGGTCCGGATCACGGAACTAATTGACGAAAAGAAGAAGAAATAGAAGTCCCTTGCTATGCTGAGTTATTAAGGAGCTGACCGTCGGATTTTGATCGAGCGACTTGCATGCGTGAATCGTGATTGATCGAGATCAGTGGATCAAAATCTTTAGGCCCTGTTCGGAATGCGGGAATTTTTCCCGATTCCTGCGGGAATTGAACTGTTTCCTGCAAAATTCCTGCAAAATTCTTGTGAAATTCCTCTGTTCCAAACAGCCCTTAGTAGATTTTTCCATGCATTACATGTGATCGTTTTGGTTTCAGCTTTTAGCTTCTGGCTTATTTTTCACTATTCATAAATTTCGTCTTTTTCTGAACTTTTGGCTTTTTGTTAAGCTTTTTTGCCGGTTCTTTTTTTCCCGTATTTGTTTGTATTATACGTAATGGGCTAACATATTTTTTTATTTTTTTAAATTTAATTATGTTAAATAAGTCTTTGTCAGCTACAGTGTTTTTTCAGCTAGGTACAGTACTTTTCAGCTATAAACCACTAAAAAAAGCCCAAATAAGCACCCTGAATAAGTAGAATCAAAAGCAAGCGTTTTCCACGACCCATGCTCAACAGTTCGAGAGAGCAGATAAGCGCCTCGAATCTGACCGGGCTCACAAAAGAAAAGTCACAGCAAGATGCTGTTTTTCGTGTAGCCCATCCAGTGCTCGTCACATTGACTCGACATTAGGTAGGTTCAGCATAAGCTTATCCCAAACTGAGGTGAGTTACACGTGTTGGATTCCATACGTAGCTGCTACAACTACTAACAAGCCAATCTGCAGCAGGTGCATGCATGGGATCCCTTAGGGCCTGTTTGGGACTGCTCTGCTCCAGTTTTTCCAGCTCTGCTCCACCAACTCCACTATGGAGCAGCTCCACTGTGGAGTTCCTGGAGCAGGTGGTCCTGTTTGGCACGTAGCCTAGCTCCAGCTCCAGGAATATGAGGTTTCCCTGATAAAGGTCCAATGTGCCCCTGAATAATGTTTGGTGTATGTTTTGATGTCTGCGGAGCATATGTAACTGAATATTTTTTGTTGCCAATTGAGATATGATGAAAAATATTATAATCGCAATTAATTTATTCAAGAAAACCAAAAAACAAAAATTTTGGTCAAATAATTCCATCCTTTTATCCCATAAATTGCAACGTGCATGATAGATAATTAACAAAGTCCCATAACATTGCTTCTTTCATTTGTTTCTGCCTCAACTTCGTGAGTAGTTCTTGGGAGCGTTCGTGATTTTTCTCTTTTGCCAACACCGTTGCCTCTGCTCACCTGGAATTTTGGCTTTGAAGCCCCTCCTTGCTGCACCGCCTGCGCATCTACGCCAATGCTGCCCGTCCGCCGCTCCCTTTTCTCTCCACTTCGTCGTTGCATCAAGTCCTGCTGTCTCACCGCCATCACAACCCCCTTGAGTGGTGTGCCTCACCACGCCTCTACGCCAACCCCGGCCGCCTCCTCCCCTTCTTCCGCCGACGCCCCCGCCGTGGCCGCCAAGCTCTCCTCTCCCCTATAAAACGTTGCACTATCCTCGCCTCATCCCCAAACCACTCCCCTCTTATTCAATCAGCCGGAGAAGCCCCTGAGCCCCTTTCTTCTTCAACCCCGGCCGGAGCGCCGCCCCCCGCGAATACCAAGCTCCGCGGCAAATCTCTTCGATTCCTCGCGTCAGGAGCCTCAATAGAAGGTCCTGAAGCTACTACGGCCGCCGCCAAGAGATCCCTCCTTCTCCAGTGAGCTGCCGGTGATGACCCCTTCTCCGCCGCCCGGCCCTCCGATGCTTGCCTCCTCCGCTTCTCCTAGAAAGCCGCCACCACCATAGGTGAGCTTACACTCCTCCATGGATGCTCCCTGAGCGAAGAATTGAATTTTGATGTCTTGTAGAGCCATCGCGCCGAGTGTCCTGTTTTCGCCACTACAAAGCTCGCCGCCGGCGACTCTGAGCTTCGTTTTAGCCCGCGACAACTCACAGGGAGGTGCGTGCTGGGTAATAGATCTCGTTTTAATCATTCTCACACGTCGCCGATAGCCCCTATCTCCCGGCGACGAGCCGTGGTTTCAATCGGGGAAGAAGGAGAACTGCAGCTCTGCAGAGGTAGCCGTAGAGGAAGCAGGGGTCGGCGATGTGGGCGGCCGGGGAGAGGCGGATCCAGTTAAGGAGCAGGTGAGGACGGCGGCGCTGAGGTGGAGGACGCGGTGGCGCGGTTTGGGGAGCAAGGAGGCGCGCTGGAGAATGGGAGGAGGCGGAAGGTGTAGAGGAAGGAGCGGCGCGGCAGAGGTGAAGGGGAGTGGCGGCGCCGAGGAGAGAGAGGTAGGAGAGGAAGGGGGGAGGAGAAGGTGGCGCGCCGGAGAGAGAGGCGGCGGAGTAGAGTGGGCGGCCCGGTGGAGGAGGAGATGGCGGCCGAGGCGCGGTGGTGAAGCAACGGGGCGAGGATACGGGCGGCGATGTGGGAGGAGGTAAGAAGGAGCTGCGGTGAAGGAGGAGGAGACGGGGAAGAAAAAACGAAACGAAGGGGTATGTTTGTGTAATGGCATAGGTGGGTAATTTTTTCTTAACTCCATGAGGAGGTATGAATCTCTAGTTTCTGGAGTACCCCTTGAGGAGCTCCACAAAAAACATGGAGTTGGACCTCAACTCCACCTTTTTCTTGGAGCAGAGTTCTTAGAGCTGGATCTGTTTGGCTAGACAAACTGGGAGCAGAGCTGAAAAAACTGGAGCAGAGCAGTCCCAAACAGGCCCTTAGTATGGTACTCTTATAGCAACTCCAGCAGGACCTCTACTTGAGCCATCATCCTACTTTTGAGGGCCGAGGGGCAAAAAACCCATTCCAGCAGGGCTCCTACTTGAGCCCTCAAAAGTAGGGGCCCTCAAATCTCCCCCTCGAGCCCTCATTCCTAGGGGTCTGGAGGGAGCCCCTACTTTTGAGGGCTCAAGTAAGGGCCCTGCTGGAGTGAGTTTTTTGCCCCTCGGACCTCAAAAGTAGGATGAGGATGAGGGTGGGTGTTATGTGTCATCCCCTCTAAGAATGAATTTGAGGGTCCTGTTTTGAGGGCTCCTGCTGGAGTGTAGCCCAAAAAACAGAGCTCTCAAAAGTAGGGAGAGCCCTCAAATAAAAAGTAAGGGCCCTGTTTTGAGGGCTACTGCTAGAGTTACTCTTAGTATGGAGCAAGCCAATCTGCAGCACGTGCAAAACTAGGACAGCTAGCTGCGACTGTCTCATGTGTCCCTTAGTATGGTACTCTTGGTTGGATCGCTTTTATTTTAGTTTGAGTTAGGAAATACAGAGTTATATGAGTTTGGGTTAAATTAGGAGAGTGTTATATTAGGAAATAAGAGTTTTGAGTTAGATATGCTTGTTAGGAAGTACTCTCCTACTTGAAGGGTAGGAGATATTGCTATTGAATCAAGCAGATATTACTTACCTCCTTCCTCCCTACCAATCTATCTTCTGCGCCCTGAGTCTTGTGCATCCTCCTCCTCCTATCTCATCTTCTCCAAGCACGGCTCTGGCTAGAGCAATCCGACAGAAGGCCCCTATATCTCACTCATACAATCTTCGATCAGGTTTAGGTCATGACAACTTGGTATCAAAGCATATGGCTGATGATCGAGCGACCATTGATGCAACCTCGAGTAGATTGCAAAGTTGACAGTAAACATGATATCACAGATGAATGAGCTGAAGGTGCGCTTTGACAGAACAAATTCGTCTGGAGAGCTTGGAGACCAACTCACCATCCTTGAAAAACGAACAACATGCAATGGCCTGCTGCCGGCTCCTACTGGATCAATTCTAGCGGCTGTCAGTCAAGGGAACGTAGGTTTGCCGATGATTGACAAACCACCTCGCTTCCATCGGCTGGAGTTTCCAACATATGAAGGGAAAGAATATCCACTCAGATGGCTACAAAGATGCGAGCAATTTTTTTAGGGTAGAAGACACCGAAAAGTGTGATGGTATGGCTTGCTTCATATCATCTCGTCGGCACAGCACAACAATAGTATTTCCAATTGGAGCGAGACAAGGGTGAACCCAATTGACATCACTTCAAAGAGTATGTCAATTTGCAGTTTGGGCCATCAATTTGTCACAATCCTCTGGGCAAGCTCAAAGAATTGACGTAGACAAGCACCATTGAGGAATATCAATAGAGGTTCCTCACAATCCTCGGTTGGGCTGATCATCTTCAACCAAGGCAACAAGTTCAATTGTTCACATCTGGCCTTCGAGAGCCCATTCGAACCCATGTGGAACTACATAACCCTGCTAGCCTTCAGATGGCCATGGCGCTCGCAAGAGCCTATAAACGGTGAGCTTAGGTTATAGGCCACGAGGCGATTCTACAACATGTTCGGCTACGATGACTTCATCACCTGCAACAGCAACATCCGCGACCATTGGGCAGCTGCAGCTCGTCCTTCGCTGCCAGCTCTCCCCGCCCATCCCGTCCTACCAATACAAGTGACCAACGCGTCTTTAGGAGCAGTACTAAGCGCAGCCCGCCCACACCGCACTATGTATCACTGCTACCTCACACTTGTGTTACAATTGTGAAGAAATATTCACTCCGAATCACCGTTGTAAGCGGCTATTTCTACTACTCTCTCCCAGCAGGGACCTGATGATGAGTTCGACTATGATGTTGATGATGATATTGGCAAGCCAGGCATCTCCCTATACGCTCTGACCGGCATCAAACCACTGGCCAACCAGACCATGCAACTTCAAGTGATGATCGACGCAACACCTTTGTTGGCACTTCTTGATCCGGGCTCAACGCATAATTTCATCACCCCAGTCGCAGCTCACAATGCAAGTGTGATAGTCCAGCCACGACATGGGTTGCTTATTATGGTGGCCAATGGCAATAGGGTGCCTAGCATTGGCATATGCAAAGAGCTATCCCTACAGATTGGTCAAGAGCACTTCTCCATAGACTGCTACTCGTTACTCTTGGATGGCTTCGATTTGGTGCTCGATGTTCAGTGGCTCCTCACTCTAGGGCCAATTCTTTAGGACTTTGAGACATTATCGATGACCTTTTGGCGTGCTGATCATAAGGTTCAATGGCGCGGTTTGGGGACTACCTAGGATTCTTGACAGGCTTGTTCTATCACTGGGACCAACTTGATGGAGCACTTTTGCAAGAGTTTGATAATCTTTTTGCTGCACCTCACGGGCTTCCACCAACACACGTGAGTGATCATCATGTCCATCTTCTACCCAGGACGGCCCCAATTTCGGTTCACCTATATCAATATCGGCAACTCCTTAAGGATGAACTTGAAAACCAATGTGGTGAGGTGTTGCAGCAAGGTATTATCTGACTGAGTATCTTGACTTACTCTTCTCCCATATTACTTGTCGAGAAACGTGGCACATGGCACTTTTGTGTCAACTATCGTGCTCTCAACAATAAGACGGTCAAGGACAGGTTTCCCATATCTGTGGTGGATAAACTTCTCAATGAGCTATATGGTGCTAACTTCTTTACAAAGTTGGATCTTCGGTTAGTCTATCATCATGTGCGCATGCACCCTTCAGACATTGAGAAGACAACGTTTCACACCCATGAAGGCCTATTCAAGTTCCTTGTTATGCCCTTTGGCCTGACGAACGCACCAGCGACGTTTCAAGCATTGATGAATAGCATTCTCCGACCATACTTAGGCCGCTTTGTCTTGATTTTTTATGCTATTCTAATCTACAGTAATTCCTAGGCAGAGCATCTACGACATGTTCGAGCAGTTCTTCGTCTTCTTCACCAACACCAAATATTCCTCAAAAAGTCCAAGTACCTTTTCAGCGAGACAAAAGTGGCTTATTTGGGCCATGTCATTTCTGTGAAAGGTGTCACTATGGACGAGACAAAGAGTTTGGCAGTGTGTGCATGGCCGGAACCACGTTCAGTTTGGGCTCTTCGCAAATTTCTCACTTTGGCCGGCTATTACCGTAAATTTATTCGAGGATTTGGTTCAATTGCCGAATCACTTACACGCCTACTAAAAAGGAGGCATTTTCATGGGCGGAGGAGGCCGTTCATGCTTTCAAGACTCTACGAGATGCCTTAACCAAGGCACCGGTGCTACAACTTCCTAACTTCGATGTTGCATTTATTGTCAAATATGATGCATTAGGAACTGGCATTGGAGTAGTCCTCCATCAAGGACAAGGTCCTATTGCCTACTTCAATTGTGTGTTGACACCATGGCATTCCCACCTTGCGGCGTATGAGCATGAACTCATTGGATTAGTACAAGCAGTCTGGCATTGGAGGCCTTATATTTGGGGACACCAATTTGTGGTTAGGACAAACCACTATAGCCTTAAATTCTTGCTCGATCAATGTCTTTCAACAAGTCCACAACACCGTTGCATGCGCAAGTTATTTGGACTTTCATGTTGAATTCAAACCAGATTGTTTGAATGTCATGGCTGACACCTTATCTCACTGTGATGTTATTGACGGTATGGCATATGCTATTTCTATGCCAAATTTCGCCTTCTTTGATTATCTGCGCTAGGAAGCTATAGAAGACACGGATGTGGATACCTTGCGCAAACGAATTATAGACAGCACATTAGGAGATCCTTGGCAAGTTCTGGATGGCCTGGTGTTACACAACAATCGTGTCCATGTGCCACACTCCTCACCATCTCTCCAATCTGTTTTGCTCGTTGCTCATTCAGGCGGCTATGAGGGTGTTTAGAAGATCTTGCATCTTCTTCGTGCTGATTTCCATATACCTTAGGACCACAAGCTAGTGGAAGATTTTGTGCGTTCATGTTTGATATGTCAGTGCATCAAGTCCACTCAGTTACATCCAACGGGTCCCTTGCAGCCATTGGAGGTACCTTCACGTATTTGGGATGATATTGCTATGGATTTTGTAGAAGAATTGCCGCGTGTCAATGGAAAATCGGTCATCCTTGTTGCCATTGATCGCTTTTCTAAATACACGTATTTTATACCATTGACTCATCCATATACTGCCAATTCGGTGGCACAAGTACTCTTTGACGAAGTGGTACGTTTACATAGTGTCCCCTGCTCTATTTTTAGCGATTGCGATCCAATGCTCACCAGCAATTTTTTGTCTAAGCTTTTTTGACTATCGGGTACCAAGCTTCGATTAAGCTCAGCATTTCACTCTCAATCCGATGGCCAGACAGAGGTAACAAACAAGATATTGTTATATACCTCCGTTGCCTTACTAGTGCTCGACCACATGTCCACATCAATGGGTTCGTTGGCTACTGTAGGCCGAATATTGTTACAATACTTCCGTTCAGACTTCTTCATGATACGTCATTTAAAGTGGTCTACGATCAAGATCTTCCTATACTTCAGCCACATTCGACCATGACTACTTGTCTACGGGCTATCAATTAGCTTCTTATGGAACGTGATCGGTTGCTTGCCGATGTTTGTGAACGACTCCTTGCCCAACAGTGCCATAAGAAGCATTACGATGCCAAGCATAGGGAGCTTCAGTTTGATGTTGGACAATGGGTTTGGCTTCATATTCACCACCAGCAAACTTTATCTTTGGCAGACCATATTAATCACAAATTGGCTCCTTGTTATTATAGACCCTATCAAGTTTTGGAGAGGCATGGAGATGTCACATATCGCTTACAGTTGCCACCTCGGGCCCATATCCATGATGTTTTTCATGTTAGTTTGCTAAAGCCATATCATAGAGACCCACCTAAGGTGCCACCATCTTTACCTGAGCTTTAGCATGGTCATATTGCTCATGAGACTTGTCATGTCATTCGTGCACACTTGTGCAGAAAAGTTCATGAGATATTAGTTCACTGGAATGGATTATTGGCCTTAGATGCATCTATTTTTCTAGCTCGAGGACGAGCTATTTGTCGAGGGGAGAGATGTCAGTAGGACAGCTAGCTGCGGCTGTCATATGTCCCTTAATATGGTATTCTTAGTTGGCTTGTTTTATTTTAGGAGATAAGAGTTATATGAGTTAAATAGGAGATAGAGTTATATTAGGACATAAGAGTTTGAGTTAGATATGCTTGTTAGGAAGTACTCTCCTAGTTAAAGAGGAGATATTGCTATTGAATCAAGTAGAGATTACTTACATCCTTCCTCCCTGCCAATCTATCTTCTGCGCCCTGCCTCCTGCGCATCCTTCTCCTATCTCATCTTCTTCAGCACGGCTCCCGCTAGAGCAATCCGGCCGAAGCCCCCTGTATCTCACTTATACAATCTTCGATCAGGTTCAGGCCGCGACATATCCCGACTGGCGTAAAGCTTCAATTTTCAGCATGATCAACTTCGTGGGCCAAAGCCATGTGAAAATAAGCACCGGTGAACTTGATTTCATTGTCTCATGCAAGGGATGGATTATAGATACTTCAATCAAAACATAAACTCAGCACAGATGGAGGTCAAAGACTTCAAAAGGTCATGGCATTTGAACCGAACATCAGAAAATGCATGCATGCATGCTAATAAGAGTGGTTGGCAGAACCATACGTCTTTATAACACATTTCTACTTGCACAACACATCCAGCGTTTCTTGATTCCCGCTTGACTCAGCTACACACTCCAAAACAAACCGTATAAACTAGTGGGGCGAGGTTGCAAACTTTTCATGAAAAATTCTGGGAGGTAGCCACAGACTTGCCTCCACAATATACTGGTAATCTCAAAACTGGCAACAACACTGAATCTTGTGGAGCAACTGATGAAATGGAACCCACACTCTAGTACCCATATGAATCCCAACTAATAATAACCAGCATATCACAGTGACAAAAATGGCTGAAACATTGAAGTAATCATCCAATGCAAATCAAGGCACGTGTCGCAAACTACCTTAGGTATTCAACAACAGTCATGACAAAAATCTCTAAAGCACAGCCATGCTTGATTAAAGTATGAAATAGGTTCCCAAAAGTAGTAGTACTAATTCTGGATTTAAGATCACTGAAACATGTTGCTGATCCAACTTGGAACCAAAAAAACTCAACATGCCATACACCAAGAGATTCTAAGCCGCAGCCTCCTTCTTGAGCTTGGCAAGCTCTTGCCTGATAGCACCACCCCTCTGTTCATACACAAAACACTAGTGTAAGCAAGTAATATAAACAGTATCCCCTACAGGAATTAACCATATAAGTATATGACAGTAAAATGTCCGACCTTGATCCTGGCCAACATGACCTTGAACCTGTCAAAGTCACTGAGTGATGCTCTCCTCTTCTGGACGATCAGCTTCTTGCCCCACGAGCTGTTCTCCCACTTGTTCTTCACATCTGCAAAACGATAACACAAGCATTCAAATAAGTATCAACCGCGCAAAGGACAAAAAAATGTTGCTGCAGAGGTGGGTAGAGTTAATTTCATTGTTACCAGCTTTCTCCATTGCCTCAATCAATGACTTCTTCTTAGGTACACGCTTGATGTCAATCTTGATGTCAGTCAGAGAGAGCCGCTTGAAGTTGATCTGGCACCTGACCATATCAGGGGCATCCACAAGTGCCTAATTCACACGATGCATCATCAGGGCTAGAAGAATTTCACTATTCAACTTCAAGTCAGCGCAACATAACCAACTAGGAGTCTAGGGCAAGAAAAATGAGCACATCCAACGAAACAATTAGACTGCTAAAGCATTTGCTAGTGACAAATGCACCAGAAATACTAACAGAAGTGTGGAGCAACTAAAGCTTAGTTTCTTCGTGAAGTAACGTAAGGCAACTCCATACATAGGAGCATAACCATAGGTTCATTTCACGAAACAAGATTGGCAAGCAAATACTAACAGAAGTGTGTGGAGCAACTAAAAGCTTAGTTTCTTGGCGAAGCAATGTAAGAGTACGATTCCATGCATAGGAGCATAACCATAGGCTCATTTCAGGAAACAAGATTGGCAAGTATAATCGCAGGAACCGCGGGACAGAAAGACAAAATCCACCATTCGCACAACAGAAAAATGCCATAGCAATCAGCCACAATAAGATCTTGACAAGGTGGTTACGATACTCGGCGAATTCAGTTCGCTATTTCGTTGTATACTAGCAGATATTACGTTAACAGAGCCCTGCATACTCGTCGAGAACTATAGATCCACATCACAGCAGCGCGCGCACGTATGCACGAAGACCAGAGAGGAGGCAGGTACAAGGCTCGATGCTTACACGGTTCTGGTCGACGACGTCGACGATGACGACGAGGCGGCCGTAGTCCTTGCCGTAGTTCACGAGGGCTACCCGCCCGATCTCCACGAACCTCTTGAACGGCTGCACGCACGCAGAGCACACAACCAGATCAGATCAAACAAGCTTCGGTCGCGGAGGAATAGCGCAGAACCAAGAGAGAGCTCTCGGCGAGGATCCACGTACCATCTTTGCGGCGGCGGCGGCGGCGAGCAAGAGCGGAGAGACGGGTGGCGGCGCGAGAGCAGGAGGTGCTAGCTAGGGTTCGGCGGGGGGAGTGGAATATAAAGGCAGCAGAGTGCGGGTTCCGGTGAGCCGCCTGATCACGACGGGAGGCCCTCTGGCCGTCCGATCTGAGGTCAGAGGGTTTGCGCCTTTGCGGGGTATTTCTTTTCCAGGCCTTTGGGCTCCCAAGTGAAATTGGCCTTCCTAGTTACAGCTCACGCGCTTCGTGCCTCTGATCTTCGTTAGGCTTCTTTCCAATAGCCCACTCTAAGGCCCGTCTTAGTGGAGATTTTATGGAGTTTTATGGGCATTAAATACGCTGACATGGCACTGTATTGATGAAGAGAAAGATGATAAAAGTTTCATGGGAGTAGAGAAACTCTTCTGCACTGTTTCCAAAATATGAGTGTGTTGGAAACTGAGACATGAAACCTCCACTGAGACTGGCCTAATCCAATCTAGCCGCGGCTCATTATTAGTGACTTCATGAGAGGACGAGTTTTGGGGCATGTGTGATACGGCTGCGGCTTATGACTTTTGACTAAAATTTTTAAATTTTATCTGTTTGTGATAGAGATTACGAAGAGAGATATATTCACTTGCGATTTTGGTTAATACAGATATTGGGCTTTTAACGTATACTACAATTAACTTATAGACCCCGTCTTGAGAAAATACCCTACTTAAAAGTTAGATATTGTAGCAAAAACCACAATCTGCTTTTAGAAGCCGTAAAGAATAGGGCTTTGCTCCGCTCGCAAGCTTCGCCGACGTGTGAGCTGCCCACCCAAGTTCGATCTACTATTTTATATACATGTATATGAAGCATTTCTATATTTATGGGAATACATGCTCATATTTTCAACATACCATTTGAACGACAGAATGCTCCGACAAAAGGCAGAGATTAATTGTCCAAAATGTTTAGCTTGCAGTACATACACCTCCGCTAATTCGTTGGTGATCAACACATGCATACAATCGTACATTACCACTCGCGAGCACAAGTCTGCGCATCATTAATTACTTACAATCGGAGGATCATATTGACTCGATAATAATTAAGAAATATTTCTATCTAGCCTAAACGACCTTCACGCGACCTTATTTGTACGTACGTACAGTTACGTACGTTGTAGAACATATTTAATACATCTGGAGTGTATATCGCAAACATCCATCCATCCAATTAATTCTAGCGCGTTGCAGGAGGCTTAGCCGCCGCCGCCGCAGCCGCCTCCTCCGCCAGCCGCCGTCTCACCCTGTCGATGTATGCCGCGGCGGCCGCATCAACGCCGTACAGGCTCGCCGGCCGCACCGCGCTTAACCTTTCCACTCTCTGGACGCTGATCTCGTCGGCGCCACGCGACATGTTGGACTGCCTGTTCCCTAGCCAAGCTCTACCAACGTACCAAGCTAGTAGGCCCTTTCTTCTTGAGTTTGAGTTTGCTCTGAATTGAATGGGTCATGAAGGCACTCGAGGGGCAGTATTTATAGGCTTGCTACCGCACGTACGCCTTCGTGTGGTGCCTTCTCCAAGAAACGAAGAGTCTTCCTACTGTGCTTGGTTGATTATTGACTGGTTTGATTCATGCCGTTCTTAGTTTCTGCTTGGAAAATCACTACAAGAGATCTGAGAGATTCTGATTAAAAGGGGATAAGACTTAGACCAGTGCTCCTTCCTATGTAAGGCAAGAAGAAAGGGCCGGTCAATTGTTACGTAAAGCTGTATGAATCATATTAAGAAAGAATCGGCCTGGCGGACGCGTGAATCCAAACTGATTTGCTCCTGCAGCACGTTTGTTTTTTAAAAGGTGAGAACAATTGGCTAGTATACCGTCTGTTCTTTTTGACTGAAACTTATAGTTTTTGGTTGCGGCGTGTGGTTTTTTGGTTATCTATGCGAGAAATTACAAAGTAACAGAAACTCATGTGTGGTTTTTACTGACATAAATGAAGTCAGTACAGTATGTACTACAATTAACTAGTAGAGTCTATCTTGAAAAGATACCCCCGTTTAAAAGTTAGTTACTGTAGAGCTTTTAAAAGTAAAAAACCGGATCATAGCTATCTTAAAACTTATATAGAATTAAATCTCGAACAATACTAATAAAAAAATTCACATAAATAACTCACACCACCTGTGACTTGTGGCTAGTGAGAATAAGGCTCTAATCATCACATCAAAAGATAGTATGTCACACCACTAGATTATGCTACGATTTGCCTCCGTCTACATGTTTTAAACAGTAGATCGACGGACTCGGAGGAAGACTTGACTCTTGTGGTATATGCGTGCATACATGCCCGAAACATTCGATACACAGCTCAATTCGGTAGCTTTTGTTGAATTACATGCTAATTTCGTTTGTTCAAACTAGAATCAGATTCTGTCTACCTAGCAAATTGGAGGCGAACCAAAGACCTGACTCGGTCGATCGATCATCGCATGCACATACCAGTTTTGATGCGTACTATATTTAAAGTGACGAAACGAGGACTACGTCGTACCTTCACCTGGACTGGACAAAAGAAGTCAATTCCGCACCAACCAAGTAACCTTCCGACCGACCAACGAAGGCACGCACGTAGTCATGTGCTGCAGTTGAGACTTCACAGCTAAGATAATACTCTCTGTGTGTGCTTCTTTCTTGATATAACTTGTGCTATTTGACTACCAATAGTTTAAAATTATATAGATTAGCTATATAAAAATTATACCATTAAAAATACTTTAATAATATTAGAATTTTATTAGCATCTTAGTACAAAGTTATAAAAAGTGATGATCAAAATCGTATCTTGAAGACTGTAAAAAATTAAAAAAAAGTCAAGTAAAAAAGAATGGAGCGAGTAACATACTACTGCCTCTCAAGTCATTCAAAGTGACGGTACAATCTCCGATACGTGATTTTGGCCGTCAATTTTCTTTTACTATGCCGTATTTGTTTTGAAAAGATATTGCAATATATTTTCAGACCACATAGTATAACTATAATATATTTTTGAGACAAGTATATGTATACTATTTTCGTATGGACAAAGGCAGCTAAAATAGTTTAACTGCACGGGGTCGTTTGGAATGTGGGAAATATAGGGTGGAAATAGAAATAGGATACAAAGTAGGATAAACCTATCTGTCAATCTCTCAATTCAACGACTAAATTTGTCCCACCTCATATCTCAATTCCATTTTCATCTCTCTTGTCCCTATATTCAAACGGTCCATACGTGTTACACAGCATGAGTCACACTAGTACGGAAGGGATCTGGCTAGCTCAGCTATCGCCCATCAGCGATAGATCTTTTTCCTGGTGTGAGAACTAGCTAGCCAGCACATATTGAAACGGAAATCAACTTGTGACTTCTGTGAGCAGTGAGTAGTAATGGGAAGCGGAGTTGCCCTGGACAGCCGAGATGGGTCCTCTGCCTGCGATGCCATTTGCTCTATAGCCTGTGTTGACACCGGGATCCTCTCTATCTCCTATAGTGACATTAGGCCCAATCGTCATGGTATGTCGTTGCCACGAGGGCGGGGCCTTCCACCGTCAGCTCCACCGCTCCCGTGGTCGTGGCTCCTCTTTTCCGCCTCAAGACTGACATTGCCTTCCTCTTCGACGCCATCGGTCTCTTGACTTGTGACTCTTACGCCGCTCCCCAGATCGACGCTAACTATTGTGGTTATAAACCAAATAGTAGATAGCAGGGCTTCGAAGGCCCCCAGAGGGGTGTCCGAAGCCTAAGACTCAAATGTGGAGAGATGAGTAGAATAGTTATGGCAATACTTGATCATATTACCCTTTCTCTTTCCAAAAAAATTCTCCCCCTCCATGGTGCCCTAAGGGCTATATTTATAGCCATGGAGAGGGATATTTATACAAATATCCTCTTGAGGGATTTTACACTAGGGGCATACATAACTTTTCTTTGCTATATCATAAATAGGCTTATCCTTTGCTTACACGTGTTTGGACCCATGCATGATGGCCCGAAGGGGCCACAGTGGAGGTCACTCCCCAACAATTTCTTTTCTATTCCTTTTGTTGTTTAAGCCCATGTGAAAAACTAAAATACCCCTAGCTTCTTCCTACTCTCCCCTCCTATTTCTTCTCCAAATCCGGCCGACCGGCTCCCTCTCTTCCTTCCTCTTGTGCTTCTCCATCCCTTCCTTCCTCTCTTCCCCCTCCTCTTTTCTTTCTTGCACGAGCACTCCAGCATCACTGCCCCATGCGCCACTGCCAAGCTCAGTCTAGTAGACGATCGTGTCCTCTTTTTCTTTCTCTCTCTCTCTTCCTTCTTCTCCTCCATCTCTTTTCTCTCCACCATGTGACCATGTGACCATGTGACGTAGCTGGCGGGGTGGCACGCAGAGCACACAAGCACACAACCAGATCAGATCAAACAAGCTTCAGTCGTGGAGGAATATCACAGAACCAAGAGAGAGCTCTCAGTGAGGATCCTCGTACCATCTTTGCGGCGGCGGTGAGCAAGAGCGGAGAGACGGGTGGCGGCGCAAGAGCAGGAGGTGCTAGCTAGGGTTCGACGGTGGGAGTGGAATATAAAGGTAGCAGCGTGCGGGTTCCGGTGAGCTGCCTGATCACGACGGGAGGCCCCCTGGCCGTCCGATCTGAGGTCAAAGGGTTTGCGGGGGATTTCTTTTCCAAGCCTTTAGGCTCCCAAGTGAAATGGGCCTTCCCTAGTTACAACCCACGCACTTCGTGCCTCTGTTCTTTGTTAGGCTTCTTTCCAATAGCCCACTCTAATCCAATCTAGCCGCGGCTCATTACTAGTGACTTCATGAGAGGACCGAGTTTTGCTCCGCTCGCAAGCTTTGCCGACGTGCGAGCTACCCACCCAAGTTCGATCTCTAGGTCGACTTCGAGTTATTCATCTTATGTGTATGTATGCGTTCAATGAAAAAAAATATATGTTTGTGTTTCGTGAGGTATTAAATAAATCTAGATTTATCTAATGACCTCTGCGTAAGTCCTAGCGTGTGTTTCAATAAAACACACATGTATATGTACGTGTGGTGTGCGTGAGCATCCACCTTCCCTCCGGTGTAATCTAAAAAGCTAGTGAATTCATGCATGTGTCTTCCCCAATCATATTTTATCAATTCCTTTTAAAAGAAAAGAAGTGGGGAATTCGATGGAGGAATTAAAGTGCTTCTAAATTTTAAATTCTACTTTAAAGCTAAGTGCTTGTCAAATTCTCGCAAGAAAGGTGCCTCTAAATTTTCCTTTTGAAAAATGAAAGTACCATGCATACATAAAGCAATTAGCCAAGGGGTTAAGTGCATTAGTTTACACCAAACTATGGAGTAAAAATAAGACAACATAAGTTTAGTTACATTCAGAGAGAGCAGAGAGAGGTCTAGAGTGTATATATAGGGAGGGAGATGTACGCCCCCTTTTTGGGAACAGGGACGTCGTACGGCCCGCAACAGCCCAGGAGTTCTGTTGCGGCTTAACAGTGTATCATGCCTGCTCACAAACAATTTAAAAAGAGTTAATTGATTGAAATAAGACCTAATGGCCAATTTTAATAACAATACGGGCGTCCAAGCCCAAAGCTCAACTTACATACAGAAAAGCCGAAGAAAACTCCACAGGAACACTTGAGTGCAGTCGTAACCCTAACACGAACACTTGCAGCATCTTCTTTTCTTCTGGTAACTGTTTGGGGGAAATTGTGCAAGACTGAGTACTCCAACCCCGTACTCAGCAAATCACATGTGGAGATACTATATATCTACTTGCAAGGAACAATCAAGGGTGGGAATATATTGGTTTTATTACAGTGGGTGGATGCAGTTTTATTTGCAAACAAATAAAATTTTAAAACAATTGCTCCTAAAGATCAGGGGTTTTCTGTTATCAGAAAAAGTTTCATCATTACTCAAATTAACAACATCAGAAACACTACATATGCATCGTTGTTGGAATCACCCAATTAACACAGCTTCATTAACCGGAAGCACGGTGTATTCGAATACCATTTATTTCACTCTGCAGAGTTGCTCAACTTTACCCACACGATTCCTTAACCCTCATGACTGAGTTAAGAAAGCCAGGTCGTTTCACTGCTCAATTCTCTATATAGGCTCTACCCGGTAGCATCACTCAGTCACGGCCAAAAATAAACAAAAACTTCTCCCTGCCGTTTTAAGTGTCTACTACCATTGTTAGGTACCCAGCGGCATACCTAACTCCCCGGCATCCTGTCATCTCATCCTGTAGAGTTTTGGTTCAATCAATTGAGCAGCTACTAAACCAGTGTGACAAGTCAACCCCTGTGGTTTGAGCGATAACTATGTAGTTTATTTGGCACAAGGTTTCTGTCTTATATTTTCACCT